>CM054805.1:28823153-28933918 GCA_028984105.1 Lavandula angustifolia | reverse complement strand
ATTTATTTTTAAAAAAATAAACAATGTAATTAGTTCCATGTTATTTAATAAAATTTCAGTAGAATTCCTTGAATGGTGTATTATCAATTTTTTAAGGGTGTACAAATATATTTGAATAGTACGAAAAATATAATTGTATAACTTCATTATTATTTTAAGGGTGGTCAATCGAATATGTTAAACACCATAAACTTTTTGATGTATCTCCTCAAAAAAAAATCGGCTCTTAAACAACTGTTTACTCGAAAAAGACAACTTGCTGAAGAAATTTATTCTCAACCAAATAAGAATCGTTCTTTTGATGCATTTCTGATAACCTCATCTTTGAGCAAATTTTGCTCGCCTTGAACTGGCTGGCTCTACACAGTATTTAATTCTTAATGTAGGTTATTGCATATTCGCATTCTTTCACAATCATGTTGCCCAAGCGCTTGAGACTTCATCCTCGAGTGTTTCCACATGTATCATAATGTAGACTCCACTATCAACCTCATTGTTTTGGTCTCCCCATTTAACGCAGGCCAGACTAGTTTGGATCTTATAATAGTATTTGCTTTTGTAGCCATATTGTTGATGCCTAGGAAGTTCTCATACATGTGTTATTGCAAACGTTGTTATAACCTAGATAAACACTTAATAAATGCATATATGAAGCGAAAATGAATAATTTTATAATTGGCTACTAAAAAAATGCACAAATCATAGAAACTGTGTAATAGAGCACATATTATTCCTAACACCTGCAACAAAATTGAATTTATTGTGCGTGCTTTACTTATCACTAAAACATAATGCACAAATCATATAAACCGTGTAATAGTGCAGATAAAATCACTAACATGTATAATACAAATGAATTAGTTGTGCATACTTTACTTATGACTCAAAGAAAATGCACAAATCGTAGAAACCATGTAATAGTCCAAATAAAATTGCAAAAGATGTGCATAAAAAATGAATTAATTGTGTTTAATTTACTTTTTACTGAGACAAAATGCACAAATTATAGAAACCGCGTAATACTGGATATAAAATCCCTAAAACATGCATAAGAAATTAATTAATTGAGTGGGCTTTAGTTATTACTAAAACAAAATGCAAAAATCATAGAACCGTATACTAGTACAACTAAAATTGCAAAAACGTGCATAAAAAATGGATTAATTGTGCATACTTTACTTATTACTCAAACAAAAAAAACACAAATCATTGAAACAGAGTAAAAGTGCAAATAAAATCGCAAAAATGTGCATCATACTGGAGTAATTGTGCAAACTTACTTATTACTCAAGTAAAAAGCTCAAATCATAGAACTATGTAATAGTTTGAACCACATTAAATCCTATAATCTAAAAGAATTTGCGTTATAATAGTTTGAACTCAATGGCACCAAAAGCAGAGAAAAAAGCAACTTAATAGAGAGTAAAGTGCATAATATTTTAAGTGGCGTAAATCTGAAAATGGTTTCAACAAAGCAATAACCCTCAAAGTCGAAAAACTATACTACCAATCCGAACATGGTTTCAATTTCCAAAATCATAATTCAAATATGAAAATAAATTAATTGAATTGCACGAAAATTAAAAGTGAAAAACATTCAAAAAAGGGGGAAAATGTCAATGCATTTGTCAGTTATATTTAGCCGCCGAACATATGGTGTCGCGGAGTATTTCAATGTGTCGTAGAACTAAGGTTCATCATCGGAGGATTTGTGCCAAACTACGTTCCCCACCATACTGAATCGCACGTCATGACGACGGTGTGTTGATTCCGGTGAAAACGACCTATGAATTCAAAGAGGAGTAGACGACGAATTTCGTAGGAGAGGGAAAAAGAGAAGCGTTTATGGGGGGTGAGTGAGAATGAGGAGCGATGGGAGTGAATTATACTCCCTCCGTCCCGAATAGATATGTCTATTCCATTTTCACACAGATTAAGAAGAGATTTAAATGAGTTTTAACTTTCATTTTTCACTAATACCAAGACAAAATGTTATATTGTAATATGAATAAATAAATGAAAAGCTAGCTATATAAATACTTATTATTGAAAAAGTTGGATAAGAAATTGTAATGCACCAATAAAATTTGATTTCAAATTGCCTCACGAAAAAAAGGCATATTGAAATTAGTAAACCCATTTAATAGACACAATATATATGTTAATAAACATATCAATTTGGGACAAACAAAAAAGAAAACCAAGCATATCTATTCGGGACGGAGGGAGTAAAAGAATTTAGGTTTTATGATCTAAAATTACCAAAAAGCCATTTGGGCAGAATTTTATGAATAAAGGTGCAATACTGTAGGGATATGAGTCAGTGGACGGGGAAAATTATTGGGAGATGATTCAGTACCTCTGAGACCGAGTAATTGTTGTATAAATGTTTAATGAGGAATTGAAGATCCCAAAACCCCTGAGTGTGTGATGAACCGACAGTATGTAATGGGCTAGAGCTGCTTTGATCTTTCTAGATTAGTTTGTCTAAGTCATGTACTAGGTAAATTGTTGGACTGAACTTCAGTAGAGAAGTTAAGGTTCCAGAACCCCATCTGTTATCAGTTCAGTAGAACTCTTTCTGTATAAGAGCTCAGTAGTTTGTCTTCGAATCAGTAGCTGGAAGCACTCAGTAGAAGATCACTCTTCAGCCAACTCAGAAAAAAGACTCAGTATGATCATCCTTGTTCTACTGAATGAGCTGCAACTCAGTTGGAGACTGTACAAGGAAAATCGACAGCCGGACTTTATCAGTCGGATGTCAGCAGAGGAACACTTAAGTGTCCGAGGTTCAGAGGAAGTCAACTCAGCTAGAAGACTGATGTCTGACAAGTCTCACCTACCGTTATACCTCGACCAATGAGAAGCAAGCAAGACTTACATGCTCTGACACAAAGCTGCTCATATGCACAGAATGTCAACCACCCTCTGCAGCGACATTCAAATTAAATGGCCATTTTTCTTGGAGTCTTGTGACACGTGGCATAGTCCCCTCCAACGGATCCTGCATGGATCACAACTATATAAATAGATCATCTTCAAGAATTGAAGAAGTAGAAAAGCTACAACGGGAACAGAGAAGCAAGAAATTCAAGAACACATACTCAAGCACTCTAGCAACCTTACTGTTACATCCAGCGAAGAACTAGAAATCTTAGAGATATCCTAGTAGTTCTTCACTCAAGAGTTGTTCCCATTCTCTTTTCTAAGCTAATCTTGTTAGATCTTAAGCTTAGATACTTAAAGGAGTTCACTTTTAGTGATACGTTCTTATTGTAGGAACTCCTTCCTGGTTGGAGATAAAACCCTTCAAACTTCGGTTTGATCTTGTAAAGTCACTAAGGACTATAACTCAGAAGGTTATTGTTGGTCCGGAGACGATAGTCAGGTGTAGAGAGGGGGGGGGGGTGAATACACCTGATCACAGTTTCTTTTTCTCAAACGCGAAGGACAGCTGAGCTGTAGGTTGCAACTGATGAACAGTGCCAAATAGTAACCTTCGATCGTGGGTCGAAGTGTGCCAACCTCGAGCTCTCCTACCGACTTTTCTCGCACTTGAAACTCAGTCGGAGACGTTGTGCGGATAAGAGTGTGGGGCCCGGAGATTCGTCTCAGTTTGAAAACGTGATTTCGCAAGTTTAAGTATTTGGCTAGTGCGCTTTGAAAAATACGTTTTATGCAAAGATATGATTTTTAATCAGTTTGTATGCAATGCAATAAAACAAGAAATAACACAAGCAATTTTTAACGTGGTTCGGATACGCAAGATCCTACGTCCACGGCCCCGCCGAACGAGAGTTCTTGTTGATTTATCCGAGCAAGTCTCGGCAAGGAATCGTGACCGGATGCGACCCTTCTAAGTTATAGTCTTCAGCGACTTTACAAATCAAACCGAGGTTTGAAAGGGAGGGGATAATCTCCAACTAGGAAGGAGTTCTTACAGTAAGAACAATCACTAAAAGTGAACTCCTTCGAATTTCTAAGCTATAAATTTGGCAATGAGCTTAGCTAGAGAAGAGGGATCTAAAGAACTCTAGAGAGAAGAACTAATGATATTCTATTGGGCAAGTTCTTCCTTGGATTGATCTTGAATGCGCTAGAGTTGTTCGAAAGCTTGAGCGTTTTTCCCTTGATATCCCGTGCGTGAAGCTCGGATTTCTTCTCTATTTATAGTTGTGAGCAGGCATATGTCCGTTGGAGAAGACGATGCCACGTGTCACAAGCTTCCAAAGAAAACGGCCATAAATTCGAATTGTTGCAACAGAGTTGTTGGACACTGTACATGAGAGCAGCTTTAGTTGGTCAGAGCAGATAAAGCGTTGTCGGCTTCTCATTGGTCGAGGTTTGTGGTAGGTGAGATTGTGTCAGACATCGGATTTGACTCTCTCTAATCCTCGTATGTCTTCTGCTGACTTTCAAAATGACTTTAGCGGCTGAGTTGTTTTCTATCGGATACAGTAGACTTTAAGCAGTCTCTGTCTTCTTCGTCTGAGTCGGCTGACAAGAGATATTCTCTTGAGTATGGTCAGCTGATGACTGCGAAGGTACTGAGCTTGCATAGAGTTCTTCTGATGATGTCTGTCAGCTGATGAGATGTCTTCTACTGAGGCGAAGATCAGCTGATGACTTAAGAACGCAAGCAATTACACTGATGACGTGGGGTTTTGGAAGGTAACTTCGACAGAAGATCAATCCAACAATTTACCCCGTACAGGACTTAGACAAAAAGATAAATACATAAAAACAGTCTAGCCTATACATCATCTAGTCCTATCAAGACACTACACTACTGATATCAGCTGGGTTTTGAGATCTTCAATTCCATAGTACTACTATGATTTCCCCCAATATTATTTTAACCACTAGCAGCTGAATACCATCTACTGACTCATAACCCAACAATTTCCCCCTAATTGATGATGCCAAAACCTCTATAAAATATAAAGAAAGAATACTAAACTACTGACATAGATAGACTTCAGTAAACTGAATCAGTTAGCCTTAAGAGTTCAGCAGTTGAGAGATAGGCAAAATCAGAGAAACGGTTATGTGTGTGTGTCAGATCACTTCAGTGATCAGTTGTGATAAGCATAACACAACTAAAAGCCTTAAGACAATGAGTAATTGTCTGGCCAGAAGAAAAGGAACTAATATGTATGAAGAAGATTACAGGGTTCCTATTCTTCTATACAGGGGATGAGAAGACTATTGCTAACGTCTGAATCTCTGGGCCTTCTTCTTGAAGTCTTCAGACCTGTCAGCAGGAGGATCCAGACCATAATATTTGTAAATCCTTGCACGCAACGTCTGGATTTCCCCGAGATCAGCAAGAATATCAGAACTTAGATCATGATGATAAGTTGCTGCTTCGATCTCATCTTCTATCTCCTTCGTGCAAAGCACTCCACGAGTAGTCCTAGGAGGAGGGATGCGTCTGAATGCTGGAGCTCTGAGGGGTATCTTCTCTCTTTCCATAATCTGTAGGAGCTGATCTCTGAGCTGGGCATTGTATTGATGAATAAATTCTTCAAAGAGTTGATCAGCTGGTATCCCAGATGGATAGAAGCCCCATACATAGTATCCCTTGATAAATTCCTCTTTGAGTTCCTCCCACTGCTCTTTCAGTTCTGCTGGCACCTATCTGTCTATATGAGGAATAGGAGCTTTCTTGATGTAAGGTGCTCTGGGTGCTCCTCTCCTGTAAGACCTTGGGATCTGCCTTTTCCAATCTACTACTGGCTCGCTGGCTATCTTATCTCGTCGGTTGAATGATCTTAGCCGAGTCGGCCCAATCTTTTCTTCTCTCTGAGACCCGCTGATCTAGAATCTCCTCTTCGGAGATTTAATCCCTTCAGCGTGGCCTCCCATGTTGCTCTGTCCTCGGCCTCTTGCTCAGGTATAAGAGTAGGAGTATAAGAACTCTGAGCTAAGGGCAGGGCTGCAGTAGAAGACGCATTGGCTAGCTCCTCTTGAGCTTTCTTCTTTTGTTCATCAAGGATCAGTTTAGCCTTTTCTTTGGCAATCTTGCCAATTATTTTTCTAGGCTTCTTAGCCTTCTTAGCTTCTTCAATCTGTTGTTCATGATCCAGCTGATCTTGCAGCTTCTGGGCAACTTCTTTATCAAATGCCTCCTGCTCCGCTTTGGATTTAAATTTAGGCGTCGGGGAAGATGGAGGAGTAACTTCAGTAGTGATCTCCTTCCCCGGCCTTTGCGGTGGCAGTGGCTCATCGTTCTGATCGAGAAATCGAGCAATATCTTCAATGTGCTGAGCAGTTGAAACATTTGCTGGCTCAGTCACAGCTGGTTGGACTTCTGGGACTTGGACATTTCCAGGAAGGGATACTTCAGAACTGGTTCCAGCCTGAATAGTTGAACCTTCCCCCTGATTTCCTTCCCCTTTTTGATAACTTGGACTTTTGGGCTCTTCTCCACTTCAGCCTGTTCCACCTCAGCCTGTTCATCTATCATGGCTTCTTCCCCCTTTTTGGCATCATCAGCCAGGGAGAGGCGAGTGCGGATAGCTGTCACCTCCTTATCCAAATTAAAGCAAAGATTCTTGATGAAGGTGGCGGTGGATTCGAAATCTTTGACTGCATCGCAGTATTGCTCCCATTCCTTCTCCTGATCAGCTCTAAATTGTTTGAGTTGGGTTGCGGACTCCTGTCTGAGTTTCAGCAGAGACTGATCATGAGATTTTGTCATCTCCTTCTGAATTTCTTTGAGTGCCTCCGCCTGTTGTTGAATGGCTTTCTGAAGGCTCGAGGAGGCCACTCTGTTTCTTTCATCCATAGTGGCTTGGACTGTCGCAAGGCCCTGAGTCAGCTGCTCAGAGAATGACTTATGCTGAGAGATAAGGAGCTGCTGACTTTGAGCGGCTAAGTCCGCCTTCTGAGCTGTAAGGGCAGCCTCGACAATCTCCTGAATGTTGACTGAAGAAGTAGGAGTTTCGGAGACCTTCTTAACCCCTGCTGCCAGTCGGTCGACGCTCTCAGTCTGGGCTTTGGTGTACTGAGCCCATTTGAGATTAACGTCTTTTGCAAGGAGTCGATTCTTATCTCCCTGTCGCCTGATGGCTTGTTGACTGACTTAGAGGTCACGGAACCTATATGTTTGATCTGATAACTGCTGGTTCCGAGCCTCTGCTCAGATGTCGCGATCTATTGCGCTCGACTCGGCTTCGAGGCAACTGGGGCATCACCTGATGTGAAGGGTGGTGGTGATCTGCCCTGTTCGCGAGGAGTGTTACCCTCAGTAGATCCTCCCAAATCTGCATCCTTGGGTGGTGCCTGATCCATGTCATCATCATTATTGTTATTGTCGTTGTCATCACCATGATGAGATGGAGGCGAAGGGCTGTTGACTGGAGCTGAGGATCTTAAGCTTAGCAGATAGAGCATAGCAGCGCGAAGATCCTCGAAGGAGGCTAGATCAGTTGGTTCCCCAAACCCTATAGATGATTGCAAGCTCTGCTCTTCTGTCAGTAGGGACAAGGCTGACTGAGTCCTGATAAGTTCTTCAAGAATATCCCAGCTAAGGAATCTCAGCAGCATTTGTGTCCTAGCCCTTATGGCAATATCGACTAGATCCCGATGTTCAGCTATTTCGGGGATCTGAGCACTGACCTCTTCAGTGGCTCGGAGATGGGTGGAGTGCATTGTCGTCCACTCTGAGGAAGTTTCCTCAGTCGGTACTCCAGTGTCTGACTGAGTCTTTGAGGAACTAATCCGCTTGACTTTATCTTTCAGCGTGGCACCTTCTATGCCTGTGTCCGCGTCAAGTGGTGGATCCTCTTGAGTGGGTGGAGGAGAGGCAAGTTTTGCTGGAACCTCAGAAGGTCCAGGCTTACTGAGCCTCTTCCTCTTAGGCGGGTCAGCGCGAGGGGGCAAGTCGGAAGTGACTCTTTTCTGCTCAGGCGGCCCTCGCCCGATGGATTTCTCAGCAGCGGCTCTTGTCTTGAACTTTATGAGCTTGCGGTCGAAATATCTCGCATCAACAAAGGCTGAGCGATCTGATACTGACTCTTCGATAAGTACGGACATCTTTGTCCCGTACAACAGCTTTCCCACACTTATAAGACTTCTCTTACCAGTGGGCGTCACTGCGAACTTCTGAGCCTGAGCTTTAAGCTCGGCTACATAGTAGTCAGTCCAATTGACTCTGACTCCATCATCTATTATCATCATCAGCTGAATGCGAGGCTTGGATAGTTGATCATACGAACCGGCTGAGCTCGTAAGAATGTGAGAAACAATGTACGCGAGCCCTCGGTACTCTGGTAGCAGCAGATTCTTCGGCAGAGCTGTCTTGAAGACTACGTCGTTTCTGCTACAGAATTTCTGAACATAAGAGTTGATCTCTTTCTCCTTGTATCCAATGGGTGAGACTCCGCGCGCTGGGAGATCAAAGGTCAGCTCCACGGCGGATCGGATATCGATGATGTGTTCACTGGCATCCCAAGATTGAGGGACAACTTCCTTCATGTATGAGAACCTGGATTCCTCCACGCCTGTATCTAGGGTTCTCCAGTTGTAGTAGACTTCTGCAACTTGTCTGGGCAAGTACGCTCTGGGTTGCTTCGAGACAAGAAGCTCTAGTCCGGAAGTCTCGAGAGCCGTGAAGACGGGCTCAAGATATGGAAGATCAGCTTGGTGTAGCGCCATCGTCGACTCGAACAGGATTCGGGACTTGATGATTTCATCGATGTTAGTGGGTGTTTTAACAGCCATATTATCTGCAAATTTTCTGTTAGAGACTGAAATAATAGAAGTCAAAACACAATTTATTCGCGATAATATAGATGATGTTTACCGTAAATGTAGAGCTTGGTTGAAAAGAAAGTTCAGATTTAGAAGAGAAGATGAATCGAAAATGCTGAAATTTCTTAAGCTCTAATGGCGATAAAAGTGTGAAAGTGGATTTGAGGTAGAAGATAAAAGATTTTATATGATCGTGCATATCAAACAGTTTAGATCGGACGGTTGGGGTTCAATCTAAAAATTTTAATGACGGTTGTGATTTGATGTTATAAATGGAATGATTACACAAGCCGCCTCTACCATAGGCCCACGTAGGATTATGCGCAGTTAAGGTAAGTGAAAAGACATGCATTAAATGCGCTGCAGGCAGCATTAAAGACTAAGTCATTTTAAATGAGAACGGTTTCCTACTGACTTATCCTTAAAAAATTAATGGCGGGAAATAAATGCTCATTAACTACTGAGTGCAAGCGACTGAGATAATAAATGCTAGCATGCTTCTGATAAAATTAAGTATACTAAGACTACGCAAACCTCTTCAGCTGATTTTACGATCAGCTGGTTACCGTTAAACTTAGGAGGATGATTGATGTGCTGATGACCACGTTCCCCCCTACGTATGCAGTTTGATTCTCCCGATCGAATCATTGTACCGAGTCCTTGACTGTCATACGATTTCTTCTACCGACTCTACTCGGTAGGTTCCAAAGAGACCTAGCTCAACCGATAATTCTCTAAATCGTTCTCGGCTAGCGGTTTGGTCAAGTATATCGCCCTTTGCTTGTCAGGATGGATTTTCTCCATTCTCGATATCCTTCTTCTCGACATGGTCTCTCGATGAAGTGGTGTCGAATATCCACGTGCTTGCATCTCGTATGGAGAACCTGGATTTCGAGTTATTGCAATAGCACCGGTGGAGTCACGGTAGATGGGCACTTCATCCCGAATTATACCATAGTCTCTCGGTTGTTGTCGAAGCCAAAGGATCTGGGCACATCAACTTCCAACAGCCATGTACTCGCTTCAGTAGTGGACGTTGCCACTGAATGCTGTTTCTTTGAAAACCAAGATATTAGCTTGCTGCCTTCCAGAAGTTGACTTTCGATCTATCCTGCATCATGCATAATCAACATCAGAATAACCTGTCAGTATTAGATTATCATCAGCAGGATACCATAACCCTGCGTCAGGTGTTCCTTTTAGATATCGCAGAATCTTCTTTGCTGAGTCTAGATGACTTCGCTTGGGATCCACTTGAAATCTTGCACATACACCTACAGACATAAGTTATATCGAGTCGGCTAGCTGTTAAGTATAATAAAGAACCAATAATAGCTCTATAATCAGTAGAGTTAACAGAAGCTCCCTCTTTATCTAGATCGATTTTGAAATTTGTATTCATGGGGATTTTGACTGGCTTGCTCGAGTCGCAGCCAAATCTTTTCAGGAGATCTCGAGTGTACTTGGCTTGATTGATGAATATTCCTTCAGGTGATTGCTTGACTTGGAATCCAAGGAAATAATTCATTTCGCCCATCATGGACATCTCGAATTATTCCTTCATCATTTTCTCGAATTGTTGACATATAGTCACGTTTCTGCAACCGAAAATGATGTCGTCCACGTAGATTTGCACCAATAGGATGTCATCTCCTGACTTAATGTTGAACAGGGTGCGATCTACTGTCCCCTTCTGAAAACCTTTCTGAAGTAGAAAGTCTGATAGGGTATCGTACCAAGCCCTGGGTGCTTGTTTTAACCCATACAGAGCTTTCCTGAGTCTGTACACCTGATGTCCTTGCTGAAAGCCGGGCGGTTGTTCCACGTAGACTTCTTCCTTCAGCACGCCATTCAGAAAAGCTGACTTTACATCCATTTGATATACTTTGAATCCTTGATGCGTTGCATAAGCTAGGAAGAGACGAATGGCTTCCAATCTGGCGACTGGAGCGAATGTTTCATCAAAGTCAATTCCTTCTGCTTGACACTATCCTTTGGCAACTAGTCTAGCTTTGTTTCTGACAATGACGTTGTTTTCATCACGCTTGTTCTTGAAGACCCACTTAGTACCAATCACGTGCTGATGTCCAGGTCTGTCAACAAGCTCCCAAACTTCGTTTCTAACGAACTGGTTCAGCTCTTCTTGCATGGCGATGATCCAGTCAGCATCATTGAGTGCGTCCTCTATTGCTGGAGGTTCTTCGTGGACAAGAAACAAGAATAGAGTGAGCTTTCTCCTTGACTTAATCTAGATCTTGTCCTTATAGTTGCTGACGGATCTTCTATAATAAGATCTGAAGAATGAGCGTCAAGCCATGAACGTCTGAGTCTGGCTTCTTCTTCTGATACTACTTCTGCACAGTCAGTAGGTGTGTTAGGCATTTCAGTTGTACTGTTCTGTGATTGCATTAGTTCAGTAAGAAGGTTAGGATCTACTGAGTTTTCAGGTTCAGGGGCATTTAGCTCAGGAACAGTATTTGTTCCCCCTGAGTTTATATTCTCAGTAGAGGTCTCAGTTACCACTGGGGCTTCCTCATCGACCGTTGTTACCTGTTGTTGATTCTGTTCAGTAGAATCAACCAGGTCAGCTACATCACTTGTTGGCTGAGTCTGAATTTCTTCATCGTCTGACTCATCATCCCAACAATGCTGGATCTTTTTAGTTTTGTCGTTTAGTGCGAGATCCTGTAGCTTGCTGATGACATCTTCAGTATTTGTCTTTGTAGTTTTCCTATTCTCAGTAACAAACTCATCAAAAACAACATGAGGGCTTTCCTCCACGCAAAGTCCGATAGTTAAACACTCTGAAGGCTTTACTGACTCGAGAGTATCCTAAGAATACTCCTTGATCAGATTTGCTATCAAAGACCTTCAACCGATCTTTCCCGTTATTGTGAATAAAGCACGGACAACCAAAAATATGAAAATGAGAAATAGAAGGAATTCTCCCTTTCCATAATTCGTATGGTGTCTTCATGTGTTGCTATGTAAGCAGTGAGCGATTCTGAGTATAGCAGACTGTGTCAGTAGCATCTGCCCAGAACTTTGAGGGTAGTCCAGAGTCTGCTAGGAGCGTTCTTGCTGCTTCTTTAAGTGTTTTGTTTTTGCGTTCAACAAGTCCGTTCTGCTGAGGGGTGCGAGCTGCTGATGTGTCGTGCTTAATTCCCTCCTTTTCGCAGTACTCTTTAACTACTGAGTTGAGAAATTCTGTTCCTCTGTCTGAGCGAATTCTCTGTATCTTGATGCCTTTTCCACACTGAGCTTTTTTAGCAGTTTGGGCAACTCAGTCATGACATCAGATTTGTTGGCTATGAAGATAACCCATTTATATCTCGAGTAGTCGTCAATAACGACGAGGGCATACTTCTTGCCTCTTATAGTCACTAGAGAGACTGGGCCGAATAAGTCTATGTGTAGCAGCTGAAGGATTCCATCAGTGGAAGGTGACGGAATAGGTGGATTGCTACTCTATGTCTGCTTTCCCTTCAAACATGCTTCACAATTCCTGCCTTTGATAAACGATTCGTTGGGCAGTCCTCTGACTTTAGAGTTCTTGGCTAGCTTGTTCACAGTCTTGAAGTTCAGGTGGCTGAGTCTCTTGTGCCACAGCCATCCTGCCTTGTCACTAGATTTAGTCTGTGCGAGTAAGCAAGCCTCAGGTTCTGTGGTTTTCCAGTTTGTAACGTATATATTCTTCCTCCGCGAACCTGATAACACTGTTTTCCCTGTAGATTTATCAACAATATCACAGAAACCAGCGTCAAAGATAACTCTATTCAGATTGTCACAGAATTGACTGACAGAAAGGAGGTTATGTTGAAGTCCTTCAACATATGTTACTCTTGGAACTGAGGCAGTCCCAATATTCAGTGTTTCGTATCCCCTTGTGTAGCCTTTTGAGTTGTCACCAAACTCAATTCTGGGACCATCTTCTTGTATGTAGTTGGTCAGCAGGCTCTTCTGGTATGTCATGTGTCTCGAGCAGCCGCTGTCCACAATCCAAGGGTCCTTATGCACGTGCAAAACAGAAACATTTTTAGGTACCCTTTGGTTCAGTTGGGTCCTTACATGTTAGTGGGTGATTTCGGAACCCAGATCTGTCTAGGGACCTTAGAAGTCTGAGACTTCTTCTTGTGAACCTTGTCAGCTTTCTTCTCCACAGGACTCGGAGATACTGACTTTCTGATGATTTTGGGTTCAGGAGCTTTCTTCTTCTGAGGCTTTGTATTCCTCCTGACCCTAGGCTCATAGTAGTACGAACCATATTGAGCTGGATGTTCATACAGTGGTTCCTTGTACTGTTCCGCCCACCTGACCTTCTTGGTTCCCCCTGAGTTTGATCGTGGTGTCCTGGGGCTGGAACCTCTGGTCAGTAGTTTCTTGTTGCTCGGCTGAGGTGCAACTATCTTCTGTTTATTCTTCGTCTGAGGTGTTGAGTCAGTAGTCTGAACTTTACCTCTGACGAACCTATCAGCCAGCAGTTCTGAGCTCTTTGAAGTGGAAGCTTCATGAGTATAGCCAAGTCTTTCTTTCATGGTCGTCGGCCTTTGCGCTCTAAGCATACTTTCCGACTTCTCCTTAGCTCCTAAGTACTGTTCAGTCATCAGTCCTCGCCAAACTTCATCACTTCTTCGAAGTGACTCATAATCCTTTTCAACTTCTGCGAGCTTCTGACTGAGTCGGGCTATCTCAGTATCTTTCTCAGAATTGTCCTTGGTCAGAACTGATATCTGAGTTTCTTGAAGCTCAGACTTAGTCATAAGAGATTTAATCTCTTCCTTGAGTCTCACAACAAGATTCTCAGACTCAGTAGAGACCTGACAATCAGAAGAAAGTCTCTGATTCTCAGCCTTTACCTGTTCCAGTTCCTGAATGGTTCTGCTGAACTCTCTGCTCAGCTGAATCTTCTCCTCTAGTAGATCATCGTAGGCTTGTACCACATCTAGAGGCTCATCTGTGTCCGAGCACGTGTCGTGTGTGCTGTGAGAAGAAGAGGTTAAATTAAGTTTAGAATTTACGTCAGCCTCTTCTCCGGCCATCAGACAATATTCTACATTTTCTTCAGGATCTGTTTCTCCGATCTCAACGGCAACAAATGCAGCTTCGTCTTCAAAAGAATACATGAATGTGTCTTCCTCGATTGAGTCATCGGATATCTCTCCGGCTATGTAGGCCTGCCTCCTACGGGTAAATTTCTCGCGTCTGGCCTGCCGTTCTGCTCTTTGAGCAGCTGAGAGTTCGGGACATTCGTGCGATAGTGTCCCTCCTTCTTGCGGTTGTAATGCAACGGATGAACCGCTCGCTTTTTCCAGCTGAATCTTTGGATGGACTCGCAGCAGGTTCTGTGTTCCTACATTCAGTAGAAGGTTTAGATTCTTCCCTTTTTCGAAAATCTTTCTTACCTGAGGGAGAATCTCTGTTGTATTTCTTCAGCTTTCTGACTCTCTCCTTTTCTCTTTGATATTTGAGAGCCATAAGCGCAAGTGGGTCGGCAGAGCGATGTCTCGGAGGACTTTGTTTCTGCCGCAGCCTCACGCCTTGCTTTGGAAGAAATGGGTTTGATTCCGGATTTTTGCCGATTGCTTTGAAATCATGGTCAACTCGAGTGTCGGATGGAGCACTGGAACATCGTTGGGGTAGGCTGTGCTCAAATTCCTCTATTTTTAATTCTGAAAAGATAACATCAGGAGTTAGAGCATTAAGATCAGAGCGATGTAAATAAGTAGCAAATGGAAGCCACTTCTGTCGAGGTAGCGCTTTTAAGATCTTGGTGTTCATCTCTTTGTTGGTGAACATCCTCCCCAGCCCGTTGATCACATTAACTTGGTTTGTGAATTTGACGCTTAGCTCGTCAATGGTCTCACTGGGCTCCATGGCAAACGCGTCGAACTTTTGTAGCTCTAATTCGAGCTTGTTCTCTTTGATCTGCGGGGGTTCCTTGGCTCGTGCATGCCCGGGGCATCCCAAAGTTCTTTCGCCGTCTTGCAGTCTTGCACCCTCCCGAGGTGAGAATCACTGAGTGTAGTCAGGATTGCATTACGCGCAACTCGGTCGAGGTTGTGCAGCTTTTTCTCTTCTGGTGTGAAGGCTGATTTTTCTTTAGCGACCTTAGCGCCGTCCCGCGCTCCTACACCTCCCACACGGCAAATTGTACGCTGTCGATCATGGGAATGATGGGTCCTGTCTCAAGGACGTCCGTCATGCTGTCATGCAGCGAGGTAAGGTGTGCCTCCATTCTCACACGCCATACCGTGTAGTTCTCTATTGAGAACATCGGTACCATCCGAATACCTGACATATCAGACATTATGGGTAAGAGTATAAGGATGTATGAAGAGATGCTTGTGCAGTGAAAAACGTTTTCAAGATCTGTTCGAGAAGATCAGTAGTTACAGAGCCGATGATCAGAAGAACACCGTTGCTCTGATACCAATTGTTGGTCCGGAGACGATAGTCAGGTGTAGAGGGGGGGGGGGGTGAATACACCTGATCACAGTTTCTTTTTCTCAAACGCGAAGGACAGCTGAGTTGTAGGTTGCAACTGATGAACAATGCTAAATAGTAACCTTCGATCGCGGGTCAGAAGTGTGCCAACTACTGAGCTCTCCTACTGACTTTTGTCAGTACTTGAAACTCAGTCGGAGACGTTGTGCGGATAAGAGTGTGGGGCCCGGAGATTCGTCTCAGTTTGAAAACGTGATTTCGCAAGTTTAAGTATTTGGCTAGTATGCTTTGAAAAATACGTTTTATGCAACGATATGATTTTTAATCAGTTTGTATGCAATGCAATAAAACAGTAAATAACACAAGCAATTTTTAACGTGGTTCGAATACGCAAGATCCTACGTCCACGGTCCTGCCGAACAGGAGTTCTTGTTGATTTATCTGAGCAAGTCTCATCAAGGAATCTGTGCACTGGACAGACCCTTCTAAGCTATAGTCCTTAGCGACTTTACAAATCAAACCGAGGTTTGAAAGGGAGGGGATAATCTCCAACTAGGAAGGAGTTCTTACAGTAAGAACAATCACTAAAAGTGAACTCCTTCGAATTTCTAAGCTATAAATTTGGCAATGAGCTTAGCTAGAGAAGAGGGATCTAAAGAACTCTAGAGAGAAGAACTAATGATATTCTATTGGGCAAGTTCTTCCTTGGATTGATCTTGAATGCGCTAGAGTTGTTCGAAAGCTTGAGCGTTTTCCCCTTGATATCCCGTGCGTGAAGCTCGGATTTCTTCTCTATTTATAGTTGTGAGCAGGCATATGTCCGTTGGAGAAGACGATGCCACGTGTCACAAGCTTCCAAAGAAAACGGCCATAAATTCGAATTGTTGCAGCAGAGTTGTTGGACACTGTACATGAGAGCAGCTTTAGTTGGTCAGAGCAGATAAAGCGTTGTCGGCTTCTCATTGGTCGAGGTTTGTGGTAGGTGAGATTGTGTCAGACATCGGAGTTGACTCTCTCTAATCCTCGTATGTCTTCTGCTGACTTTCGAAATGACTTTAGCGGGCCGAGTCATTTTTCGTCGGATACTGAGACTTTAAGCGGTCTCGTCTTCTTCGTCTCGAGTCGGCCGACAAGAGATATTCTCTTGAGTATGGTCACCGATGATGCGAAGGTGCGAGCTTGCATAGAGTTCTTCTGGCGATGTACGTCGGTGATGAGATGTCTTCCTGCGAGCGAAGATCACTGATGACTTAAGAACGCAAGCAATTACACTGATGACGTGGGGTTTTGGAAGGTAACTTCGACAGAAGATCAATCCAACAATTTACCCCGTACAGGACTTAGACAAAAAGATAAATACATAAAAACAGTCTAGCCTATACATCATCTAGTCCTATCAAGATACTACACTACTGATATCAGATGGGTTTTGGGATCTTCAATTCCATAGTACTACTATGATTTCCCCCAATATTATTTTAACCACTAACAGCTGAATACCATCTACTGACTCATAACAAAACAGTTATGTCCAGCGTACAGAAACTTACTGAGGCTTGCTCAGATTAATCAACAAGAACGCCTATTCGGCAGGACCGTAGATGTAGGATTTGCGTATCCAAACCACGTTAAAAATTGCTCGTGTCAATTACTGTTTTATTGCATCTGTTTGTCAACTGTTTGCGAAATCATATTTTCAGTAAAACAGATTTAAAACTGCACTAGCCAACTGATTTGGTTTACATAAAAACGTTTTTCAAAGAGACGAACTTAAATCGGGCCTACACAATTCCGCACTTATTCATCTACTGAATTACCCAGTACTGACATCAGTCAGTAGAAAGGATTCAGTCGTTGAATCACTCTGTCCCGCGATCAGAAGACTTAACTGGCTACTGAACTCGTTCAATAGCATACTCAGTAAAATACTGACATTCGCGTTTGAGCAAAACTTGGACTCAGGTGTATTCACTCCCTCCCCCCTCTACAGTTGATACTCGTCTCTGGACCAACAAATACGCATATAAAATTTGATTCCTCCCTGTCCTTTATCTAATTTACTAAAAATATTCTTAGTTCTTATACTAAGATTATTTTTAATTGAATCCTCTCATTATAATGATATCTTAATTAATAGTGGATATCTTTATTAATAATTTATCACATTTTTTTTATAATGATAACGTGAAAAGATAAGCATTTCAACAACTACGTCACAATTTATTTATTTTTGTGTATTAAATAGTGAATATAGAGGATGGAGTTTTAAACTACTAAAACAGAGAAAAATTCTATATAGTCGATGCAATCATTTTTTCCAGTATTAAAATTCAAACCATCAGCAAGGATAAATTCGTAATTTAAAAGATCTGGAATGGCAGTCACAGACTCACAGTAGTGTTCTCGTGATCTTAAAACCTTATAGAAACCCCAAATCCCAACGCGTGGCCACGACCACGAGGATATTGTTCAGAATTCAGTAACAGATTTTCAGAGCAAAAACCCACGAGATTTTTCTGCGAGCTGAGATCTAGAGAAGCCATGGCTTCATCCATTTTCTGGATGTCATTACTGATCATGTTCGCAACCGCAACCGGAGCCGCAGCGGAGGAATCGGAATCGAAAGAGTTTGCGGTGACATTAGACCACTCCAATTTCACCGATTTCGTCGCCAAACAGAAGTTCATTGTTGTCGAGTTTTACGCGCCTTGGTACTTCGTTTGTTTTCCAATTTCATTTTCCTGCTTTTTCGTTTTGATTAAGGCGTTTGAATCTGTTGCGTCTATTTTGTGGCTAATGTGCGGAGTTTTACTTGGTATGTGCATTTCGAGTTCAGGATTTTGGTTGATTTTGTTTTGCGCCTTAGGGCCTTAGATATCACCGAACCTTAGAATGTTTTCTCAGAGGTTTTTCTAGAATAGCTGGTATGTTGAAGATCGTAGAAAAAAACAAATAAAGAAAGTAGAAATAATGGATTTACTGCGTGGAATGTTACACTTTTAGTGAATGGAGTTTGGATGTATTACAGTTGAGGAGCGGATTTGCTTGTTTAGTATGCTGAAAAACGGTTTTCCTCTTTTCTCTCAGTTTAGACCTGATAAATATTAAGAAACTGAGTATGATTGCTGTATTGCAAGAGAGAAAAGAAGGATCAAATATTCTGACAAATTAAATTATTCAGTTAGGTGAAGTCTCTTTCTGATATTTGGATATGCTGTAACAGGTGTGGTCACTGCAAGAAACTTGCTCCAGAGGTATTATTTTCTTGCTAATCTGAATGAGTTTTGCTAAAAAGTACAAAGCACTACTTTCTCGTCTAAACATTCTGTCTTTGGCATTTCTCTTTGAATTTTCAGTATGAGAAAGCTGCTTCTATTCTGAGCACAAGTGACCCTCCGGTTGTCTTGGCGAAAGTTGATGCAAATGAGGAGCAGAATAAGGTCCTGTCCGGTGAGTTTGAAGTCAGAGGTTTCCCCACACTAAAAATCCTGAGATATGGAGGTAGTATTGTTCAAGAATACAAAGGACCTCGAGATGCTGATGGAATTGTCACCTATGTGAAAAAACAAAGTGGTCCTGCATCAATTGAGATTAAATCCCCTGAAGAAGCCAGTTCTATAGTTGATGACAATAAGATTCTTGTTGTGAGTCCCCCCTCCCTCCCTCCCTCCCTCCCCTCTCTCTCACGCATGTGCTTGTGAGTGAGTGAAAAAGTCTCTCAATAGCATAATTGGACCTTTAACATATTTTTCGGTGATTTGTAGGTTGGTGTATTCCCTGAATTTTCTGGAGAGAAGTTTGAGAATTTCACCACTTTAGCTGAGAGGTTGCGTGCTGACTATGAGTTTGGTCACACTTTGGATGCCGAAGTTCTTCCTCGTGGGGACTTATCGGCTACAGGGCCTCTTGTTAGGTTGTTTAAGCCTTTTGATGAACTCTTTGTTGACTTCGAGGTATGCATACATTACAATATGGTTCCCCTGGCATGATTATCTATATTTTTCTATGCCAAGAATAATACTTAAGCAATTTATTGTGGTCTTCTGAACTCAAAAGTAAAATTCTTGCAGGAATTTGGGGTTGATGCTTTAGTGAAGTTCGTTGAAGAAACTAGCGCCCCTACTGTAACTCTCTTCAACAAGGACCCAAAGCACCATCCTTTTGTTATTAAATACTTCAACAGCCCCAGTGTCAAGGTCACTACAACTTACTTGTTTTCTCGCAGTACCAATATATAGTCCGGTGCAGGAATGATGCTACAAAAGAAATACGAAAAAACTGAATGCGGCTACTTCAAATTGAATCCTTTTAACTTATTTGCTTTATAATGATTATATGTATCTCCGTCATTGCTAGGATTTTGGTTGGTGGTTTGATCTTCTCTATGTGAACAATCAAATATTATTTGATTAAGTTTAACTGTGAACTTTACCATGTTTAGCTACTCTAGGAAATTTGTATCCTATATTTTTGGATCTTTCATTCTGTTTTTCCCTAGCTTTCTTGTTATATTTTGTTCAAATGCCTAAAGGTTTATAACCTTCTCAAATTGAGTGTAATTTCTAATACCCTTGTCTATGTCCAGGCAATGTTGTTTCTAAACTTCAGCACCGATCATTTTGATGCATTCAAGTCAAAGTATCACGAGGTAGCCCAGCTTTACAAGAGCAATGGTTTGAATTTTCTAATGGGTGATGTTGAGGCTAGTCAAGGTGCTTTCCAGGTTGGTATCATGCTCTTAATTCTTTTAAATGCATGACACTACCTGCTGATAATTCTTTTTCCTTGAAATAGTACTTTGGCCTCAAGGAAGAGCAGGTTCCTCTCATCATTATCCAGAATAGTGATGGAGAGAAATACTTTAAACCGAATGTTGAGCCTGATCAAATTGCAGCATGGGTCAAGGACTTTAAGGTGGTGATTCCTTCATTATTTGACCTTCTCGGTACTTCCCTTTTCTCTAGGGTGTTGAAAACCTTTGGTTATAGAAACTGAATACCAAAGGCTCGTGATATGCTACTTCCTTATTTAATGATACATATGGTTGATGGATATACATTATTTGGAGTAGCCATGAAATAGTTTTTGTTGCACCCTTCTCGAATTTAATAATTATAATTATTTTATATTCCTTGTGAAGGATGGCAATGTCAAACCATTTAGGAAGTCGGAGCCCATTCCTGAAGTTAACAATGAACCTGTCAAGGTGGTGGTGGCTGATACCCTGCAGGACATGTTTTTAAATTCAGGAAAAAATGGTATGTCTCAATATTCACTAGCAGTACCTCTGTTGAGATGCTCATGCTTTGAAATTTGCTGCATACACATACTATTATGAGCTCTTTCTGGTTGTAAGAAAACTTATGGCTGTTTCTTGATTTACTTCCTTTTTTGTCTGCTTGCAACATTTACGTACATAAGACATTTTTCATTGTTGCTTTTGTTTATAAAATTTCATTTTGAGTTACGCTTCCCATGTACTGTGTCATGCAGTTCTGTTGGAGTTCTATGCACCATGGTGTGGACACTGCAAAAAGTTGGCTCCGATCTTGGATGAAGTAGCTCTATCATTTGAAAGTGATGCTGATGTTGTAATTGCAAAAATAGTAAGATCTACTTATCTGTACTTGCATTCTTTTGGTTCTGGTTATCCTTGAGACTCTTATCATATTTACTCTTCCTTTTAAGTGTGTATTTTTCGCTAAAATTTGCTTTACTGTGACAAGTATGTCATTGACATGCTTCGAGTTCCACTTGATGTAGGTTTACCTATTTGCTTTATAATATAACTTTCTATACATGCAACTTTCATTCTTTTATGAACTGATGTGGCAAAAGCAATCCTCTTGCTCATACAGTTCTATCTAACGTGTAATATCATATGTGTAGCCATACTTTAACGGATTCTAGTTCCATAACTTTATTAACGTGGTTCTGTTTTGAACTTTTCTTGTAAAAATAATATAAAAATTAATAACTACACATATTTTCCTCTTATAATAATTAATAAAGTAATTATTTAAAGTACATTAGACTTATCTCATTTCGATAGTGGGGTACGGCCAGATCTAGTTTCCGGTAAATCTGCAAGTGTGCCGTTTAGCCATCTTTAGCTGCTTTACGCTTGGGGTGACCTTTCTCTTTCAGTGAAAAATCTTCCCTGATATATGTCACTCCCTCTGTCCCGTAGAAAGTCTTCTTCTATGGGGCACGGGGATTAAGAAAATGGGATTGTGTGGCGTATATTGTTTGACTTTTTGGCTTGTTAATTTTAGTCCATATATTAGAAACAAGACACTTTCTGTGGGACGGCTCGAAAAGGAAAACAAGACACTTTCTATGGGGCAGAGGGAGTATTTATTAAGTGAGTAATATTTTGTAAGCATAAATCAGACACATTCAGCTAGAAAATATTTTTTGTATCTCTGAAACTTTCATGCCTCCTACTACAGAGGCCTTATTTAAAAATGAAACATAGTTCTAAAAGAATAGAGAAATGATTCTTCTGATCAAAGATGCAAGTTTTTATTTGATTAAAAAAAATACTGCCTCCTTATCGTTCTCTGTTGCATTAGTGTTTTGTTTCCCTCGATTTCTCTTGCATTTTGAGTAAAATACCATGGCTTACGAGCTTTTGATCATCCACCTGAGATTGAGGGTGAGTAATGCACGGCTTGTGTATAATTTTCTCTGGTTCATAGCCATCTTTTCTGCTTTTTTGCAACTTAGCCATGGTATGTGAAGTATATTCTCACCCTTGGTTTAATTAGAACTGGTATATTCCCACTAATTCATCTACTGGTTGTTTGCAGGATGCTACTACAAATGATATTCCAACAGGCAGGTTTGATGTGAAAGGTTATCCAACATTGTATTTTAGGTCATCAACTGGAAACCTGTTGCAATATGAGGGGGATAGAACTAAGGATGACATGATTGATTTCATTAAGAAAAACCGAGCTACAGCATCAAAACAGGAGACGTCGAGAAAGGAGGAACTCTGAAGAAGGTAATGTCATTTGACTCATTTTAACCAATTTGTAACTAATGAAATACAAAATGCAGATATTAGTCCATGGTTTGTTTAGGGGTATATATTATTTTCCTCTTTTTGCAGTGTCCCAAAACAAACTAATGATAATATTGCTGCTCATTTGCTTTGCAGGCAGTCCAGAGAATTCAGACTTGAAACGGTTTAAGTGATGAGCTTGGGAATACGTTTTTCAGTCTGTGAAGCACTTCAGATTTTGATTCCAGACTAATGTATTTAGCTCTAGTGAGAATTTAGAGTAATTTTGTAACTTAACTATGTGATGGAATAGTCTACTTATCATGTTGCCAAATCTATTATCGTCGTGCAAACTGTTACAAAGGATTTATATCAGATTTTATGTTGTGCATACTTTCCAAGTTCCGTTTATTAAATGAACTCAAGGCATGCAACCGAACAAACCACCAGCACCAGATCCTTGTCTGCGTTGCTCCCCATCCCATCCCCGTACCCACCCAGTTTAAAACCAATAAGTTCCTTAGCCACTCTGCAGATAATGCGTGCTAAAGGTGACATTTTCATTTTTATTATTTTTCTTATTTCTCAATCCTGGGTTCAGAATTACGGACTGAGATCGCGATTTTCTTATTTTTGTTTGCTCTGATTTTCTTCAGTTTTACTTGAGTAGTGGAAATATACTGAATGGTTACTATCAAGTGATTTGATCCTTCTAATTAATTATCTACGTAGTTATTTATTTGTTGTTACTTGTTAGAAGTGATAATTTTTTCCTTACATGAATAAACGAGTGTGGTTATGGCTTCACTTTGGTGCTGTGAAATTTGAGTATGTGGGGCTGAAAGTCCTTCCTCAGGATAAAGGCTGATGCAGCTCAGGGTGATGAGGAATGTGAGGCCGCCGTGGTTGCAGGAATTACTCCTCCTGTGCCCCCAATGGGTATCCCTACAGGCTATAGCCACCCCCCTTGTAAGTTCAGTGTGCTTGTTGCTCTTAAGCTTGTACTTATTTTGATATTTCAATGAATTGGAGCAATGCCTGGATGGTAGAAAAGGTTATTTTTGCCACTCCTTGCATCTTTGAGAAATTTTTCTGATTGTATTTTATGTTACGAATCTTATGTAAGAGGTCCTTGTTTGGTGGCTCAATCTTATCTTACTTGGATTTGTCGCTCAAATACTAGACTTGTTCTGCTACAACTTGACAATATTATCTCTTCTGCAATGCACTTAATATGGTGGTGTTGTAGTAATCTCGTTTAGCATCTCATTGGCGATATTCTATTATTCTTATAGTTGATGGTAACTGCATTTGTTATTTTATAAAAGAAGCTACAATAATTTAATACAACTGGATATGGTGTGTTGTCCTCAAAACTCCTTAGCTAGGTTGCTTCTGACCTGGCTTTTTCTCTACAGCTATCTTCTCTTTGTATGTATGAAAAGGCTGGAGATGTTGGTGTTAACAGCATTGTGCTGTTTCCCAAAGTTGTTGATGCTTTGAAGGTTATTACTTATGATTTGTTTTGGCATGTTAATATCCTCTCTTGTAGTTCCGTTGGCGTTGATTGCTAACCTTTTACTAGACGAAGCTTACAATGAAAATGGCCTGGTGCCAGGAACAGTAAGTATCCTGATCTTGTATGTCATTTTTGTATTCATGTCTTTGACAATGCTATCTCGCTTAGGTGATTTATACTGATGTTCCATATTCCTCTGACGGGCATGATGACATTGTAAGGGAAGATAGTAAGTCATTCTTCTGTATTCTTATTTATTCATGACACTTTGTTAATTGAACATAAACTTCTTGTATTTTGTTTTGAAGCTCCCGACTGTTGGTTAGTAAAAAATGCTAAGTTGATGAAACTGTATTTCAGTTTCCAGCTTACCATAGAGAGGAAATAAGTCTTATGTGATACTTTGAGCAATCATAATGGTAGTAGTGCACATTTTCATAAGATCATCTTTTGTTGTATGTCTTATTTATGGTTTTTAGTTTTCCTGTGTATTAATTTGTAAATTCTTGATGAAATAGGATGAAATTTCAGGTAGGTATTCATATTTCAGGTAGGTATGCAATGAAATAGGATGAAATTTCAGGTAGGTATTCATATTTCAGGTAGGTATGCTATTTCATCCTATTTCAGGTAGGTATTCATATTTCAGGTAGGTATTCATATTTCAGCTTACTAGTCTTCGTTTAAACGGATTCATATTTCAGGTAGGTATGCTATTTCATCCTATTTCTGTTCCTCTTCCTTACCTTCTCAGTAGATCTCATTTCGTTTCTCAAATAGAATAATAGCTACTTCATACAATTTCACTCAAAATCAATGCATATTACTGCATAAATAACTTGAGAAATGATTGCATTGGTTGCTCTACATAAAAAAAGGGGAAAAGAATGAACAAATACTCTAATGCTTCTCCTTCTGCTCATTAGATTACCTAAAAGACTTGATCCTTCAAATACCATGCTGGATCACCTCCTAAAGAGACAGAGGGGCATATATTTACCTGCTTCACACAGTAGCAAAATCCAGGTAAGCACATCATCGTTGCTGTTCGTATAGGTACCTCTCCGCAATGGCAGCATGAGTTGCTGCTCCTATGGCAAGGGCATCTTCATCGATCATGAAATGCGGGGAATGTGCCGAGTGCACCGACCCTAGACTCTCATTCTTGATGCCTATGTAAAAGAAGGCCGCCGGGATCACTTCCGAGTAGAAGGAGAAGTCCTCGGCTCCCATCACGGGGTCCACGACTTGGAAGTTCATGGGCCCCACAAGGTCGGAGCTCACCTTCTTCACATGCTCGTACATTAGTTCGTTGTTCACCATGGGAGGGTAGATTGAGTTTGAGTTCTTGAAGAAGTCAACACTTGCCGAGCACATGTAGACCTTGGCCTGCCCTACAATCACCTCCTCTATTCGTCTTAGAAGTTGCTGGAAACTTGCGTTGGAGAAAGCCCTCAAGGTCCCACCAAAGACCACCCTCTCCAGCGAAGCATTAGAATTGTCTCCGGTGTCCATGAACGTTACGGAGACAACCTGTGTATTCAAAAGAATACCCGATAAATGGGAGGACGCGTTGGAGGGGACAGGGATCTTGAATTTGTACGGACCTGAGAGTCTAGAGGATTTGATTCACGCGATACAATGCCTTGCAAGCTGATCACGGCTGCAGAGGCGGCCATTACAAGGTTGCCGGAGTTGTGGAAACGAGTGATCACGGCCTTGAAAAAGCCACAACCGGCTAGTAGTGGACCGGATCTTGACCCGATGACAGAAGTCTGAAGTAGGTGTGATACGTGCATCGCGAAGATGGCTTCGACGCCTTCTAGAGCACCCGCTTCAATCATTCTCTTTGCTCCATTCCCAGCTTCCTCTGCTGGCTGAAAGAGCAGAATCACTGTTCCCTGTCATTAGGACAAACATTAGCTAATTGCCTCATGATTCCTACACTAATTTAGGTTGTTCTCATCTCTATGAATTTCCCACTTAAGAAACCTTATTAAAACATGGGAAGAGATCGACAAGAAAAGGTAAATGGTAAATTGCAACTTGCCCTTTCAGGATCGTGAAACAGTCTAAAACTGATAAGACAAGGTCCCTATCTCAAGGCAAGTCCATCCTTACGAAGCACCAAAATGAAAAGATCGAGCCGATTTTAGTAGCGTAGTAGCAGCCTATGTTGTTCACGTCACTTACAATCTACATCAACTCATCAAATGTATGTTGTGTAACATGAGACCCCGAATTACTAATCTTTTTCTTTCGTAAGCTTAGGAAGGAATCTTGAATTAAGGTCACTTACTATACCTCCATCACCGGCAAAGAAACAATCAATTTGGTGACACACATGAGAAATAAATCCTGAACTCTTCCGACAAATATGACGATAATGGTCCCAGGCAAGTGGTTAGCAGTCTCTGTCAAGAATTCACAGGGGAATTGAAAAAAAAAATACAGAAATTGGGATCTCTTATTAATCATTACTGTAGATCTTATTTCTTGTTTTGATAATGCAAGTGGCTCAACCTCCTGTGGCTCCCACTATATAAGTACAATGGGCCCATTTGAAAAGCTAGAACTATGCAATCTCATCAATCGGGTGGCTCAAGCTTTATTAAGACATCATATTATCAAACCTTAAATAACATTGTACTTGAAGGAAGAAATGTCTCTCATATTTCCTTATCCAGAACTTTCTGAATTATTTATGGTTAATAATCCAAGTAGTGACAGCCCAACTTGCACCAAACATCATTGGACATACGGTTTGATGTGGAGTAGTAAGGTAGCTAACCTTCAAGTGGGTCTCCCGAGCCTTGAGGATCCTAGCGGCGCCGACGAGCATGGCCACGTGAGCGTCGTGGCCGCAGGCGTGCATCTTGCCAGCGTTCTTGCTTTTGTGCTCCCATTCAACGGCTTCCTGTGGAGAAAGTGGAAGTAAATTTAGGCAGAGCACTGTAGAGAACGAAAGCAATTTCTCTTTTATTCCTTAATGGCCCCGTCCCCTCTTTCCACAAGCTAATATGTAGACTGTAGTTGAACCTGGATCGGTAGAGCATCCATGTCGGCTCTGATGGCCACGAACGGCGGCTGGCCGGTTCCGACGGCGGCTCGGATGCCGGTTCTGGCCAACGGGAAGCGGTAGCCGATATCCAGTCCGTCCAGCTCGCGGCGGACGAGGCGGCTAGTCTCGTGCTCTTCGAAGGCAAGTTCCGGATTCTCGTGGATTCTCCGGCGTACGGATTTTACCCATCTTCGGAAATCGAATTTCGCGGCGATTTTGAGGATCTCGTCGGAGCAGGAGTCGGCGACGAGCGGCGGTGAGGACTGATTCTTCGAACTGAAGGGTGGATTGGTTAGGGTGCCGAGCGCCGAGGCGAAGTAGGAGAGGTGATCGTGATCGCGCGATTTGGCCAGAACTTCCGACGGTGCGGTGGTGATCATGCACGCGGACGCGAGGAGGAGGAGGAGTGTTATTGGGAGAAGAGGTGTAATTGTATTCATTGTTAGTGGAAGTAGTAATAATAGGGGGAGACTGGGGAGAGGTCTTTAATGGAGTTTTTCAAGGAATTTGTTGAATAACAACACGTGGGGAAAAGGTGAAGGGAGTAATCAAAGGACTATATATGTCACGTGGTGGAATTGGTTCACAAAGATAGTCTAGTTTAATACAGCACCACATCGGTGGGTCACCCCCCATTTTCGATGGGTGAAAACATAGAGTTATGGAACTATACGCTTCTCCACTTCATTATCATGATATTATCTGATGATGATTTAAATTAAATAAGGACATTTTTTGTCTTAGTTATATAGGATAAAGTTAAATATTATACTAGTTTATTATTATTTAAAAATATAAAAATAGCATAAAAATATACTTTATGACTATTATAATGATTGGATGAAAAAAATTGTCAGAGGCCGATGGGTCATCGACCCTCAACATGTAAAAAAAAATTGTTTTTTAAATTGTTAATAATAATAAAATTATGAAGAGTCATCGCCCCTCAACATGTAAAAAAAAAATTATTAAGAGTCGATGCATTGGTCATGAGATTGATGCCTCGGCCAACATGGAGAAGCAAATTCATTAATTTCTTATTTTTCTTTAAAAAACATTAAGTTCCTGACAACTTTTTCGTCCAATCATTATATCTGTCATAAAGTGTACTTTCATGGCTATATTTATGTTTTTAAATAGTGATAGACTAATATAGTGTTTAACTTAATATATTTGGTTAAGTTTGTATATTAACACAATTAAATATATGGTTATTAATAAATAAAATTAAAATGTAATTTTGTATTTTTTGTATAACCGAAATTGTTGATCTAAAACTATAATATCTTATATCCTAATATCTTGTCTCTATAACTTGGAGAACAAATAAATTGCGATAAGTTCGTGGGCATCTATAGAGATCGAAATGCAAGACATGCTACAGTGATTTAGTTATTTTCAAGTGTTAACGTTATTTATTGATATAATTTAAATAGCCAAAAAACACTTTGAAATGTTATTATTTACCGACACATTTTTTTGTTTAGAGAACTTGAAAGTAAATCTTACATTTACCTACGACTACGAGAACAATTCTCTCTCATCACTTAATATATGCTTTAATTTGTATTCACATAAAAATCTTCTTCCCTGACAATTTCATTTCTATATGACGAGCTAAGTCGTCAGGGATCATCTGTCCCATTTTTCGTGGACCACTCAGTGACCCACCAATGCACGCGTGACACCGCATGATTGGTGGATCACTGAGTGGTCCACGAAAAATGAGCCAGAAGATCCGAATTGGAGCTAAGTAGTTGTAGGGTATGTCTTTTTATTACTACTATTATCTAACGAATAATGAATAATGTTTCAAACTATCTTATACAAATATTGTATTACATTGAAATATTTGACACGATATATTGAGAATTTGATAGTATTTATACTTCCTAGGGTGGTATGAAAAGGTAGGTTATTGAGAGAGCGTGTGAGACCCGTGTTGATTAGGATCGGTGTGGGCTCCGATGAGGTTAAAATATTTGAATCGCAGAGGGCATTGGTCCGTGACTTACACGATACACCCAACCAAATGGAAGGGAATCCCATGTGCTTGTCTATTTCCAACCAACGTCGTCGTTTAATTGACCTCGCAAGAGAAAATGACACCCGTCTATCAAGTACATCCATAGATATGTAATCCCTTTGAGCCATGTGTCTTGATCACTTTGAAATTTTCGAACTTAATGGAGTCATCTTATGCGTAGGGTATGACGTCGCACATTTATTCAATAATTATATTTGAATTTTGTATTGTCGATTCGTCTTCAATCCAATATTTCAATTTTTAGAATTTGAACACCACCAAAGTTGGACTACATAGATACCAAATCCGGCCACTACTTAATGCACACATGTAGCTAGTGATTTTTTTTTTTGATAGACATTTTCCAATTTAATTTATTAAAGTGGTAAATTAGTTTTTGAATGATTAACTATAAAACTGGATTTCTCTCTCTATGACATATCCAATATGTGTACCTCCGTGATATCACATCACATTATGCATATATTATTTAAAATAAACATATGCTAGATCTTCAGAGCGATACTGTTAAATTGAATTGATGTTTCCCACTGAACATATTATACATACATTATTGGGGCATTTGCAGCAGAGGCCAAATAGTACCAATTGAAAAGCAAATGTAGCCAACCACTAAAACAAAATACAAATCTAGCAATTTTGTCCTTATACGGCGGTGGGCCGATGGGGGGGGGGCGATGGGGGAGTCAATCGGCCCTTAATCGGCCCTGATGATTACAGGCGAAATATCCCCATCGGCCGATGGATGTCCGAATTGTTGTTGTCCATCGGCCCTACGCATCGGCCCTACCCATCGGCCGAAAAGAAATGGCCGAAAAGATCCCCATCGGCCGAAAAGAAATGGGCGACGGCCGAACAAGCTATCGGCCGAAGAACGGCCGAAAAGAGGCCGATTAAGGGTGTATGTCGGCCCTACATCGGCCCTAAGCCCCTCCTTCGAGACATTATTGGACAAGACACTGCAAGACTTTTGCTGCAAATTTCCAATAGGGGCCGATTGAGGGCCGATGAGGGCCGATCCCTGACTTTTTGCTGCAAATCAGCTTTATCTGCAGATTTGACTAGTCGAATATTACTTGCACATGCACGAAGCAGAGGGCCGATGGCGGGGCCGATGGGGGCCGATCGGCCCGATTGATATTTCACGTGAAAATTTGTCAGAACAATTCCTTATAAGACGTAGGATAGCCGATTTGGTTGATTCACACCAAATTTTCATCATTCCACTTCCAATCTTCTCAAACAAAATTTGGTTGATAGAAATGACAGATTTTCGATCAATTATTGTGAAATTGAACGGCCAATTCGATGCAGAGTCGAATTATGTCGGGGGGCATGAGTTCATTGTTTACATTCCTTCAAATAATATTTCTCTCGAATATCTTCGACAAAACATTGATCGGTGGCTCGCTGCTTATTCCCTTCCTTTCAACTACTTCATTTATTATCTCTTCGCTTCTCGACGAACCGGCCGGATGATGAAGGCCATTATGGGCCATGATATCGATCTTCAGCGATTGTGCTCTATAGACGTAGAGCCGGTTGTTTTTGTTGTGTATCCCGAAGTGCAAAATCCTCAATTTGGTGTTCCGAATCCGAATCAATTTCCCGAAGATAATTATAATTTCGGGGTCCTAATTGCTTTACGGGGCAAGGAAGTAGAAGTAATGATGGCGGACGGGGTCCCCAAAGGAATGTTCGTGTGGAGACGGATTCGGATGGTGAGACGGACTTGGACTCATCATCCGATGATGATGAGGATGAATATATTCCTTACGCCTTGACTAATTGTTCGTTACAAGATTTTGCTTGCATGGATTCGGAGGGAGGGTGGCGTAAGTGAACTTATGTCTTTGCTAGTTCCGACCAATCGTTCTCGAACAAATGACGAGACCGTACACGACAACACGAAGCGGCATGCAACCGGCTACTTCCTGTTGTTCCCCTTGATGTATCCGATTCGGTAGCATCGCGTAACCACGATTCTTGTTGTAGACGGAAGTCCGCAAGTAGGATTGATGTTGAGCTCGAAAGACAAAGTTTATCTTTTTGTAGCTCTATTCCATTTGGAAAACGGTGCGGATTTCGTAGTGCAACGTTCCAGGTGCTTCCCGTTTGGAATATTTGTGCGAAGAAGTGTTGATTGTCCATTCCAGCCTACGGGCATACCGTAGAGGTCGACGTGTTGGGAGGTTGTTAGATGGGTTGCGGACCACAACCGCATACAACCGATTTATCCGGACTTGGCGAACGAAATGTGAGGTCGAAGGTCGTCGCCGCTTATATAGCCCGTAAAATGCGTCATCAAAGCAAGTTAATGAAACCGGCTGATATTCGAGCCGATCCGTTGGATAAATTTGGAATAGAAGCAACCTACGGTGTTGCCCTCCGAGCGCAACGCAGCCTATATCGATGATTTACGGCGGACATGCAGATTCGTTCAAAGAACCGCCAAAATATCTGCATTTGTTGGAACAAACAAATCCGGAAACATATACGGATCTTGATGTCGGTGAGGATGGTCGTTTCCGACATTTATTTATTGCGCTTGGTGTATCGCGAGCCCCTTGGTTAGGCAACCTCCGGAAGGTAATTGTGGTGGATGGTACCCATTTAAAAGGGAGAAATAGGGGAATATTATTCGTCGCAGCCTACTTGTGATGCGAACGAGCAAATTTTCCCTCTCGCTTTTGGTGTAGGTCCTATTGAAAATGATGTTTCCTGGACGTGGTTTATGATGCGACTGAGAGCCGCATTTCCAACGGATGACAGTTTAGTGATTGTTTCAGATCAACATAAAAGCATAGCGAATGCGGTAAGAGTGGTTTTCCCGATGCACAACATGGACTTTGTTACTACCATTTATCGAATAAGCTTGCTAGGCACGGTGAGTGGGTTATCCGGTCATTTTATCGAGCAACTTATGCTTATCGGGGCAACGAATTCCATGACGCCATGAACGCCATCCGTCATGGAAAACCAGCTATTTACGAAAAGCTCATGGAAATCGGATCGTAGAAGTGGTCCCGACTTTTTAGTAAAGGTCGTCGATACGGCGCCATCGACATCGAATGCTCGCCGAGTCAATAAATTCTCGATTGTTGGAGGCTAGACGACTACCCATTCTAGCTATGCTCGAGGCAATCCGTCATATGATAGAGTCGTGGTTCGATACACGACGGGTAAAAGCAAGTTCCGTAAACAATCCGTTGACGGAGGCTTCGAGTTGAGGATGCGGAATGAAGTAGAACCGGCTCGAAGGTTTACGATTACGCAGTCACTAACCACAAATACAAGGTCGACGCAGTGAGCGCCGGTGGAGGGTCAATCTTGTAGACGAAATGTGTGAATGCGGAGTCTGGCAAATTGACTTGTTACCGTGTAGTCACGTTGTCGCCGTTTTGTATCATCGCCGCGAAAATTTGTACAATCATATTAATGATTATTATACGACGGCGACGTGGAAGGCAATATATGCCGGAGTGGTTAATCCCTTGCCTCCTCGAAATGAGTGGGGTGTCCCACCGGAAATAGAGGACATTGTTGTTCTTCCACCAATTATTATGCGGCAAGCCGGACGCCCGAGAAAAAGCCGTCGTCCTTCAGGAGCAGAAGCTAGTACATCTGGTACGCGCCGTAGCAAAAAATGTGGTAACTGTGGAGAAGAAGGTCACACAAGGCGGAGATGCCATTTATCTAGAACGACAACAAATGATTAAATTTTATTGTCAACGATCGGTTTAATTATTTAGGGTTCATTGATGATCTATCGGTTTAATTTTATTGTCACACAAGGCGGAGATGCCCTTTAATTATCTGAAAAAAATAAAAATAAAGGCCGAAACCCTAAAAGGCCGATGGTGGTAAACCCATCGGCCCTCCATCGGCCTGGGCCGAAACCCGCCGGGGCCAAAACCCTTCGGGGGCCAACAGCCACGGCTCGGCTGTATCGGCCCCAGCCAATACATGATTTTGTCGGCCTCGGGGCCGATCGGGTTGGGGCCGATAACTAATCGGCCATGTATCGGCCCTGAGGCCGATACATGATTTTCTCGGCCTCAGCCGAGAGGTATAGAATCTCGGCCGAGGCCATGCATAGCTCGGGGTCGATCGGGCCGATAACTAATCGGCCATGTATTGGCCTCAGGGCCGATACATGATTTTCTCGGCCTCAGCCGAGAGGTATAGAATCTCGGCCGAGGCCATGCATAGCTCGGGGTCGATCGGGCCGATAACTAATCGGCTGTGTATCAGCCTCAGGGCCGATAAATGATTTTCTCGGCCTCGGCCGAGAGGTATAGAATCTCGGCCGAGGCCATGCATAGCTCGGGGCCGATCGGATTGGGGCCAATAACTAATCGGCTGTGTATCGGCCTGAGGGCCGATATATGATTTTCTCGGCCTCGGCCGAGAGGTATAGAATCTCCAAAAAAAATGTTACGAAAATTTCCAAAATGTTACAAAATATTACAAAATGTTACAAAATGTTATAAAATTAAATTTACAAAATGTTTCAAAATGTCACTTGAATACACTACTCATTGGGAGAGCTAGATCCAAAATCTCCGTAATGGCACTGCTCGAAACATTTCCAAGCCATCCACTCCCGATAGACTCTGACGTTTGATTTCAAATTACCCTATTTCGGAGTAGGGTATCCAGTTATGAGCCGTTCAATTGCCATACACGTATATGGACCACAACTATGCGAATCCTCTTGCTTGAACTGCTCCTTTTGCGGCATCAATACCAACTCAGGAGTCCGAATGCCCGGATGCGTCAGATGGTACTTGTTCATTGTCCAAGAATTAGTAGCCTACCAAAGATCGATTAAAAATAATTAGTAGCCCCAAAAAAATATTAAAAATATTAAAATACGTACATCTAGCAATCGACCGATCAGTTTGCGGAGTGGCCGCAAAACTTCTTTTCGGTACTCATATATATCCTTGTCTCCACGGCAGTTAAGTGAGTCATACAACTCCAACTTCCATGACTCGATACACAATCCGATGCCCATCCAATGACCGGCGGCCAACACCGGGAATATAACCTATTAAATAAAACAAATTAGTAAATATTAATAATAATTACGACTTAGAAAAAACAAAATTGAAAAAATTGTAAAACTTACGAATTTGGCATCGAACCACGGAATCCTATCATCACCAAATGCCGTATCCGCTCCAAAAACGGCATCCATTAAACCCCGATTTGGGATCCGGCCACAATAATTGACCTCATAACGTTCATGGAAGTCGTTATCGGGCTCAACTATATTGGACGTCCAAGCCGAATGTAAGGACGTTCCGTAAAAAAAAAATATACACATTAGCAGGACAATTAAAAATAAACATAATTTATATTTAAAATATAAAATAAATATATACTTACAAAAACTGACGTAGTCGCTATGACGGTATAGCGTGAATCGGGTGTACACAACACGTCACGTTCTTTGAAATGAAGCCTCTACGGAGATAGCATATGTACAAATCGATCATTGCGTGACCCATGTCATACTTAGGATCCAATAAGTTCTTGAAAAAGCCGTGGGAGAGGTTATCTTTGGGAAAGCAATGACATTGGCTGAAATTTTCATTCCCATGAACTTCTCAAAATCTCTCCTCGGTGCGTCGCTCGGATCAAACATTCGTGGAGCTCCACTAGGATTTGGGAGACGCTCCAGTATGGGCTGCAAATAACATTGTATTAAAAAAAATCCTAAATTATATAACTCAAAAAAATGTTTGTACCTCACTGCTTTGTACAATTGTCTGCTCCGACGGTTGGCTATGATACACACCGTTGTACATGCTGCGTATCAAATAAGTCATCCACGACCGACCGATGTTGCTGCATTTTGGACAAAAAATCATGGTCAAATGAAATAAAAAATATAAAACGACCGACTTAATTTGAATAGAACGTAAACCCGTACAAGCGGTGGGGACCGTGGAGCCGTATAAGGGAGTGGCTCCCAACGTCTTGGGACCCAAACATTTCGGTCCTCGTACATGCTATGCCGCCCCATATCAACGCGACGATTACCCATTCGAGCAGCCACATCCCACGGATTTGCATCGCCACTTGTCGTATCTTCCACATCTCTCTGTGGTTGTTCGCCTACTTCATTCCAATTGGGCCACTCATGTACATTAACCATCCTCCCCCGTGGTGGCTCCGATGGTGCGGATGTCTCCTCATCCAATTCATTACTAATTTCCTCGACATCCCACGAAGAACTGGATCGTATGCGCTTTACTCTTGTCCTTGCCCTTGCCCCCGAAGATACTTTTTATCAATTTCCCCACTTTTTTGAAGAACTTTTCCTCATTCTCCTTCCGGGATCCGATCCCCTTTTTTCTAATAACTCGGTCTCGTCGCTGCCGAAACCGTTCATCTATCGATCGGATCATTCCTTCATAAGTGGGCAAACTCCAATCTTCATCTCTCCGAGGCCCGGATGATGACCGACCCTCCGCCGGTGCACGTTTCTTCTTCGATTTTTTCTTTTGTGCTACCGGCGGAGGATCCGGTACACTGCCCTCTTCATGAATAGGATTCTCTCCAATCACCCGTCTCCGATGTACGGTGGTCGGTCTAGGAAACTCCACACCGATAGGGTTCTCTCCAATCACCCGTCTCCAGTATTCCGATAGCTGCTCCTCATGAGTGGGCGTAAGAGTCTCAAATGGCGGTGTGTCCATCTGTTCAAAAATTTTAAAAAATAGATTATAATACGTTTCATAAAAGTTCATAAATATTTAAAATGTTACTTACCGGCAAGGCAAAGAAAGTAATCCATTCCGTATCTGGTGGCGTGACAAATACCCATTTCACACATCGGGGCATACCACCGTCATTAATAAGGCGTACACACAGACTGGCCAAATCTGGTATCGCCTCATATGCCCAGATCTATAATATGATTAAAGATCAGTACAACTATAAAATATAAAATAAAAAAAAAGAATTATAAAATCCAAAATTTGTACCTGAAGAGCCCAAACTGGACCATAAATATTATACTTCGATTTTACAGCTTCGACTTCCTTCGGTACAAAGCTCATGTAATGCAAGAGAGCATTGTACGTGTATGCTCCCCATGGAAAATCGTTCCACGCGTCTATATCGTCAGCAAGAACCCACATCCGTGTCTCGACCTTCTTCGTGTCGGCAGTGCGAAGAAAAAGCACATCGAGCCAAGACATTGGCCACCTTCAAATAATCGTCTTCGGCAGAGGTTGCCGAGCTTGTCATTTTTCCATAAATTTAATAGCTCGCCTCCTCGTTCTTGGATTCCCTTTTGTGACTCTCATGTACACTCCAGACTCTTCAGGGGCACGAGCTGCCGTCCTATCGAAGGTAGATGCGCCGAAAAATAACCCGATTATGAGTGCATACTGCATCGTGAAAATCGAATCTCCCGTCCGGATATGTGAAAACGGGCCTCCCCGGCGGTGCTCGCACCTCATAGCACATCAACCGATGCAAAGCTATGATCGAACTCTTGCCCTTCCTCCAACAGAGCAAATGTCCAAACCGTCCGTCTATAAATCGACGAACTAGGTCGGTACCCCCGTCTAGAAAGACTGTTTTTATTAGTTCGGGTAGACCATCTCTTCAATATGTCGTGACTTTTGGGTTCTTTTGTCTAACCGATAGTCGGATATAAGCGGGCCGCAAGATTTATCGAAAAACAAATGAATTACCGAAACGCAATAATTAAGGGCCGATGATAGGGCCGATTTTACTTTTTATTCAGCCTTAATGTTTTAGGGCCGAAGTAGGGGCCGATTTTACTTTTATTCAGCCATTCGGGGCTGAATTTTATTCGTCCAGCCGGGGCCGAAGCCTAAGCCTCGAAGGCCGGCGGGGCCGATGCATCGAGGCACACTTGCTCGGCCATTAAGGGCCGAATTTCATTCGGCCGAGACGGGGCCGAAGCGTAAGGCTCCAAGTGCAGCCGTGGCCGATTCCTCAGAGGCCGAATAGAATCGAATGGCCGAATCGGCCGATTGGGGCCGAATGGCCGATCGGGGCCGTTCAATTATAGATCGGGGCCGAATGGCCGATCGACGACCGGGGCCGAAGCATATGCCACGAAACCCGGCCGGGGCCGAATTCTCATCGGCCGGACAGGCGTAATTCAAGCCGCCATAGTCGTGGCCGATGGAGTTATTCTTCATCGGCCCCGAAATCGGCCCTCCAATCGGCCCCCGATTCAAGAATTTTGCACAAATTAAACACTACAATTCTCTCCAAATTCTCCACAATTTCATCAATACATGGACATTACAATGTCAACCCAACCATATTTCAACCTAAATTTCGTCTATGAATGAAAAACAAACAAAATCATGCAATAAATTACTTACCTCAATTTCGCCGGGAAGACATTGAGAGCGGCGGATGTATCGTTCGACGGCGGCGGCGACGGCGTTGGTGTCGATTTCGGCGGCGGGACCGAGCGGCGGCAACGCAGCGGCGGCGAGAGGGAGGAAGTGGTGAGAAATTGTAAAAGCTGTTTGTCTACGAGTTTTTAATCTATCGGCCCTCCATTATTGAAACTCGGGGCCGATGGTTGGGCCGATGGGGGGCCGATGAGTATCGGCCCTCAATTAAAACAAACGGTTTCGGCCCTCAGTAAATTTCGGCCGTTACATAACGGCTACTTAAGCGTGAGGGCCGATATCTCGGCCGAATAAGTAAGGGCCGATAGATCGGCCATATATTTATTTTTTTTACTTAATTATTAAAAATAAATGTTTGTAAATTAAGTTTATTATTTTTCGAGGGCCGATGTCACGGCTCAATAGGGGCCGATCAAAATCGGCCCTTCAATTATAGACATTTTTCTTGTTTTCGGCCGACTGGGGCCGATAGGTCGGCCGATCACGATCAGCCCTTTCTCTATATATAATCGGCCGCAATCGGCCCTCAGAATGTTAATCGGCCCTCATCGGCCCTCCATCGGCCAGCACCCACAAGAAGACAAAATGACTAAATTTGTGTTTTTATTTTTAGGATGGCTACATATGTTCTTTTTTTTTTCATTTTGGCTAATAGAGCACATTTCCACTACATTATTCATGCTTATCATTTACGCCGGGGACACTGAACATAAATCTGGCAAGGAGCAGTTGGTCAATCAGCCTATATATTTTAAATAATGTTTTTTTTAGAATTATGTGATATTCATAATTTATTCCCAATAATTATCAAGATCTGTTTGGCGCATAATTCATCCACAATTACCACATGGCCCTTATCCCAAGTATTTTATTCATATGTCACAATAATTACTACTCCCTCCGTCCCAAAATTCTTGTCCGCTATTTCATTTTGGGTTGTCCTAAAATTCTTGTCCATTTTCTTTTTTTAGTAAATTATTACACACAACTTTTTTGTAGGACCCACAACTTTATACCAATCTATACACAATTAATAATTCTCCTTAAAAACCGTGCAAAAAGCAAATTGAACAAGAATTTTGGGAAGGAGGAAGTAACAAATTTGACAAGAATACTGTACTACCGGCGAACTGTGCGCTGCTATGGCCACGTGCCACCTCAGTTCACTTTCGAACTACCCAATTTGGAAAAATTCGCTTTTGACAGTTAAATCACACATTTCTGAAATAAAAATTATTATATCTCATAGATCTCCAAGATCTTAAAGGAGCCTACCCTACTTTATAGTGGATTATTCCCTATTTTTCCCTAAAAATAAATATTTCATAATATTTTTTTTATTTTTATAAATCAAATTAAATGCAATTATATAATATCTTTAATTATAATTTAGTTATATAATATTTTTAATTATAATTTAATTATATAAATTAAATTAAATATAATAATATATTTAATGAAAAAAATTATTATTAATTGCAAAAAAGATATTTTAAATTACTTAAATAAAAATAATAGGTTACATGATAATTACTAATTCTGAGAAGACGAATGTATTTTACAAATGTTCAATCAGTGCATTCCGAAGCATGAAATAAGCATCCGTGTCTTTATTTTCATTAGACCAAGAAATAAAGCTTCTGAATCGATCGAATTGAGGTTTTTCAAATTCAAAATCTGTGGCTAACACGTCTTTTGCAACTTCTATTGGAGCATCAATGTCTCGTTTATCTTCAATTATCATATTATGCATTATTATGCATGTAGTAAATAATGTTATACTCCCTCCGTCCCAATATTAATGTCCACTTTGCTTTTTGCACGATTTTTAAGGAGAGTTGTTAGTTGTGAATAGAGATGTATAAAGGTGTGGGTCCTACAAAAAAATTGTGTGTAATAATTTTATAAAAAGGGAATACTGGACATTATATTTGGGACAGCCCAAAATGGAATACTGGACATTATAATTGGGACGGAGGGAGTACTAATTATCTAAATTTATTCTAAACAAAATCAATTAAATTATTTGTTCTATATAAATAATGATAACCTATAAATAGATCATGCTTCAAGTGATCTGTTTTCCTTTTCGGGAAAAAAGAAATAATTTTTAAAAAAATCACAAATTATCTTCTACTTTATCATTTATATCTCATACTTTATCACTTATTTATCATGTCACTCCTACTTTATTATTTGTTCTCTCACTATCTCACTCATCTTTTCTCTCCTACAATTGGGACGGAGGGAGTACTAATTATCTAAATTTATTCTAAACAAAATCAATTAAATTATTTGTTCTATATAAATAATGATAACCTATAAATAGATCATGCTTCAAGTGATATGTTTTCCTTTTCGGGAAAAAAGAAATAATTTTAAAAAAAATCACAAATTATCTTCTATTTTATCATTTATATCTCATACTTTATCACTTATTTATCATGCCACTCCTACTTTATTATTTATTCTCTCACTATCTCACTCATCTTTTCTCTCCTACTTTATCATTCACTTCTCTTTCATACTTTATCATCAACTTTCTTAATTTTCGCGCCGAAAATAAACTGGTCACTTGGAAGGGAGTATATAATTGAAACCCCTCTCTCATTTCATTCTAACTCTCGTTGTCTCACCCCATCTCTCACACCGCCTCACATCTCTCAAGCTCTCTTTCTCTATCTTTCTGTGTTCTTCAATCCCGGCGCAAATCTGGCGCAAAGCCAGACTCTTCAGGTAAGCACGCTCCATCAGTTCTTCATACCTTCAGTTTTCATATTCAGCGCAAATCGCCGTCTGGATCTTGAATTTTCAATTTTGTGTTTTCAGATTTATGTCCAGATCTCTTGATTTGTGTTTTATGTTTTCAATTTCAGGTTTTCCAACTGAAAATCGATAACTTGCATTAATTCAAATCCGGCACAAATCTGGCGCAAAGCCCTCTTCATGTAAGCACACTCCATCAGTTCTTCACACCTTCAATTTTCATATCCAGCGCAAACCGCCATCAAGATCTTGAATTTTCGATTTTGTGTTTTCAGATTTGTGTTCAAATCTCTTGATTTGTGTTTATGTTTTCAATTTCAGGTTTTCCAACTAAAAACCGATAACTTGCGTTAATTCAAATTCGGTGCAAATCTGGCGCAAAGCCAGTCTCTTCAGGTAAGCACGCTCCATCAGTTCTTCACACCTTCTGTTTTCATATCCAGCGCAAACCGCCATCCAGATCTTGATTTTTTAATTTTGTGTTTTCAGATTTGTGTCAAGGTCTCTTGATTTGTGTTTTATGTTTTGAATTTCAAGTTTTCCACCAGAAAACCGATAACTTGCATCAATTCTCAATTGATTTTTTAATTATAAAAAAGGATAGGGGAAATATCTTGCCTCCCCTATGATAAGGGAGTGTTTAGGGTAGCGCTGTAAATTGAATAGTAAAAATAAAGAAATTCCTCTAAAATAGGGTAGCGCTCAAGAAGTTCTCATCTATCCTAACCATTTTTTGGCTTAGCAGAAGAAAAAGAAAAATTTAACTTGCAATTTATAATAAGTCAAAGTAATTTACATCTTTTACAAAAAAAAAATTAATTATTATATGTAAGCTAGATTTATTTAATACTTAGAATATTTATTGCAAATTTCATATACTCCCTCCATCTCGCTTTAAGTGATTTGTTTTTCTTTTTGGGTGTCCCGTTTCAAGTAATCCGTTTTCAAAAAAGTAATAACTTTAAAAAAATTACAAATTATCTCATACTTTATCTTTTTCTCTCTCCTACTTTATCACAAACATGCTTAGAGTGGGGATCTTCTGCTCCACTTGATGACCCACTACATATTCCACTAATAAGGTGAGGACATGTGTCGTGTGGTGATAACTTGATGGCCCACCAATACATGCGTGGTGGTCCACCAAATAATGGGCAGAGGATCCTTAGGCCTTAGGCCTTTGAATGGAGCGAGAGAGATTATTAAGAAAACAAGCTAGAGTATAATGTGGTGTCTGTTTGCGTGTGGAGCTCCCAAATGAGATGACTAGTGGAAGTGGAGGAGAAAAAGGTGGTGAAAGAGAAGGTGTTGAAAAAGCTCTGGCTTCATTTTCTGCCCTTGGCGTTTCTTCCCTTCCCCCCCCCGTTTCTTTTATTTATCTTATTAATATCTCTCCCTTTATTGCAGATTAAGAAAAAAATGATTAGCAGCAGTAGTAGTTTGCGCGGATTCATTCCAATCCATGGCTGTAATTTTGAGAAGAGGAGCGATTTGATGGTGGAAAAAGAGAAGTTTTGGCAGATTTGGTCATCAAAAATATTAATATAAAAAATGCTCTTCAAATATTTTATTAATTAATTTAAAAAATCGTTGACTAACAGTTGACCGACGCAAAATTTAGTGGGAGTACCAATTTCGCTAAATTTTAATAATTTAGGGACCAAAAACTTAAAAAATAAATATTATGGATCAATTTTGCAAAAAATGCAAAGATTGGGAACTATTTCAGCCAATTTGTCTTCTAAAAAATGTTTCTTCTTTTAAAAAAAATAGAAAGACCTTATCTTTAAAAAGGATGAAATTGTGGATCATAAATATTTAATTAAACAAAAAATTTTGGTGTTATGTATAGCTGTACAGATGATAATACATTCCGACATACACCGTATACGTATATTTGTGTCTGCATATACACGTTACAAACTAAAAGAACAAACGTCCGGTAATGCACGTGGTTTACTTTTGTGTTTATCTGTAGAAGTCTCAAACGTCACATTCTGTTATGCCTAAAAATCCAAGTCTACTAAAATTATTAATGTTCCAATTCCTGTTCAATATATTTTGAACTCAAAAAAGTGTGGAATAATTGACTGCTTTTATTATCCTATTTTTATACTTCCTTAAGAAGAAATTATCCTTTTTAAGTATACAGTTAAACCTCGATAAAGTAATATTCAATAAAGTAATAATCTCATTAAGATAATAATTTATTTTGGTCCCGATATGGGTCAATGCACTAAAATAATATTTGATAAAGTAATAACCTCGTTAAATGAATATTTTTTCTCGGTCCCAAGGTTATTACTTTATCGAGGTTTAACTGTATATATTCGAGAGAGAGAGAAACAAAGCCACCACTTTGAATAAGTGGTGAGGTTTTTTTCCTACAATTATAAAAGCATGAGTATTATAGTTAATATTACACGCAATATAAAGCTTAATGGTGTTTGTTTTCAACAACTCGTTATAAATTGAATATAAAACTCATATTTTTTTATAATTATAATTAGTAAAAAATCATATATTGACTAAAAGTTGTTTGTGTTGTAAATAATATTTACCGTATATAGATTGACCATATGTAAACCCTAGCAGCTCATTAGCCCATCTTATGTTGGCACAAAAGCTCATCTTGTACTCTATAAATAGAGGTCTTCACCCTCATAATAAGACATATCTATTTTTCGTATTCTCTATTATTCTCTCATTCCATATAATTTATAACATGTTATCAGCACGAAGGAGCTCTCAAGAAAAAGAAAAACACCAGGCCATGGGAGGTATAATTTTTTTTTCCAACACCTTTCAATTTTTTTTTTCCGTCAAACCAAGTTCCAACACCTTTCAATTTTTTTGTTTTCGTCAAATTATCCTTCATCCAATACCTCTCGTTTTTCTTAATTTAAAAAAAATGATGTAATTATTTTTCTCAAATATTTATATTGATAATAATTATGATAGTTATATTATCATGCTTGGTTTAGATAAGTAAATCAATCACTTATTTTGAATCATGCACTTCCTTCGAGAAAATCATCATTATACTTATTATTGCTCCAGAACTAGCATAATATATTAATATCCCGAAGATATTATAAGCTCTTGAAGAGCGATTCCAAAACATATTTACATGCTCTTGAAGAACATTTACTCTACGCTTTTATTTGTTTGTTTGTTTGTTTATTTATTTATTTAATGTTAAATCACAATTGTTGCTCCTGAAGTAGTACAATCCATATTCCTGAATAATATCACATGCTCTTACAGAGCAAATCAAACTTATTCATTGAGATGATTTAATTGTTGCTCCAGAAGTAGCACAAATTTAATATTCTTGAAGAATATTTCACACTCTTGAAGAGTTATTATTTATGTATTTACAAATTTTTTTCCTCTGCATATAAATATATATATATATATAGATAGATATATAATCTTAAATTATTGCTCCCGAAGTAACAAATAATTAATATTCATGAAGAATATTAATGCTCATATAGAACACTTTATGATATAGGTGATATATGTTTATCCCTGAAGGAAAAACAGAAGTCTTGATCGACATTAATAAAAAAATATTTTACTTGTGCAGAGTTGCACGAATGGCAAATATCACCAAACTTGAGTTCGTTGAACTTGACATATCCGACAAAAATTATATGTCATGAATTGTTGATGCCGAGATTCATTTGATCTCAAGGGGTCTAGGAGAGACTATACAAGAAGCAAACACCGCATCCCCGCAGGATAGCGTAAAGACACTGATTTTCCTTCGTCACCATCTTCATGATGATCTAAAAAATGAGTATCTCACCGTCAAAGATCCAAATAAATTGTGGAACAACCTTAAAGAAAGGTTTGATCACCAAAGGACTGTTATCCTTCCTAAAACTTGATATGATTGGATGCATCTTAGACTGCAAGACTTCAAATCTGTGAGTACATATAATTCTGAATTGTTCAGAATTAGCTCCACAATAAACTATATGGAGAAACAATCACTGATGAAATGATGCTTGAGAAAATATTCTCTACATTTCATGCTTCTAATGTGCTCCTACATCAAAAAGTACTCCGAACTAATATTTTGTTTATTAGTTGCCGAGCAAAATAATGAATTGCTCATGAAAAATCACGAGTTAAAACCCACCAGTTCCTCTGCATTGCCTGAAGCCAATGCGACATATGGATACGGTCGTGGAAACCAACATGGACGTGGGCGCGGTCGTGGTCGTGGTCGTGGACGCCGACATAGTAATCCCAACCATGCAACCTCAAACAATAAAAGGTCTAAGACATCCAGAGATCACAATTCATCCAATTAGGAGGAAATATGTCATCGATGTGGCATGAATGAGCATTGGTCGCATACCTGTCGTACGGCAAAGCACCTTGTGGATCTGTATCAGAGTTCAATCAAGGGAAAAGTAAAGAAGGAGACCAATGTCCTCGATTATGACGGTTCGACTAATCCAACAAGTCACTTAAATATCTCTGATTTCTTTAATGGCCCAAACGGCAATGTCGATGGCTTGATTGGTGGTGGTGTTTTAGAAGACAATTGATGCAGCTTTTGACATATTTAGCTTTTATCGTTAACCTTTGTTACGTAATTCATTTCATTTGCTTACAAAACTATATCTTAGTATTGTTATTGTTTTTGAAACTTATTATTTTTCTTCGGATTATTGTTGATTGCTTTTTACTGATTAGGAAATTATTTTCTTGAAAAACAATGTCTCAGAAAATGCGAATGAATCATTGTGATATATGCTTAGCTGATAGTGCCACCACACACACCATTCTCCAAGATAAAAAGTATTTTCAAAATTTAACATTAGCTGCAGATAATGTTAATACTATATCTGGTGCATCGAACATCATCGAAGGCTCCGGAAGAGCTTGTATCATTCTGCCAAATGATACTAAATTAACAATTGAGCATGCCCTATACTGCAGTAAGTCCAGAAGAAACTTACTAAGTTTTAAGGATATTCGCTGCAATGACTACCACATTGAGATGATGTCAGAAGGTAGTAACGAATATCTATGCATAAATTCTTTTGTATCTGGCCAAAAGCAGATCAAAGAAAAGTGATCTACACTGCCATCCGGAATGTATTACACATTCATAAAAGCAATTGAGACAAACCATATCATGAACCCGAAGTTCAACGACTCAAAAAGCCTTTTGCTTTGGCATGATAGGTTTGGACATCCGGGAGCAACTATGATGCGCCGCATTGTTGAAAACTCATGTGGACACAATATAAAGAATCAAAAGATTCTAATAACACATAAATTCCTATGTGATGCTTGTGCGCAAGGCAGGTTAGTCATTAGACCATCCTACATGAATGTCAATATAGAATTTCCATCTTTCTTGGAAAGAATTCAAGGAGATATTTGTGGACCTATACATCCACCATGTGGACCATTTCGATGCTTTATGATATTGATTGATGATTCTTCTAGATGGTCCCATGTATGTCTGCTTTCTAGTAGAAATACAGTTTTTGCTAGACTACTTGCTCAAATATTAAAATTGAGAGCCCAATTCCCAGACAGCCAAATCAAGAGGATTCGCCTTGATAATGCTAGTGAGTTTCAGTGTAAAGTATTTACTAGTTATTGTATGACTATTGAGATTGAGATTGAACATTCGGTTGCTCATGTCTATACACAAAATGGTTTAGCAGAGGCATTTATTAAACGCCTTCAACTTATTGCTAGACCATTACTTATGAAATCAAAACTCCCAATTTCGGCTTGGGGTCATGCCATATTGCATGCTGCATCATTAGTTCGGATTCGGCCAATAGCCAACCAACAATATTCCCCAATGCAAATTATTTTTGGTAGAGAAACTGATGTTTCTCACTTACGAATTTTTGGTTGTGTTTTCCAAGTCCTAATTGCACCCCCACAACGTATGAAAGTGGGTCCCCAATGAAGGCTTGAGATATATGTTGCATTCGATTCGCCCTTGATTATAAGATATCTTGAACCTTTAACGGACGATTTATTTACTGCACGTTTTGCAGATTGTCATTTTGATGAAACGACATTTCCAACATTAGGTGGAGCAAACCTACATCCAAAAAAGCAAAAGGAAATCTCTTGGAATGAAAAAACCCAATCACATTTTGATTCCATAAGTAATCAATGTGAACAAGAAGTTGAAAAAACAATTCATTTGCAAAAGATTGCAAATCAAATTCCTGATACTTTCATAGATACAAGAAAAGTGACACAATCTCATATCCCACCTGCCAATACACCTGCTAGAATCAATGTCCCTAAAGGACAAACAACAATGGTAGTAAATGAATCTAACGTCCGTAAAAAATGTGGTCGACCAATTGGTTCCAAAGATTTAGTGTCTAGAAAAAGAAAGGTACAAATACGAACCAAACAATGACGGAAATTATTGATCAAAATAATATAGTTTTTGAAGAACCAAAAGCGTCCAAAAATCATGAGATCTCAATAAATTACTTATCTTCTAATAAGATATTAGAGAGAAAAATATTATCGTGGACGATAAATTCGCCTTTAATATGACTCTTGAAGTTCTAAATGAGGATCCTGAACCGCGGTCTATTAAAGACTGTCAAACTAGATATGATTGGTCAAAGTGGAAAGAAGCCATACATGATGAACCTAAATTCCCTTTAAAACCCGAAAACATTTGGACCTGTAGTTCAAACTCCGAAAAATATTATCCTTATAGGATACAAATGGGTCTTTGTTCGAAAGAGAAATGAAAATCATGAAATTACGAGATACAAAGCAAGACTCGTAGCACAAGGTTTCTCCCAAAAATATGGAAATAAGATAAGAAAGGCTTCCTGCCGTTCCATAATTCATATGGTGTCTTCTGATGTTGCTTCCTCAGTAGAGATCTGTTCTGAGTATAACACGCAGTGTCAGTTACTTCTGCCAGAATTTAGATGGGAGTCCTGAGTCTGCGAGTAGGGTTCTTGCTGCTTCTTTGAGTGTTATGTTCTTTCTCTCAACAATCTCATTTTGTTGAGGCGTGCGTGCAGCAGACGTCTCATGCTCTATGCCATCAACTTTGCAGAACTCTTCCACCATTGAATTCAGGAACTCCGTTCCTCTGTCTGCACGAATCTTTCTGATTTCGGTGTTCTTCTCGACACTGAGCCTTTTCAGAAGCGCAGGCAACTCTGTTTTGACGTCAGACTTGTTGGCAATATATATGACCCGTGTGTAGCGTGAGTAGTCATCGATGACCACTAAAGCATACTTTTTGCCTCTGATCCATGTGCAGCAGCTGAAGGATTCCATCCGTGGAAGGTGATGGAACTGGTGGATTTTGCTTCTTTGTTTGCTTTCCCTTCAGACATGCTTCGCACTGAGTGTCTTTGCTGAACACTTCATTCGGCAGTCCTCTCACTAGAGCGTTTCTAGCTAGCTTGTTGAGCGTCTTGAAGTTGAGACGACTGAGTCTTCTGTGCCAGAGCCACCCCGTTCAGTTATCGTTCTTCGCCAGTAAGCATGCTTCAGGTTCTGCTGATTTCCAGTCAGCTACGTATATGTTCTTTCTGCACAAACCTGATAACACTATTTTCCCTGTAGATTTGTCAATGACATCACATAAACCAGCGTCAAAGATCACTCTATTCGAATTATCACAAAATTGACTAACAGAGAGAAGATTATGTTGAAGTCCTTCAACATATGATACTCTTGGAACTGTGGCGGTTCCAATGCTGAGTGTTCCATAGTCTCTGGTATAGCCTTTTGCATTGTCTCAGAACTCGATTCTGGGTCCTTCTTCAGCAGTATAATTCTTCAGTAGGTTCCTCTGGTACGTCATGTGTCTTGAGCATCTGTTGTCCACGTACCAAGGGTCCTTGTGCACCTACAAAACAGAATTACATTCAGGTACCCTTTATTTTTGATTTTGGGTCCTTAGATGTTAGTTTTGGAAACTCAAATCTGTCTCACGACCCTGGTGGTCTCAGACAGTTTCTTCCCACTTTGATCAACATACTTAACCACTGGACTGGTTGATGTTGACTTCTGAGGCTTTACTGGTTCAGGAGTCCTGATCTTCTGAGATGGTGGGCTGCTGACCTTAGCCTTCTGAACGGCTTTCTTCTTCTTCTTCTAACTCTTGGATCCTCTTCTGACTATAGGATCATAATAATATGACCTATACTGAGCTGGATGTGTCACCTGCAGAGGTCTATACTGATCAGCCCATTTTACTATGTTGGTTCCCCCTTGACTGAACTAGGGTGATCTTGAGCTAATCTTCTTGTCAGATTTCTGATAGTTAGGATGAGGTGCCTTCATCTTCTGTTTGTTCTTTGCTAAAGGGTTCAGAATTTCAGCATTGATTGTCTCCCCTTGAACAAACCTATCAGTCAGCCGATTTTCTGAGCGTATGGGGGCAGATGAGGAGACTCCATGGCTGAACCCGAGTCCCTCCTTGCAATGTTTTGGCTTGTTGTTGGCTGGCATCGCCTCAAGCTTTTTCTCAGCTCCCATGTACCGCTCTGTCATCCGGTTCCTCCAGACATCGTCACTCTTCTTAAGCATTTCATGCTCGGTCTGAGAACTTCTGCTTCAGTAGACTCAGTTCAGTATCCTTCTGAGTCAAGTCATTGGTCAGTACTGAGATCAGATCTTCTTGATGCCGAGACTTGGCCATCAGAGAGTTAATCTCCTCCCTGAGTCTCAACACAAGTCCTTCCGACTTAGTAGCAACCTGAATCTCCTGAGAAAGTCTTTAATTCTCCACTTTCAGGGTATCCAACTCCTGAAGAGTCTTACTGAGCTGCAGGCTCATCTGAATCTGCTCGTCTAATAATTCTTCTTAGGCGATTGAGACGTCCAGATTCTCATTTGTACCTGAAATAGTGTCGTATGTGCAGTGTGAAGAGGAGTTAAATGGTGCGTGAGAGTTTACCTCATCCTCTTCTCCTACCATAAGACACTTTTCAGTATATTCTTCAAGCTCTAGGGCCATGAATGTCGCTTCATCATCTGATGAATCTATGAAGGAGTCGACTTCATCTGAGTCGTCTGAGAGTTCACTGATAATGTATGCTTGACGTTTCTTGATGAACTTCTCCCTTCAACCTTTTCGTGCTGCTCTTTCAGCTGTACTGAGCTCAGGACAATCGTACTGGTAGTGTCCTGGCTTATTGCAGTTGTAGCAGGAGGTGATTCTGCCTTCTTTGCTCTCACTGTCTTTCGACTGTGCAGAATCCTCCTGTTTCCTGCAATCAGAAGTATGTGGTTCAGGTGTGCGCTTAGGTGTATATTCAGACTTACTCTTTGAGTCTCTGACGACTCTAGAGAGCTTTTCGCGCCTCTCCTTCTCCTTCTGATACTTGACGGCAAGCAGTGCATATCTCTGAGCTAAGCTTCCTTCTTGTAGATCGCTGGTTGAAGGCTCAGCATTGCTAGATGCAGGAGCTGCTGTGCTGACTGACGCTTTGAAAGCATGGTCGATATGTGAGTCAGCTTCAGCTCGCTGCTTCCTTTCTGGTAGACCGAACTCGAACTCCTCAGCTTTTAATTCTGAAAATATATGATCAGGAGAAACAATGTCAAGATCATAATGTCTAAGCAAAGTAGCAAATGGAGTCCAATGTCCGTCCGACAGTGCTCTCAAGATTTTGAGATTCATCTCTCGGTTGGAGAACATCTTTCCCAGCCCGTTGATGGTGTTCATCATATCCGTAAATCTGACGTTGAGATCTTCAATCGTGTCACCAGGCATGAGAGACAGTCTCTCCATCTTTTGGAATTCCAGCGCTAATTTGTTAGCTTTGATCTTCTGAGTCCCCCGACTCAGTAGCGCCAGAGCATCCCAGAGTTCCTTGGCGAACTTGCAATCATGAACTCTTCCGAGATAAGAGTCACTCAGAGTGGCCAGTATGGCATTTCTGGCAACCCGATCTAGATTGTGAAGCTTCTTCTCTTCTGGAGTGAAAAGGCTTCTGTCTTTGGGGATCTTCTTCCCGGTCACCATTCCTCCTCCTTGTGCTGGATCCTGGGTTTCGACACTATCGATCATGGGAATGATAGGTCCGTCTTCCAGGACCTCTGTCATGCTGTCGTGGAGGGAAGTCAGATGAGTTTCTATTCTGACTCGTCATACCTCGTAGTTCTCTAGTGAGAACATGGGTACCATCCTGATTCCTGACATATCAGACATTTTAAATAGTGATATGAATGAAGAGTGATATGCAGTGAAAACGTTTTCAGGATCCGTTTTTCAGATAACAAGAGTCTTAGAGAACTCATGCTCTGATACCAATTGTTGGTCCCGAGATAAACGTTCAGGTGTAGGACGGGGGGGGGTGAATACACCTGAAAACTTTCTCAACTTAAAACGCGAACATTCCTATTCAGGAGAGTGCCTTGCTGAACAAGTTCAGTAGACCAAGTAAGTTGTTCTGAATCGCGTGGACAGAGTGACTGACTATACTGAGGCTTGCTAGCTGACTGATGTCAGAATTCAGTACCGTTCAGTAAGAGTTCAGTAGAGTGCGGAAATGTGTAAGCCCAATTCAGTTAAGTTTGAAAACGTTTTTACTAAAACAATTTCAGTATATTAGTGCAATCTCTTAAGCTTTGTTGAAACTCTGTTGAATGATTTGTAAAGCAGTTTTCAGTATGAACAGTTGCAACAGTAAAAACAGAACACAACGATTTTAAAGTGGTTCGGATATCAACAATCCTACGTCCACTGTACCGAAAAGATCAGGAGGCTATTTTATTATTGAGTTAGTCTCAGTCAGTTTGTGCACTGGAAAAACACTAGTCTTGAGGATTATATTGAGCAAGTTTCAGTTTACAAGTATCAAACTGAAGTGTTTGACGAACTCTCCAACTATGAAGGAGTTCTTTAAAAGTAAGAACAGTTCAGGGATGAACTCCTTTGATCTAAGCTATAGATATATTCAGTGGAGCTTAGGTTAGAGGGAAGGGAACAAGAAGGTGGCTTCTAGAGTGACGAACAGTGAGGAATAAGCTCTCTGGGTTCGTGTTCAATCACTTGGATACTAGAGGCTATTGATTCTAATTCAGCTTGGTTCCCTTGAGCAAGTATGTCGCCTTTCGCTTGAAGTGTTTCTCTGAAGTTCTTACGGAAAGCTTAAGTCTGTAAGTGTTTGCTGGTAATCGCTCGTATGTTCTTGGTCTGTTCTAGATGAGCTTCGATTTGATTTTCCCTCTATTTATAGAGGTGAGCCATGGAAAGATCCGTAGGAGACGTTGATCCATGTGTCACTCTCATTTGGGTAGCTAACGGCTCTTTCAACGAATCTGGCAGAGTCTTTTCCCTCCATTTTTGGAAAGTGGTTGACTTGCAGCTTTAATCAGAACTTGGACAACTGGCTGCTCGTCATTGGTCGAGGTGTAGAAAGTGGTTAAGACAAACAGACTTCTAGGCAGATCTGAAGCTGACTTCTCTGAATCGTATGACTCTACTGATTTAACATATAAGATCATCTGACAGTTAATGAGACTGTCAGGCCGTTGCTGAGTCTGACCGTGGTTCAGTAGTATACTCCTGCTGAGTCCAACTCTACTGAAGGTCAACTCTGAGTTCAGTAAACTGCTCCTGCTGAGTCCCGTTCTACTGACTCCATTCGGTATCTTTGCTCTGCTGAGTCCAAAGACTACCGAGTCTTCACTCCATAGTACTGAGGCAGATAGTCTACTGAAGGGTCAGCAGACAAAACTAAGTACCTGAACCATGCTGAAGGAATGTCTACTGAGTCTGAAACTCTTAGAGACTAAGGCATTACAATCACAACTCAGTGGTTCACTAATCAAATTAGGGTTTTGGGATCATTCAAATCTTCTAACAAATATATTACTGAATGATCTCCCAACAGATAGATTACCAAAATCTAGAAGCTATGAAGAAGCTGTAAATTGCTCAGATAAGGAGCTATGGATGGTAGCTATGAGGGAAGAATTAGAATCACCGAAGAAGATTGGAACTTGGATTTTAGTGGATCGAACTAAGTCTTATAAGCTAGTAAGTTGCAAATGGATCTTTAAGAGGAAAATAAAGGTTAGCAACACAAAACAAGTGAGTATTAGTTGCTAAAGGTTTTTACTCAGAAGCAAGGTATAGATTTCACTGAAGTATTGTAACGCCCCAATTTTCATAACTTTACAAGGGGCATTACTTCGTGCTTAACTTTATCTCAACACTTAATTTTAAAAAAATAACTAAATAAATCTTTTCATAAAGAAAAAAAGGTTCAATGCGAAATTTCATAAACAGCGGAAGTCTTGAAAATAATTACTAAGGCAACTAATAATTCTCGAGAAAAAAAAAATACAACGGAGATGTATAATTCATGATAAAACTAAGTTAATGCAATAAAAGAGTTTCATAATTTATCCACGTGACACCATCACCATCAGCCACCTCAAGCATCCGTCGAACCATGATCTGAAAAATGTGAATATTAAGGGGTGAGTACGATGACTTAGTGAGGTCAAACATTATCCAAACTATAATCTATAAAGAATTTAACATGAGAAATTAGAAATGCAAGCCCGAAGGCTTAACCCGAAGGTTTTACTGCGTGAATGCATGTAGGCCAACCCGAATGTTTTACTGCGTGAATGCCCGAAGGCTAACTCGAAGGTTTTACTGCGTGAATAGCCCGAAGTCTCTGCATGTACTGAATAACACATGAGAAAAACTATATAGAGTATAATAAGGATAGAAGAGAAACTCCACCTTAATCTTTTGAGTGAATAAAAAGATGAATATCAAGTGATTAAGCCTTGCGCGTCTGTCCTAAAATAAAACTTGACTTAATGATTTGTGAAATGAATGTCATGTATGCAATAATACAACATATCATAGGCAAACATATAATGATTTAAGCATGCAACCAACTTCATTGAGGTCCTAACCCGGTTTCATAGGCATGTGGCATACACGACAATTTAATCAAAACTGGAAATTTTGCCACGAGAACAAGCTTAATCCTACACCTTAAATCAAACAAATAATAGCAATTCCCAAAATAATATTCTAATAACCAACAATACAATTGACAGTTTATCATTACCAATTTACCATGTTGGCCACACGTAAATAAATATATAACATATATGGACGTATCACCACTATTATTTAATTCATGTATATTGACTTCCACCTCAATAAGAGAAAAGAGAGCTTCTGAATTTTAAACATTCTGGAAAAGCTAATATACCAAAAAACTTAATTCTTCTAATGATTAGTTAATCAGGAGATTATGAACACAAAGAATTACGATATACTCCCTCCGTCCCATTGGAAGCGTCTTGTTTTCCATTTTGGGCGTCCCATTGGAAGCGTCTTGTTTCTAAAAAAAGCAAGAATATGTGGACAAGATTTAACTATCCGAAAGTCAAACAATATACACCACACATTATCATTTTCTTAACATCCGTGCCCAAAAGAAACAAAGACGCTTCTAATGGGACGGAGGGAGTATAAAACAAGTTAGGACATTTAAGGGCAATTATATATTTTAATCTGTCCTTAAGAAACTATTTAGTGCAAAAACCTAACCAGTTTTAAACTCTCAACTGTGAAAATAATCTATTTTTTTAAGAAATTTCCAAATATAAGTTTCTAAAATGGATACTAGTTTTTCTTAATTAGGGAAACACAAATTTTAGAAAAACTTTAGACATGTTCTGGCTTTCAAGATCAAACTTACAATACATATATGTACAAAAGCAATAATGCATGCATGAAATTTGATGTACTAGCACAAACAAATCAAAATCAAAGAATTAGGCACGGAACCCAATTTAATCTTTCCTCCACTTATTTATATAAATTACAGTTTAAATCGTTGCAAAGTCATTCGTAATATAAACAGCTGGATAACTAATTCATGTATAGCAATTAAGAAAATATTTAAAACTAGATACCTTATTTAGCTTGATGCTTTTGGCTAATTCTTGAAACAAAAAGCAGTCGTGGACGGATTAAGAAAAACAAACAAAGGGGATATATTTGAGGGAAAGTCTATGCATTTGGATGTTTAAGGCTATGGTTGAATATATATATATATATATATATATATATATATATATATATATATATATATATATATATATATATATAAGATCATATAACCCTAATTAGATAAGGTTTTGGGCCAAAGATAAATTTTTGGGAAAAAGAAATATGATTCACGTCTACCAGATTTTCTCTAACTACAAGTCACTTTGTCAATCATGATTTCAATAATAATAATAATCTCATATGGTGGGCATCTAATAGTCTCCTACCAAATTAATCTTATTGTTCTAAGCACACTGTGCTACTTATGTAGCTTAATCCCACGAGAAACGATGGAAGTACTAAATTAGCTATGAATTAAACTAATCTAGGGTGATCAAGCCTAAATTAACTAATCCAATTAATTAACCAAGATTAATTTGAAACCTAAGTGATTAATTATTAAAGCCTATGTTGGTCCCGAGATAAACGTTCAGGTGTAGAGGGGAGGGGGGGGGTGTGAATACACCTGAAAACTTTCTCAACTTAAAACGCGAACAGTCCTTTTCAGGAAGATGTCGTACTGAACAGGTTCAGTAGACCAGATAAGTTGTTCTGAATCGCGTGGCACAGTGACTGACTTCACTGAGGCCTGCTAGCTGACTTAGGTCAGAATTCAGTATCGTTCAGTAGAAGTTCAGTAGAGTGCGGAAATGTGTAGGCCCAATTCAGTTGAGTTAGAAAACGTTTTTAGGAAATCTGTTTCAGTATATTAGTGCAGTCTTTTGAGCTTTGCTTAAACACAGTTGAATGATTTGAAACATATTTTCAGTATGAACAGTAATCAATGCAACAGTAAAAACAGAGCACACAGAACACAATGATTTTTAAAGTGGTTCGGATCCAACAATCCTACGTCCACTGTCCCGAAAAGATCAGGAGGCTATTTTATTATACTGAGTTAGTCTCAGTCGGTTTGTGCACTAGACAAACACTGGTCTTGAGATTTATACTGAGCAAGTCTCAGTTTACAAGATATCAAACTAAAGCGTTTGACAAACTCTCCAACTATGAAGGAGTTCTTTACAATAAAGAACAGTTCAAGGATGAACTCCTTCGATCTAAGCTATGGATATGGTCTGCTAAGCTTAGGTTAGAGGGAAGGGAACGAGAATGAGGCTTCTAGAGCGACGAGCGGTAAGATATAAACTCTAGGTACGAGTTCAATCGCTTGGATACTGGAGGCTTTGAATTTAATTCAGCTTGGTTCCCTTTGAGCAAGAATGTCGCCTTTCGCTTGGAATAACTCTTTGAAGATCTTGCGGAAAGCTTTAAGTCGATTCGAAGTTGCTCGTAATTGCTCGTGTGTTCTTGATTTTCTAGGTGAACTTCGATTTGAATTCTTCCCTCTACTTATAGATGAGAGACATGGAAAGATCCGTTGGAGACGATGATCCATGTGTCTCTCTCTTTTGGGTAGCTACCGACTCTTTCAAAGAATGGTGGCAAAGTCTTTTCCCTCAATTTCTGGAAAACTGTTGACTTGCAGCTTTAATCAGAAAGTGGACAATTGGCTGCTCGTCATTGGTCGAGGCTGAAGAAAGTAGGTGAGACAAACAGACTTCAAGGCAGATCTGAAGCTGACTTCTCTGAACCTCGTATGACTCTACTGCTTTGACTTATAAGATTACTGAAAGTGAAGAGACTGTCTGGCCGTTGCTGAGTCTGATCTATGTTCAATAGCATACTCCTACTGAGTCTAGCTCTACTGAAGATCAACTCTGAGTTCAGTGAACTGCTCTTGCTGAGTCCAGTTCACCGACTCCTTTCGCATATCTTGCTCTTGCCGAGTCCAAGCCTACCGAGTCTTCTTTCTCATTATGCGAGGCTGATAGTCTACTAAAGAATCAGCAGACAGAACTGAGCACCTGAACCATGCAGAAAGAATTTCTACTGAGTCTGAAACTCTCAGAGACAGAGATAGAACAAATACAGCTAAAAGGTTCACCAGTCAAAGTAGGGTTTTGGGATCATTCAAATCTATAAGCACTAAGCTACTGAATCATCTCCCAACAATTTCCCCCTATTTGATGATGCCAAAACCTAACACTACAAACTGTCAGAAACAAACTCCTTACAAATGTTACAAGTAGAATCAGTGGAGTTGTTCATCAAGTTCTAAAATACTGAGGAAGTACAGGAGAGAAATATTAGAACCTATACAGAAGTCTAACAACAATTTCCTTCTGATCATCCTAATACAATAAATTCCCTCAAGTTTCTAAAGAAACATATCTATCAGCTAAGCAAAACAGACAAACACATATATCAGCAGTGAGTGTGTGGTCAGTAATCACTTAGGTGATTCTGAGTGTTAAGCATAAAAAAACAAGTCCATGAAGACAATAAGGTATTGTCGGGCCGAACAACAATGATGTTTTATAGATAAGAGAATTCAGTACATTACAGCATCTGCTATTCTAGAAAACAAAATAAGAACAGGATACAAAGAAGCTATCTATCTATATTCTGAACTGCTGGATCTGTGCTTTGAAATCTCTTGACTTCTCATCTGGCAACGGTAATCCATACATTCTGAAAGTATCTCTCCTGAGCTTCTGTATCTTCAGCATATCATCAGGATCAGATTCACCATGATTCAGGGCTATGACCGCATTACTGACTTCTCCTTCTATGACTCCAATATGCAGCGATCCATCATGCTTCTATGGAGGAGGCAGAGGTCTAGGAACTGGGACTTGAACATCAATCTTTTCAGCTAAGGCTTTCTGGACTCTGGTATAAATTTCAGGGTCGCTCACCAGAAGCCATTCAGCAAAGGCAGTAATTTTGTCCATGTCAGGCCAGTACCTCCAGATGAAGTACCTCTTGATAAATTCTGCTTTGGGAGTTACCCATCTCTGAGTCCGCTCCCATAGCATCCATGTGTCAATCCTTGGCCATCTGTGAATTTTCAGATCAGTAGGCTTCTTGCTTCTTCTGTACCTATAAGGGATTTCAGCTTTATCAGGTACCCTCTCTCTCGCCTCTTTCTCAGTCCTCAGTCTTAATGCTTCTAAGTAAGCAAGTCTGAGCCTCTCTGTGGCTTCGCTGATTTGTCTAGCTTCAGCAGTTCTGTCAAGAGCTCTATCAATCGCGTCCCAGATCTCTTTCATCTCCAGTTCTTGTGCTTTAGAAGGGACATATGACGGAACATGTTGTTCTTCTTCTTCTGACTCAGCAGGTGTTTGAGATTTGGACTTGGATTCACCTTGCTGTCCAGTTTGTTGCTGCTATTGTTGTTCCTTTTCTTTTTCCTTATCGGCCTCATCGCCGATTTTTAGCTTTCTATGAAGTGGCCCAGACCCTGGCTTCCCTCCCCCTTGGACCTTAGTCTTCGCATTTGCAGGAGCTTTCTTAGGCTTATTGGCAGCCTCTGCCTCAGCAATTTCCCGGGCGAGCTTTTCATCTGCCTCGATCTGAGCTCTCTCCTCGGGACTAATGTACCTCTTAGCTCCTTTCTTTGGTGGGGTTGGGAGTTTCAGCAGTTTCTTCCCCTTACCTGCCACCTGAGGAGGCATAAGAGTTTCCTCCTTATCAGAATCCTCCTCAATGAAGTCAGCAACCTCCTAAATGTGTTCACTGGGAGTTTGGGTTGCTGAGTCTTTTGGTCCTGAGCCGGTTGGGCCGGTCTCAGTAGGCTCTACATCACCTGCTGCTGAGACACCCTGGGCCTGACATGTGCCTTGGGGGTCCGTAGGAGCTGATTGACGTCCAGGTGCTCCTCTTACTGATCTAATCCCCCTCGGTACCCTCAGTGTCCTTTCCCCCTTTTTGGCATCATCAACTGAGCCAGGGGCAGGGACCTGAACCTTCTTATTCAGACCTTCATAGGCAGTGGCCGGCTGATCCAAGGTTGCCTAAATTTTCTCAAGGCGAAGGTGGAGTTTCGTTCCTTTCTTCAACAAGCTCATCGCCGTACTTCTTATGCGAAGAATCCACCAAGGTCTGAATGGCTTGCAACTTAGTATCCATCTTTTCTTCTAGAGTCTTCTGAAGTGATTGGAGTCTGAGCTCAAAAGCTTGACTCATTGAAGAAACAGATTCAGCATGAGCTGACTGGGCTGCCTTAAAATCTTCTAATAGTTTCTTCTGGGCAGCTTCCAGCGATGCTTGTTGCTTTTCGAACTCTGCTCGCTGAGTGGATAGAGCATCCGTGAGAATAGTGGAGAAGTCAAGAGCTGGAGTGTTCTAAATGGAAGTTCTGAGCTCCTTCATCTCCTCACTTTGAGCTAGAGTTGATTGTTTCCACGTCTTGTGGACAGCCTTGGCCAGAAGTCTGTTCTGAGCACCTTGACTTCCCAGGGCTTTGGCCACAGTCTTGGATCATCGGCTTTTGGGGTTGGGCGCTACCTCGAATGCACACCCCAGCAAAAGTTGTACTGGGTCCGCGGTCTGAGAGGTACCAGCCGCCGACTTGACTGAAGGAAGGATGCTGAGTGGAATTTTAGCAGTCGAGGGTTGTGCACCCTCCTCCAGTTGAGTTCCCTCAACAGGCTTCTCAGGGTCTGTATCACTGGGTGAGTCCTGATCATCAGGGTCAGACCCATCTGAAGGCGCGACTGCTGTAGTAGGGACACGGTCATTCAGCATGGCCAGCATCGCCGCCGTTAAATCCTCTATAGAGCATAGGTCCGCAGGCTCAGAGTAGCCTATCTTCTCGCGGATTATGAGCTCCTCCTCATGTAGTTGCTCGCAGGTATGGTGTTGGATCAGCTTATTAAGAGTTGACCATTCTTTGAACCTGATCAATGTATGAAGCCTGGCCTGCCTTGCGAGAGTGACCAAGTCAGGATGACTTGATATCTCTAAGATGGCCTCTGAGACTTCTCGGGAGGCTCTGATTTGAAGAGCTGCAGCCTCCATCCCGATGGTCTCGGCTTCTGAAGCTGTCTCCGAGTCTTCCACCTCTATTGGAGACATCTCTTTCTCAGCAAACGGGATGCTACTGAGGGGTGGAACATCCAGTGGGGTCTGAGTAGTAGGAGTAGTAGGCTCAGCATCCGACCCCTGTTCCACTGTCTCTCCCTTTTCAGTAGATACAGTATTCTCTGCTGAGGCGGTTTTCTCAGAAGAGTCTGCTTCATCGCGCAGTCTGAGGGGAGGGACAACTACTGCCTTAGATACCGTCTTCTGCTTCTTCGACGGTGTCTTCTGAGCAGTTTTAGGAGGCGACCTCTTCTTGGTCGGAGTAGTGGACTTCTTCGATCCTTTCTTCGGCTCAGTAGGCCCTGCCCCAATTTGCTGTAGGGTTGTTGCCTTACTGTGGAAACGAACTTTCTTGGGGTTGAAGTACCCCTTGTCAGCATATGCGATGTGGTCAGCACCGCAGAAGTCCTCTATCATAATTGTCAGCTTCATCCCGTAGAGAAGCTTGCCCTTGACAGTTAGATTGTACGTCTTCTTATCAAACTTTGCAGCCTGAGTCATGAATTCTTTCAGGAAGAATTCTGCCCAGTTGACATGTGCTCTGTCATAAATCGCCATCATCATCTGAAGCTTCGGTCTGGACACTTGATCAAATGATCCCGCTTGGCTAGTCAAAATCTGAGTGACTATATACGCCAACGCTCTATACTTCGACAGCATTGAGTTCTTTGGGAAGGCAGCCTTGAATAACGTGGGCTCGCCACAGAAGATCTCCAGATATTCGTCCAAAAGATCATCCTTGTATCCAGTCACACTGATACCGGTGCTGGGCAACTGAAAGCTTCGCTGAAGAGTTTGTCTGATGGACATCTACTTGATTTCAGAGTCAGCACGGGTGGGGTCTATAACATGGTGAATGATGAACCGCCCCACGATGTCTCCGTCTACTGAATATGAGTTTAAGTAAAGCTCCGACACTTGTCGCGGTAGGAAGAAGGTCGGCTTCCTCGACAAGAAACCTTCAAGTCCGGATGCCCTCAACGCCTCAAATATCTCGGTCATGAAATCCAGTTCGCAGGCATCGAACTCCATGATTGGCTCGCACCAAACACGATCTTTCTCCAGAATCTTAACGATGTTGACGGGGGTAGAGACTTGAATTCCCTTGGATGCCATGACTAAGATCTGCAGAATGAAATATCAGTATCGAGAAAAATATTACAAAGAAATATGTGATACTGAATATGCATGTATGTTTACCGTAATAATTTCTGAGAAGTTATGGAAGAAGTTTGCAAATAACAGATTAATTCTCAGAAAATTTTTAGGGTTTTAAAGTGCAGAGCGAAAATGGCGGTTTTCGGACTTTGAACGTGTTTTATATAATCAAGAAGATGAATAGTTTTATATCCACGGTTCAGTTTGAATCCGTTTTATGAGATGGACGGCCAGGATTTAATGTTATAAAATAGGTAATGATCAAAATAGCCGCCTAAGTCAAATTACAGTTGTATATAGCCAAAGAAGTAACTTGATTAGACATGCATTAAATGCGCCGTAGAGTTCAGCATGCTTAGCATAAAATGTCGTATATTAAATGGAAATCGTTATATTAAATGACATTATCTTAAGGCATTGAATGCGATGCTAAATCTGAATCATTAATGCATATATGATTTTGGCTACTGAGTAGAGATATGCAAACCTGTCAACTGAACATCGTAGTCAGCTGATACCTCGGGTAGATGGTTGCTGAATCTCAGTGTACTGAATGAGTCCAGTACTGAGAGTGAACATTCCCCCTTGTTCAATGCTCCTCTCCTGAATCCACTTACTGACTGGAGTCAGTAGGGTCCAGCAGACCTAGCTCTACTGAGAGTTCTCTGAATCTTGCTTCAGCTAGAGGCTTGGTCAGAATATCAGCCCTTTGATGGTCAGTATGGATCTTCTCCATCCTGATATCCTTCTTTTCGACATGATCACGAATGAAGTGGTGTCTGATGTCCACGTGCTTGCATCTAGTATGAAGTACAGGGTTCTGAGTGATTGCAGTCGCACTGGAGCTGTCGCAGAAGACCGACACTTCATTCTTAATGACGTCATAGTCACGTAGCTGTTGTCTCAGCCAAAGGATTTGGGCGCAGCAACTTCCGGCAGTCATGTATTTAGCTTCAGTAGTTGACGTCGCTACTGAATGCTGTTTCTTTGAAAACTATGAGATCAGCTTACTGCCAAGGAACTGACAAGTTCAGAAGTTGATTTTTGGTCAATCCTACATCCTGCATAGTCAGCATTAGACTAACCCGTTAGTTCAATATTATCATCTGCTGGATACCATAAACCCATGTCAGGTGTTCCTCTAAGATAGCGGAGAATCTTCTTTGCTGAGTCCATATGGCTCTGCTTAGGATTCGCCTGAAATCGAGCGCAGACACCTACAACATAAGTTATGTCAGGTCGAGTAGCCGTTAGATATAATAATGAACCAATAATAGCGCGAAATTCAGTATGGTCTACTGATACTACCTCTTTATCAAGATCGATTTTCATATTCGTGTTCATCGGGATCTTGATTGGTTTGCCGGATGTGCAACCGAATTTCTTGATGAGGTCTCGAGTGTATTTGCCTTGATTGATGAAGGTTCCCTTCTCCGATTGTTCATGTACTTAGGACATTTTGTAATATTAGTTTTCGGGGGAAATTGTAGTGAATTTCATCGCTATAGAATTGAAGATCCCAAAACCTGTCCTGAACCCGATGTGTGTTTGATTGATGATGATGTAATAGGCTAGACTCGTTCTTATCATTATTGATTATTTTGTCTAAGTCCTGTAAGGGGTATTGTTAGTCTGAACTTCAGTAGAGAAGTTAAATTCCAGAACCCCAAGTCATCAGTTCATAGAGCTCGTGTCTTCAGGTCCTCCCGCTGTCTATTTTCAGTAGAAGAATTCTTTCAGCATACCTCAGTTGAAGACTCAGTACGATTCTTTATCTACTGAATGTGAGAAGAGCTCAGTATCTTCAGAGTCACCAACTGTCTATCCTCAGTAGAATATCCTTATCAGCAGACTCAGATGAAAAAATCAGTATGATCGGTCCAGATCTACTAAACACATGCAACTCAGTTGCAGATCCGACAAGGAAACAACTGCCCGACTATTTTCATTCGAATGTCAGCGGAGTTTATTCAATACGAGGTTCAGGGAGAGTCAACTCAGATGAAAACTGATGCCTGACAAGTCTCATCTACCACAAACCTCGACCAATGAGAAGCAACCAAAGCCTTACCTGCTCTAACATTAAAGCTGCTCTCATGTACAAAAGCCAACCACTCTGCGGCGCGTCTTCGAAATCATATGGCCGTTTTCCTTGGAAGTTTGTGACACGGGGCATCGTCCTCTCCAACGGACACATGCCTGGGTCACGACTATAAATAGAGAAGAGTCTCCAAGCTCAACGCACGGGACATCAAGGGAATACAAGCTCATTGCATACAACTCTTTAGTGCATTAAAGTCGATCCAGCGAAGAACTTGTTTAGTTGAATATCCTTAGTTCTTCTCTCTAGAGATCTTCTCGATCTAAGCTCCATTGTTATATCGATAGCTTAGAACCTTCGAAGGAGTTCACTTTTCTGTGAATTGTTCTTATTATAAGAACTCCTTCATTGTTGGAGAAAATCCCCTCCCCTTCAAACTTCGGTTTGATTTATAAAGTCGCTAAGGACTATAACTTAGAAGGGTCTGTCCAGCGTACAGATTCCTTGATGAGGCTTGCTCAGATTAATCAACAAGAGCTCCTGTTCTGCAGGACCGTGGACGTAGGATCTTGCGTATCCGAACCACGTTAAAAATTGATTGTGTTATTTACTGTTTTATTGCATTGTGCTCAAACCTTTTTACAAACTCATACTTTGCATAAAACATATTAAAAAGTGCACCAGCCAAAACAACTTTGGTTTGCGAAAACATGTTTTCAAAAGAGACGAAGTCCTACGGGCCCCACACATCCGCATTGAAATTCATCAATTGAACTCTCTATACTGACAAAAGTCAGTAGAACAGACTCAGTAGTTGATACACTCTGACCCGCGATCAGAAGGTTCTTATTTGGCATTGTTCATTCAGTCGCATTTCTTAGCTCAGCTGACCTTCACGTTTGAGGTAAAACTTGTAATCAGGTGTATTCACCCCCCCCCCCCTCTACATCTGATACTCGTCTCCGGACCAACATAGGGAGTGGTTCCCGTGTGAACAACCCTTATCGTGTGAATGTGTGAACACTGCACTTTAAAGACAAACGTATTGCACTTTCAAGGTAAATATACTGCCCTTTACGTACTGCACTTTAAGACAAATGTACTGCATTTTAAGTATTGCACTTTAAAATGCAGTATTTTTACCTTTAAAGTACAGTGTTCACAAGTTCACATGACAATTAGGTTTATAGGGTGTGGTTCTATTAAGAACCACTTCCTACATAAAAACCAAGAACCACTAGTAGCCATAGAATTTCATTCGATCTATTAAATAATCTGTTATTTTTACTTTTATTAATTCATAAAATTGTAAAAAAGCCAAAATGGTAAACAAAATATTAAATGGGGGAAATACAAAAAATGAGAGAGGAGAGTTAGGTTATGTATTATAACTATGATGAATTGTGTTTGTAAAATCACAATATACACAAAGCACACAAATGCAAAAAAAATCATGGCCTTATGCATAAATTAGTCATTTAGTATGTATAAAGTCTGTTTTTTATTTTACTCAGAACAAAAATAGTAGAAGATTAATCGTGCAGCTCGTGGATTCAATAAAAAAAAAAACAAAGTCGGACTACATTATTTAGCTAGCAGTGATTTAGTTACTGCAATTATAATAAAAAATTAATCATCGACTGATGGAGATGAACTCAACCTATATCACGTTTTTATTATTTATTATTTAAACATACAACGCGCCAGCAAATCCAAATGCAATTTGTAGAAAATTTTCGGTCTACGCATAAAATTAATCGAATTTATGCATAAATAAATACTATATTATGCACAAAACTTATTTATATTGTATAACATAATGTCCACATAACAGACAGTTTTATGCATAAATATGTTCTTCATTATGCATAAACAATCATATTATACATAAAAAATAATTATGCAAAAAGTCTGTTTTTATTTTATAATGTAATAATTTATATAAGATTGTCGGTTTGTACATGAAATTGTTCGGCCTTAAGTATAAACAAATACTATACTATGCAAAAAATGTATTTTTATTGTATAACATAATATCCACATAATAAATAGTTTCATGCATGAAAATGTTCTTAATTATTTATAAACCAACACCCTATTATGTATAAAAAAAATTGCGTTTTCCAACAGATTTTACGGCAGTCGTCGTCCGCCGCCGGTCTGCTGCTCTGCGCCACCTGTCGTCTGCCGACGCCAAGATCATGGAAGAAAGTATAGGTGTTTGGTTTAGTTTCAAAATATGAAGTGTAAAAAGACATACTTACTATTAATGAAACTTATTTTCTCCTTTTTTGAATTAAAAATAAAAGTAAAATTAGCAAAATAGGTTTCCATAGATCAAAAAATTGAAAGGCTAAGATTGATTCTTAGTTTTTATCTAAGCTTGTGGTTCTTAAAATATACATTCCCTAAGTTTATAAACTCATTTGATACCAAATACTCCACTCGGTATTTTTCCCCTCTCTCATCGTTCATCCAGTTCATCATCTTTGTTCCCTCAACCTGTCGCTCGTGTTCTCGTCTTCTCCACCTCTTCTTCATGTCTTCAATTCCTCTTCTCTATTATCTAACTCTCGCTCTCCTTATGTAAATTTTCACTTCTTTTCTATTTACGGTTCTTGAATCAAAAGAGCAATCTTGAAGCTAGCTATGTCTGTTATAATATTGTTGTGATTTGAATGAATTGAGGGGCTAAAATTGTAAATATTTAATTTGCAAAAACCCCTATGCAGGCTACCATAGAAACTTGTATGTACCATATTCGTATAGTGTGTATCATATCACAGACGTATTGACATATGACATTTTTCATTAAAAAAGTGAAACCATAATTATCATAAGTCAATACTCTTATGGTGCGGTATACACAAATGTATATAAATATGGTACACCTAAACTATTGTGGCAGGTTGCAAAGTGAAAACCCATTTTGGCCAAGTTAATGTACAATAAAAAATGGATTTTGCAGTTTTTTTTTTTTTTTTTTGCTGGATAGTTGTACCAATGCTTCAATTGCAAAACTCAAAATGCAGCTTGGTCGGAGTTGCTCTTATATATCTTGCATATCTTTTTCCTTCTTTTAAGAAGAATGGAGAATGAGAACACAGTTATATAAGTTAGGACAATGTGGATGCATAAATAAAGAAAGCATAATTTCCTAACAACAAGACTTAACTAAATCAATTTGTCTATTAAATTTTGGTCAGAAGAAAAACGCCTAAGTTAATGTCCAGGAAAGTGTGGTCCTGTAAGAAATGTGGCATGGCATGCAGCTAGAGCCAAGAGATGGGACAACCTTGTTTAAGTTTCTATTGACTGACATATATAGCTAATCAAGGCCACCCAACTATTAGTCCTTTGCACATGTACCCCATCTTCCAATTCAAGACAGCAAAAACACTCCATGATTTTCTTGTTAGGACAACATGTTCTGAACTGAACCCTCAAAAAAGAATTATGGTTTCACCTTTTTATTAGAAGATTAGGAGAGGCCATGTTTTAGCATAGTATTTGTTGGATTACTGGAGCACCTAAATCTTGAAATTACATAACTTTTTTATACATATTTCAAGAATGTAGGTGCTAACATTTATCTCCATACAAATATCGTGCTTTAATTTGTTTTCGTAAAGAATAGGGTTTTGCACTTGCAAGTAGCAAAAGCAAATTTGAATGATTTGATGAATTCTTACACAGAAGCAAGATGTGGTGATGAAAGAGAAAAGGAAGGGTGTCTTTTTCTTGCAAACCCCTTTATTCTTTGGTCCTCCTCTTTGTCAGAATCCTTATCCACCCATACTTAACCTTCCCTCATTCAAGCTTGTGCCCACGTGGCATACATTGGCTTTGCTGAACCTCTTCCACTTGATTAGGTGGAAGAGGTGGCCAATCCGCCTTCGCCATCTCAGCGGCTTCGGGTGCTCGATCACGCTCTTGATCTTCATGGTCTTGTCTAAACCCTCATCAACACATTGCTGATCGTGTAAAATTTTCCCTTTGTCCCATAAGCCAACACCATTTTCTTCGAACTTGATTGATATGAAAGAGTCTGCAGAGAAGCATTTTATTTAAACAATATCTAGCCTAGAAAAAATAGATATATGAAACTATAGTAAACTTCAACTGCCACAAAATACCATATTCTTGGGATTTTTAACATTGTTTAATAGTAATGATTATACAAGTCATCAACAACTGTTGTTGATCTTTGAAGGTAACTGTTTTGCAATGATGAAGATAGTAGGAATGATGGATAGTTCGTTTTGAATACATCAAACAACTCTAGATCCAATATTTGTCACTAAAAACAAGGCAACCATTTAATAATTAATTTATAACTGTATGATGATGATGATGATGCAAACTAAGAGAAGACAAAATAGTCCAAAGCAAGCACGAGTGGATAAGCAAATTGCTTATCTAGCTCCACTTTATAAGATAATAGTAATAGGACCTGGTTTATCCAGGGCCGGCCCTCAATTAGGAGTAACAGTGGCGGCCGCCCAGGCCCCCAAATTCTTGGGGCCCTTTTTTTTCATTTTAAATTTTTTTTATAATAATAAATAAGTTTTTTACTTAAAAATTGGTATATTTATTCATTTTTTTTAGTTAAAGAAAGCCCAATAAATTTCCTTAGTTAATATAATAAATTTGGCCCAAAATTATATAACAAAAAATATTATACCTAGTCTAATAAAGTAATATAGAATTTAAAATAATTAAAATAATTGAATTGGTAATAAAAAGAGAAATTCTGCCCCAATTCTTCGTCTCTATTCCTCTTTTCTTCCCAATTTTTTTGTATACCAAACTGTTTTCAACGCGACTAAGTCATCAAAAATGGAGGTTAGCTGTTTTTTAAGATATATTCTGAAAGAAAAGACGATGAAAATATAATTTATAGATATTACTTTATTGAGAGGGGATCCATTTTTTAACGCTTGCCCCGGGCCCATTTTTTCTCAGGACCGGCCCTAGGTTTATCCATCGTATATATATGTATACGAATACATACATTTTACACGTGTGTTATTGTGTTTATACGGAGACGATATACGTTATTCACGGGGCGACTTGTTCTCTTGATTGATGGCAGTTGAGTTGAGGGAAATATATAATACTCGGGGAGAGAGAGAGAGAGAGAGAGAGAGAGAGAGAGAGAGAGAGAGAGAGAGAGAATGTGACCTTCTTGACTGGTTGATGAAGTGGAGTACTGATCAACCTCGGGCTTGTGTTTGGTGTGGGAAGAATTGAGCAGATTGGCAAGAGCGAAAATCTTTGGTAGGACCCTTTTCGGTGTGAAACTATAATTTCTTGTGTGTTTGTTGCTTTGAAGCCTGCACAAGTAAGAGCCTCTCGTTCAAGCACGACGCACAAACCACAACCAATTCTCTCGGATGAAAATAGCATCCTCCCTCATCGCTGTAGTCATTCATTCTCTCTCTCTGGCTTGCTTGAATGAGGAAGAAATTGAAGAATTTGTTTGGGATGGCTAACCTAATGAAGAGAAAAATTAAATGGGAGCAAAAGGAAAGATGTATATACTATACTAGAATATGTTTCTAGTATATCAGAGAGAGAGAGGGGAGGAAAATGTGAATATATGAAAGACTGCAAGCTTACATTGAAGGAGGTGTAAATTGGAGAGGTTGATGGGAATGATTGGTCCTACTAATTTATAGTGATGTACACTATTTAGTTGGTCTTTAAATTGACCAATCACTTTTTTTCATGCTCTCTCATTCAATTATACTTTCTTCATCTTATTATTTATGACCCATGGAAATTGGACTCAAAAATTAAGAAAGTGAGTGTAAAGGGATAAAGTGTGGTATAAATGTATAAAGTGGTGGGGTCCGTTTCTTTAAATTAATTGTGGTCCACTCATTTATTTCATTATTTGGTACGAGACATAAATAATGGGACAGCCCGAAAAGGCAAGTGGGACATTATTTAATAGTAGATTTGTAAGTAAAAGGATCTGATACATGATTTTCTAGTATTTTAAATCACTCTTATGCTTTAAAATTGCTCATCAAATTCCAAATATGATCTTCCACATTCCCTATATATGATTTGTATGCAAAATGTAATATATGCATTGAGTATAAATATTGTAACGCCTCAATTTTCATAACCTAACTATGGACGCTACTTCATACTTAACATGTATATTTTAATTCATTCAAAATATTTTCATGGAAAAAAAATCAATGCAAAACTCATGTTAATTTCATAATCATCGGAAATCTTAAATAAAAAATAACTACAACTACTAGTTCTCGAAAATAAAAAGCAGAAAGAAGACGCATAGTTCATGATAAAAACTAGATTAATGTCGTAATGAGTTTCGTAAACCCTTCCTCGTATGACCATCACCACCAACACCATTACGCATCGGCCGAGCCATTTCCTGAAAAATGTTAAAATGATAAGGATGAGTACGACTACTCAGTGGGCGATGTACACATATATCCAAACTATATAATATGTCAATAAACACGGAAACGAAACATGCATAATAAATAATTTTGATCCTACCGCCTCCTTTTGACCCTAATGATACATTTCATCTCTCGGTCTGCTATTGACCGTAACTTTTCATAAGGGTCTCCTCTTGACTCCGGTCACAGGTCTCCTCTTGACCTTGACCTATTTCATTATCATTCTCATGTTTGTCATAAACACATGAATATTGTACACAATATATAATAAGAATAACGGTAACTTACCCACCGTAACCTTTTTTAGTAATGAAAAATAAGGATATCACATGATTAAGTCTTGTGCGCCTCTCCTATGATAAACATTTTATTTTTAGTATCTTATGTGTCACATAGTCATGAACCAAAAAGTATCTATATCAATGCACGCACACAATCTGCATGACCATATTTATAAAACTCGTTAAATTCCTATTCATCTATTAAATTTCTAAAATGTCAAATATCCAAGAATTCCTAAGTAGCATAAAACAGTCACCATAGCACCTAATATTAATTATAGAAAGAAAACAGGGTTTTTTTATATACGAAATCATATTATCACGTCTTCAACCTCATAAAATAAAAAGACTCCAAAACTGAAAATCATGTTTTCTCTCTAAAATCTAAGGCTGGTAATCCTTAATATTGGCATAATCCCCTATCTTAAAATTTTATTGTTAATCTACCCATGATTCACATTGAATGCTCAATTAATATTCCTAAACATGATTTAAATTCCTAATACAAAATACCATATCCATGATTAAATTCATTATGGATTTGGGTCTTGTGTATAATGATTCTAAAAAATTTATGATTTCTAATATTTCAACATCTTCTAAATATATAATTCGGAAAAAATGAAATCTAACTCCGAAACTTCTCGGAGCCATTGAATGTATATACGTGCATCGATCTTTTTACTTTTAAAACAAGATCATGCACATGCTAATCACTTACATTCAGATTTACCAGAGGATTTGAAATCAGAAATATATAAATAAAACCAAAGAATCTATCGCTTAAACCCTCCCTACTAGTGTGTATGCATATTCTAGTTTAAAATCATAATTTTCCTTTACAATTGAATCCTTATACTTCCTGGTTAGTGGAACGGCACGTGAGGTACAACAAACAGATTAATACTTAACCTTATTACACAATTATTCACGACGAAATTAATCCACAAAGTTACAAAAGTATCTGCTTGCTAAAATCATGCATCAAGAAGCTAAACCAGAATATTTCATGCCTTCTCATCAATTAAAATTCCTCATCAAAGAATTGCACATAATTAACACAAGTTCTAGGGATACCTTTAATTAATCTGGAAAGACCGAAAATAATTGAGAACGAATAAACGAGAAGAATCTGAATGATGATGTGTGCGGTGGTACATAAAATATTTGGAAGAGGTGTATATATAGAGAGAGATATTTTCATACTATTGTTTTATCACAATTGGTTTCGGATTTGGCTAAATGAAAGCATAAAATAAAACACCAATGCGATAAGGCTAGGTTGCATAATATAAATTTGATTTGATTTTAGATGTAATATTAATAAAAGCTTCTATTTAGCAGCGTGATAATAAGATATAATTGTTGGTCCGGAGACGATAGTCAGGTGTAGAGGGGGGAGGTGAATACACCTGATCACAGTTTCTTTTTCTCAGAACGCGAAGGACAGCTGAGCTGTAGGTTGCAACTGATGAATAGTGTCAAATAGTAACCTTCAATCGTGGGTCAGAAGTGTGCCAACTACTGAGCTCTCCTACTGACTTTTGTCAGTACTTGAAACTCAGCCGGAGACGTTGTGCGGATAAGAGTGTGGGGCCCGGAGATTCGTCTCAGTTTGAAAACGTGATTTTCACAAATCAAGTAATTTTTGGTTGGTGCGCTTAGATAATACGTTTTATGCAAACATATGATTTTTAATCAGTTTGTATGCAATGCAATAAAACAGTAAATAACACAAACAATTTTTAACGTGGTTCGGATACGCAAGATCCTATGTCCACGGTCCTGCCGAACAGGAGTTCTTGTTGATTTATCTGAGCAAGTCTCAGCAAGGAATCTGTGCACTGGACAGACCCTTCTAAGTTATAGTCCTTAGCGACTTTACAAATCAAATCGAGGTTTGAAAGGGAGGGGATAATCTCCAACTAGGAAGGAGTTCTTACAGTAAGAACAATCAATAAAAGTGAACTCCTTCGAATTTCTAGGCTATAAATTTGGCAATGAGCTTAGCTAGAGAAGAGGGATTTAAAGAACTCTAGAGAGAAGAACTAATGATATTCTATTGGGCAAGTTCTTCGCTGGATTGATCATTGAGTGCGCTAGAGTTGTTCGAAAGCTTGAGCGTTTTTCCCTTGATATCCCGTGCGTGGAGCTCGGTTTTTCTTCTCTATTTATAGTTGTGAACAGGCATATGTCCGTTGGAGACGACGATGCCACGTGTCACAAGCTTCCAAAGAAAACGGCCATATTTTTCGAATTGTTGCAGCAGGGCAGTTGACACTGTACATGAGAGCAGCTTTAGTTGGTCAGAGCAGGTAAAGCGTTGTCGGTTTCTCATTGGTCGAGGTTTGTGGTAGGTGAGAATGTGTCAGTGGTCAGAGTTGACTATTCCTCAACCTCGTATGATCTTCTGCTGAACTTCGAAATAACTTTTGCGGCTGGGTCATTTTCTGTCGGATACAGTAGACTTAGGACAATCTTTGTCTTCTTCGTCTGAGTCAGCTGACAAGAGATATTCTCTTGAGTATGGTCAGCTGATGACTGCGAAGGTACTGAGCTTGCATAGAGTTCTTACGTTGATGTACGTCGGTGATGAGGTGTCTTCTCCGAAAGTGAGGTTCGGTGATGACGAGGAAGAAGGCAAGCAATTACACTGATGACGTGGGGTTCTGGAAAGTAACTTCGTCAGAAGATCAATCCAACAATTTACCCCGTACAGGACTTAGACAAAAAGATAAATAATAAAAACAGTGTAGCCTATACATCATCTAGTCCTATCAAGACACTACACTACTGATATCAGCTGAGTTTTGGGATCTTCAATTCCATAGTACTACTATGATTTCCCCCAATGTTATTTTTACCCGTTAACATGCTGAGTATCATCTACTGACTCATAACCCAATAATTTCCCCCTAATTGATGATGTCAAAACCTCTAACCTCTATAAATGATACCAAACTACTGACATAGACTTTAGTAACAACTGAATCAGTTAACTTAAATAAGTTCTGCAGTTGAGAGAGAGGCAAGATCAGAGAAATGGTTATGTGTGAGTGTGTGTCAGATCACTTCAGTGATCAGTTGTGATAGCGAGAACACAATCAAAGCCGTAAGACAATGAGTAATTGTCTGGCTAGAAATAGGAACTGATATATATGACATGATGGTTACATGGTTCCTATCTCTATTACAAAAGAAGAAGAATGAGAAGATCACTGCTGACGTCTGAATCTCTTGGTCTTGTTTTTGAAGTCTGCAGACCTATCAGCTGGAGGGTCCAGACCATAATAATTGTAGATCATTGCTCGCAGGATCTGGACTTCCTCGTGATCCGCAAGCTGATGAACACTCAAGCCAAGATGATAAGCAACATCATCGATCTCATCTTCAATCTCTTTCGTGCATAGCACGCCGCGAGTAGTTCTGGGATGAGGGATGCGTCTGAAAGCTGGAGCTTTGAAGGGTATCTTCTCTCTTTCCATAATCTGACGAAGCTGATTTCTGAGTTCTGCATCGAATCGATAAATAAATTGATCGAAAAGTTGATCAGCTGGTATCTCAGATGGATAGAAACCCCACACATAATATCCCTTGATAAAATCCTCTTTGAGTTCCTCCCACTGCTCGTTTAGTTCGGCCGACACCCACTTGTCTACATGAGGAATAGGAGCCTTCTTTATATAAGGCGCTCTGGGCGCTCCACTCCTGTAGGACCTTCGGATTTGCCTTTTCCAGTCTACTACTGGCTCGCTGGCTATCTTGTCTGTCAATTGAATGATCTTAGCCAGGTCAGCCAGTCTTTTCTTCTCTCTGAGAGCCGCTGATCTAGTATCTCCTCTTCGGAGATTAAGTCCCATCAGCGTGGCTTCCCAGGTGGCTTTGTCCTTGGCCTCTTGCTCAGGTGTAAGAGTAGGAGTATAGGAACTCTGAGCTAAGGGCTGGACAGCAGTAGTGGATGCTTTGGCTAGCTCGTCCTGAGCTTTCTTTTTCTGTTCATCCAGAATCTGCTTAGCCTTTCCTTTGGCGATCTTGCCAATAGTCTTCTTAGGCTTCTTCGCCTTTTTTGCTTCTTCAATCTGGTGCTCATGATCCAGTTGATCTTGAAGCTTCTGAGCAACTTGTTGATCATACGCCTCCTGCTCCGCTCTTGATTTGAATTTAGGCGTCGGGGAAGATGGAGTGACTTCAGTTGTAATCTCCTTCCCGGGCCTTTGCGGTGGCGGTGGCTGTTGCTCGTCTTCGTCCTCCTGATCGAGGAATCGAGCAATGTCCTCGATATGCTGAGATGATGAATCGATTCTTTGGCTCGATCACGATTGTTTGTACTTCTGGGACATATTCAAGAAGGGGTACTGAGCTGGTTCCAGCCTGTCCAGCCTGAACAGCTGAACCTTCCCCCTGATTAGCTTCCCCCTTACTAATCACTTGGACTTCAGGGACTTTCTCCACCACAGCCTGATCTGCCTCAGCCTGTTCATGTACCTCGGCTTCTTCCTCAACTTTTTCCCCCTTTTTGGCATCATCAATTAGGGTGAGTCGAGTGCGGATGGCAGTCACCTCCTTCTCCAACTTGAAGCATATATTCTTAATGAGGTTGTCGGTGGATTCGAAGTCTTTTACTGCATCGCAGTATTGGTCCCATGCCTTCTCCTGATCAGCTCTAAATAGTCTGAGTTGAGCGGCTGACTCCTGTCGGAGTTTCAGCAGAGACTGATCGTGAGAATATGTGATTTCTTTCTGGATGAGTTTCAGGGCCTCCGCCTGTTGTTTAATGGTTGATTGCAAGCTGGATGTGGCCACTTTGTTCCTTTCATCCATGGTGTCTTGGACTACCGCAAGGCCCTGAGTCAGCTGCTCAGAGAATGATTTCTGCTGAGAGAGTAGAAGTTGCTGACTCTGAGCGGCTAAGTCCGCCTTCTGAGCTTCTAGGGCGGCCTCAACTATCTCCTTGATATTGACTGAGGGAGTAGGAGCTGTTGAGACCTTATTAACCCCTTCAGTCAGTCGGTTGACGCTCTCAGTCTGGGCTTTGGTGTACTGAGCCCACTTGAGATGTACGTCTTTTGCAAGGAGATGATTTTTGTCTCCCTGTCGCCGGATGGCTTTGTTTACCGACTTGGAGGACACGGAACCGATCGGTTTAATCTGATAACTGCTGGTTCCGAGCCTCTGCTCAGATGTCGCGAGCTGTTGCGCTCGACTCGGCTTCGAGGCAACTGAGGCTTCACCTGATGTGGAGCGAGGTGGTGAGCGGCCCTGTTCGCGAGGAGTGTTACCCTCAGCAGATCCTCCCAAATCTGCTTCCTTGGGTGGCGCCTGGTCCATGTCATCATCATTATTATCATCGTCATTACCATGATGAGATGGAGGCGAAGGGTTGTGCTCTGGTGCTGCGGATCTCAAGCTAAGGAGATATAGCATAGCAGCACGTAGGTCTTCGAAAGAAGCTAAATCAGCTGGTTCCCCTAAAACCCTATTGCTGATTGTAAGTCATGTTCCTCGGTAAGTAGAGACAGAGCTGACTGAGATCAGATTAGATCTTCAAGTATATCCCAGCTGAGGAATCTCAGCAGCATCTGTGTCCTAGCCCTTATGGCAATATCCACCAAGTCTGGATGCTCAGCGATCTCAGGAATCTGAGCGCTGACTTCTCCTGTAGCTCGGAGACGGGTGGAATGTATCGTGGTCCACTCAGAAGAGACTTCCTCAGTCGGTCCGACATTGTCCGACTGAGTCTCTAAGGAGCTGATACGCTGGACCTTATCTTTCAGAGTGGCACCTTCGATGCATGTGTCCGCGTCAAGGGGTGGCTCCTCCTGAGTGGGTGGAGGGGAGGCAGGTATAGCTGGCACCTCAGAAGGTCCAGGCTTGCTGAGCCTCTTCCTCTTAGGTGGGTCGGAGCGAGGGGGCAAGTCTGTAGTGACTCTTTTCTGATCAGGCGGCCCTCGCCCGATGGATTTCTCAACAGCGGCTCACGTCTTGAATTTTATGAGCTTGCTGTCAAAATATCTGGAGTCAGCAAAGGCTGAACTCCTCGAGACTGACTGGTCGATCAGTATGGACATCTTAGTTCCATACAGCAGCTTTCCCACACTAATTAGTCTCCGCTCTCCAGTGGGTGTGGCTGCGAACTTCTGAGCCTGAGCCTTAAGCTCGGCTACGTAATAGTCAGTCCAATTGACTTGGACTCCATCGTCGATGATCATCATCAGCTGAATGCGGGGCTTGGAAAGTTGATCATAAGAACCGACTGAGCTCGTGAGGATGTGTGAGACAATGTATGCGAGCCCTCGGTATTGTGACAGCAGCTGATTCTTGGGCAGAGCCGTCTTGAAGGCAACATCTTGTCTTCCACAGAATTTCTGGACATAGGAGTCGATCTCCTTCTCCTTATATCCGATAGGAGAGACTCCACTGGCCGGAAGATCGAACGCTAATTCCAGAGCTTCTCTTATGTTGATGACGTGCTCACTCGCATCCCAAGATTGAGAATCGACTTCCTTCATGAACGTGAAGGAGGATTCCTCTATCCCTGTATCAAGGGATCTCCAGTTGTAGTAGACCTCGGTGACTTGTCTGGGCAAATAAGCTCTCGGTTGCTTAGAGACAAGCAGGTCTAGTCCAGAACCTTCAAGAGCCTCGAAGACAGGCTCCATATACAGAATATCCACCTGGCGTAGAGCCATAGTAGGTTCGAACTGGATGCGGGAAAGAATGATCTCATCGATGTTGGTGGGTGTCTGAACCGTCGCCATGAGAATCTGCGAAAAACTCATTAGCACTTGAAAATAGAGTAAGTTAGTATGAGTTTTAAACAAGATTTAATACATTACCGAATAATTTAGAGCTTTGAGACAAGCAAATGCAGAGCAGTTAAGTTGAGAAACTGAACGCAGAGAAAAAGCTCTAGAGATTTGAAAATGGCGAGAAGTGGGATTAGGGCGGAAATGTAAGGATTTTAAGAGACGTGCAATGCGAACAATTTTAATCCAACGGTTGAGGTTAATTTTGCACTTTTACAAAGACCGTTGAGATTAAAAGTTAAAAGGAAATGATTGCATGAGCCGCCACTACCCTAGACCCACGTAGGATTATGCACAGTTAAAGTAAGTGAGAAGACATGCATTAAATGCGATGCAGGCAGCATTAAAGACTAAGTCATTTTAAATGAGAACGGTTTCCTACTGACTTATCCTTAAAAATTAATGGCGGGAAATAAATGCTCATTAACTACTGAATGCAAGCGACTGAGATAATAAATGCTAGCATGCTTCTGATAAAATTATGTAATACTACGCAAACCTCTTCAGCTGAACTTTTACAATCAGCTGGTTACCGTTAAGACTCAGGAGGATGGTTGATGTGCTGATGACCACATTCCCCCTAGCTAGGTACAGTTTGATTCTCCCGACTGAATCATTGTACTTTCTGACATGTCGTACTGGTTCCTTACACTTGGTCAATTGTTGTCATCAGTAGTTGGTTTCTTCTGATGTCAATTGTTGTGTTCTACTGACATGGTTCAGTAGGATCCAGTAGACCTAGCTCAACTGATAATTCTCTGAATCTGTTCTCAGCTAGTGGCTTGGTCAGTATATCTGCCCTTTGCTTGTCAGTATGGATTTTCTCCATTCTGATATCCTTCTTCTTGACATGGTCTCTGATGAAGTGGTGTCGAATATCCACGTGCTTGCATCTCGTATGGAGAACTGGATTCTGAGTTATTGCAATAGCACTGGTGGAGTCATAGTAGATGGGCACTTCATCCTGAATTATACCATAGTCTCTCAGTTGTTGTCGAAGCCAAAGGATCTGGGCACAGCAACTTCCAGCAGCCATGTACTCAGCTTCAGTAGTGGAGGTTGTCACTGAATGTTGTTTCTTTGAAAACCAATATATTAGCTTGCTGCCTAGGAACTGACACGTTCCAGAAGTTGACTTTCGATCTATCCTGCATCCTACATAATCAGCATCAGAATAACCTGGCAGTATTAGATTATCATCAGCAGGATACCATAACCCTGCGTCAGGTGTTCCTTTTAGATATCGCAGAATCTTCTTTGCAGAGTCTAGATGACTTCGCTTGGGATCCGTTTGAAATCTTACACATACACCTACAGCATAAGTTATATCAGGTCGGCTAGCTGTTAAGTATAATAAAGAACCAATAATAGCTCTATAATCAGTAGAGTTAACAGAAGCTCCCTCTTTATCTAGATCGATTTTGAAATTCGTATTCATGGGGATTTTGACTGGCTTGCTCGAGTCGCAGCCAAATCTTTTCAGGAGATCTCGAGTGTACTTGGCTTGATTGATAAAAATTCCTTCAGGTGATTGCTTGACTTGGAATCCAAGGAAATAATTCATTTCTCCCATCATGGACATCTCGAATTTCTACTTCATCATTTTCTCGAATTGTTGACATATAGTCACGTTTCTGCAACCGAAAATGATGTCGTCCATGTAGATTTGCACCAGTAGGATGTCATCTCCCGACTTTATGTTGAACAGGGTGCGATCTACTGTCCCCTTTTGAAAACCTTTCTGAAGTAGAAAGTCTGATAGGGTATCGTACCAAGCCCTGGGTGCTTGTTTTAACCCATACAGAGCTTTCCGAAGTCTCGTACACTGATGTCCCCTGGCGAAAGCCGGGCGGTTGTTCCAAGTAGACTTCTTCCTTCAGTACACCGTTCAGAAAAGCTGACTTTACATCCATCTGATATACTTTGAATCTTTGATGCGTTGCGTAAGCTAGGAATAGACGAATGGCTTCCAATCTGGCGACTAGAACGAATGTTTCATTGAAGTCGATTCCCTCTGCTTGGCAATATCCCTTGGCAACTAGTCTAGCTTTGTTTCTGACAATGACGTTGTTTTCATCACGCTTGTTTTTGAAGACCCACTTAGTACCAATAACGTACTGGTGTCTAGGTCTGTCAACAAGCTCCCAAACTTCATTTCTGACAAACTAGTTCAGCTCTTCTTGCATGGCGATGATCCAGTCAGCATCATTGAGTGCGTCCTCTATTGACTGAGGTTCTTCAGTAGACAAGAAACAAGAATAGAGTGAGCTTTCTCCTTGACTTAATCCAGATCTTGTCCTTATCGTTGCTGACGGATCCCCTATAATGAGATCTGAAGAATGAGCGTCAAGCCATGAACGTCTGAGTCTGGCTTCTTCTTCTGATACTACTTACGCACGTCGGTAGGTGTGTTAGGCATTTCGGTTATCTTGTTCTCGATTGCATTAGTTCAGTAAGAAGGTTAGGATCTACTGGGTTTCCAAGTTCAGGGGCATTTAGCTCAGGAACAGTATTTGTTCCCCCTGAGTTTATATTCTCAGTAGAGGTCTCAGTTACCATTGGGGCTTCCTCATCGACCGTTGTTACCTGTTGTTGATTACGTTCGGTAGAATCAACCGGTCGCCTACATCGCTTGTTGGCTAAGTCTGAATTTCTTCATCGTCTGACTCATCATCCCAACAATGCTGGATCTTTTCAGCTTTGTCGTTTAGTGCGAGATCCTGTAGCTTGCTGCTCACATCTTCAGTATTTGTCTTTGTAGTTTTCATGTTCTCAGTAACAAACTCATCAAAAACAATATAAGGGCTTTCCTCCACGCAAATGGTCCAATAGTTAAAGACTCTGAAGGCTTTACTGACCCGAGAGTATCCTAAGAATACTCCTTGATCAGATTTGCTATCAAAGACCTTCAACTTATCTTTCCCATTATTGTGAATAAAGCACGGACACCCAAAAATATGAAAATGAGAAATAGAAGGAATTCTCCCTTTCCATAATTCGTAAGGTATCTTCATGTGTTGTTGTGTAAGTAGTGAGCGATTCTGAGTGTAGCAGGCGGTGTCAGTAGCATCTGCCCAGAACTTTGAGGGTAGTCCAGAGTCTACTAGGAGCGTTCTTGTTGCTTCTTTGAGTGTTCTGTTTTTGCGTTCAGCAAGTCCGTTCTGCTGAGGGGTGTGAGCTGCTGATGTCTCGTGCTTAATTCCCTCCTTTTTGCAGTACTCTTTAACTACTAAGTTGAGAAATTCTATTCCTCTGTCTGAGCGAATTCTCTGTATCTTGATGTCCTTTTGCACACTGAGCTTTTTCAGCAGTTTGGGCAACTCAGTCTGGACATCAGATTTGTTGGCTATGAAGATGACCCATGTATATCTCGAGTAGTCGTCAATAACGACGAGGGCATACTTCTTGCCTCTTATAGTCACTGGAGAAACTGGCCCGAATAAGTCCATGTGTAGCAGCTGAAGGATTCCATCAGTGGAAGGTGGCGGAATAGGTGGATTGCTACTCTTTGCCTGCTTTTCCTTCAAACATGCTTCACAATTTCTGCCTTTGATAAACGATTCGTTGGGCAGTCCTCTGACTTTAGAGTTCTTGGCAAGCTTGTTCATAGTCTTGAAGTTCAGGTGGCTGAGTCTCTTGTGCCACAGCCATCCTGCCTTGTCACTAGATTTAGTCTGTGCGAGTAAGCAAGCCTCAGGTTCTGCGGTTTTCTAGTTTGCAACGTATATATTCTTCCTCCGCGAACCTGATAACACTATTTTCCCTGTAGATTTATCAACAATATCACAGAAACCAGCGTCAAAGATAACTCTATTCAGATTGTCACAGAATTGACTGACAGAAAGAAAATTATGTTGAAGTCCTTCAACATATATTACTCTTGGAACTGAGGCAGTCCCAATATTCAGTGTTCCGTATCCCCTTGTATAGCCTTTAGAGTTGTCACCAAACTCAATTCTGGGACCATCTTCCTGTATGTAGTTGGTCAGCAGGCTCTTTTGATAAGTCATGTGTCTCGAGCAGCCGTTGTCCACTATCCAAGGGTCCTTATGCACCTGCAAAACAGAAGCATTTTTAGGTACCCTTTGGTTCAGTTGGGTCCTTACATGTTAGTGGGTGATTTTGGAACCCGGGATCTCGCTAGGGACCTTAGAAGTCTCGAGACTTCTTTTGCTTGAACCTTGTCGACTTTCTTCTCCACGAGGACTCGGAGATACCGACTTTCGATGATTTTGGGTTCGGGAGCTTTCTTCTTCGAGGCTTTGCGCTCCTCCCGACCCACGGGCTCATAGTAGTACGAACCATACTGAGCCGGATGCTCATACAGTGGTTCCTTGTAATGTTCCGCCCACCTAACCTTCTTGGTTCCCCCTGAGTTTGATCGTGGTGTCCTGGGGCTGGAACCTTTGGTCAGTTGTTTCTTGTTGCTCGGCTGAGGTGCAACTATCTTCTGTTTATTCTTTGTCTGAGGTGTTGAGTCAGTAGTCTGAACTTTACCTCTGACGAACCTATCAGCCAGCAGTTCTGAGCTCTTTGAAATGGAAGCTTCATGAGAATAGCCAAGTCCTTCTTTCATGACCGTCGGCCTTTGCGCTCTAAGCATACTTTCCAACTTCTCCTTAGATCCTAGGTACTGTTCAGTCATCAGTTCTCGCCAAACTTCATCACTTCTTCGAAGTGACTCATAATCCTTTTCAACTTCTGCGAGCTTCTGACTGAGTCGGACTATCTCACTATCTTTCTCAGAATTGTCCTTGGTCAGAACTGATATCTGAGTTTCTTGAAGTTGAGACTTAGTCATAAGAGATTTAATCTCTTCCTTGAGTCTCACAACAAGATTCTCAGACTCAGTAGAAACCTAACAATCAGAAGAAAGTCTCTGATTCTCAACCTTTACCTGTTCCAGTTCCTGAATGGTTCTGTTGAACTCTCTGCTCAGCTGAATCTGCTCCTCTAGTAGATCATCGTAGGCTTGTACCACATCTAGAGGCTCATCTGTGTCCTAGCACGTGTCGTGTGTGCTGTGAGAAGAAGAGGTTAAATTAAGTTTAGAATTTACCTCAGCCTCTTCTCCGGCCATCAGACAATATTCTGCATTTTCTTCAGGATCTGTTTCTCCGATCTCAACGGCAACAAATGCAGCTTCGTCTTCAGAAGAATTCATGAATGTATCTTCCTCGATTGAGTCATTGGATATCTCTCTGGCTATGTAGGCCTGCCTACTACGGGCAAATTTCTCACGTCTGGCCTGCCGTTTTGCTCTTTGAGCAGCTGAGAGTTCGGGACATTCGTACTGATAGTGTCCCTCCTTCTTGCAGTTGTAATGAGCACGGATGATCTGCTCGCTTTTTCCAGCTGAGTCTTTGGATGGACTCGCAGCGAGTTACGTGTTCCTGCAGTCAGTAGAAGGTTTAGATTCTTCCCTTTTTAGAAAATCTTTCTTACCTGAGGGAGAATCTCTGTTGTATTTCTTCAGCTTTCTCACTCTCTCCTTTTCTCTTTGATATTTGAGAGCCATAAGCGCAAGTGGGTCAGTAGCAGATGTCTCAGAGGACTTTGTTTCTGCTGCAGCTACTGCCTTGCTGGAAGAAATGGGTTTGATTCCGGTTTTGCCGATTGTTGCTTTGAAAGCATGGTCAATCTCGAGTGTCGGCCTAGAGACCTGGAACATCGTTGGGGTAGGCTGTGCTCAAATTCCTCTGTTTTTAATTCTGAAAAGATAACATCAGGAGTTAGAGCATTAAGATCAAAGCGACGTAAATAAGTAGCAAATGGAAGCCACTTCTATCGAGGTAGCGCTCTTAAGATCTTGGTGTTCATCTCTTTGTTGGTGAACATCCTCCCCAGCCCGTTGATCACATTGACTTGGTTTGTGTATCTGACGCTTAGCTCGTCAATGGTCTCACTGGGCTCCATAGCAAACGCGTCGAACTTTTGTAGCTCTAATTCGAGCTTGTTCTCTTTGATCTGCGGGGTTCCTTGGCTCAGTACAGCCAGGGCATCCCAAAGTTCTTTCGCCGTCTTGCAGTCTTGCACCCTCCCGAGGTGAGAATCACTGAGCGTAGTCAGGATTTCATTACGCGCAACTCGGTCGAGGTTGTGCAGCTTTTTCTCTTCTGATGTGAAGGCTTATTTTTCTTTAGCGACCTTAGCGCCAGTCTGCGCTCCTACACCTCCCACAGCGGCAAATTGTACATTGTCGATCATGGGAATGATGGGTCCTGTCTCAAGGACGTCCGTCATGCTGTCATGCAGCGATGTGAGGTGTGCCTCCATTCTCACACGCCATACCGTGTAGTTCTCTATTGAGAACATCGGTACCATCCGAATACCTGACATATCAGACATTATGGGTAAGAGTATAAGGATGTATGAAGAGATGCTTGTGCAGTGAAAAACATTTTCAGGATCTGTTCGAGAAGACCAGTAGTTACAGAGCCGATGATCAGAAGAACACCGTTGCTCTGATACCAATTGTTGGTCCGGAGACGATAGTCAGGTGTAGAGAGGGGGGTGAATACACCTGATCACAGTTTCTTTTTCTCATAACGCGAGGGACACTGTGAGCGTAGGTTCTGAACCGATGAAACGGTGCCAAATAGTAACCTTCGATCGCGGGTCGGAAGTGTGCCCACCTACGAGCTCTCCTACTGACTTTTGTCAGTACTTGAAACTCATTCGGAGACGTTGTGCGGATAAGAGTGTGGGGCCCGGAGATTCGTCTCAGTTTGAAAACGTGATTTTCACAAATCAAGTAATTTTTGGCTGGTGCACTTTGAGTATACGTTTTATGCAAAGATATGATTTTTAATCAGTTTGTATGCAATGCAATAAAACAGTAAATAACACAAGCAATTTTTAACGTGGTTCGGATACGCAAGATCCTACGTCCACGGTCCCGCCGAACAGGAGTTCTTGTTGATTTATCGAGCAAGTCTCGGCAAAGGAATCTCGGTGGACCGGAGACCCCTTCTAAGTTATAGTCATTAGCGACTTTACAAATCAAACCGAGGTTTGAAAGGGAGGGGATAATCTCCAACTAGGAAGGAGTTCTTACAGTAAGAACAATCACTAAAAGTGAACTCCTTCGAATTTCTAAGCTATAAATTTGGCAATGAGCTTAGCTAGAGAAGAGGGATTTAAAGAACTCTAGAGAGAAGAACTAATGATATTCTATTGGGCAAGTTCTTCGCTGGATTGATCGTTGAGTGCGCTAGAGTTGTTCGAAAGCTTGAGCATTTTTCCCTTGATATCCCGTGCGTGGAGCTCGGTTTTTCTTCTCTATTTATAGTTGTGAGCAGGCAAATATCGGTTGGAGACGACGATGCCATGTGTCACAAGCTTCCAAAGAAAACGGCCATATTTTTCGAATTGTTGCAGCAGGGCAGTTGACACTGTACATGAGAGCAGCTTTAGTTGGTCAGAGCAGGTAAAGCGTTGTCGGTTTCTCATTGGTCGAGGTTTGTGGTAGGTGAGAATGTGTCAGTGGTCAGAGTTGACTATTCCTCAACCTCGTATGATCTTCTGCTGAACTTCGAAATAACTTTTGCGGCTGGGTCGTTTTCTGTCGGATACAGTAGACTTAGGACAGTCTCTGTCTTCTTCGTCTGAGTCAGCTGACAAGAGATATTCTCTTGAGTATGGTCAGCTGATGACTGCGAAGGTACTGAGCTTGCATAGAGTTCTTCTGCTGATGTCTGTCAGCTGATGAGGTGTCTTCTACTGAAAGTGATGTTCAACTGATGACAGAAGAAGGCAAGCAATTACACTGATGACGTGGGGTTCTGGAAAGTAATTTCGTCAGAAGATCAATCCAACAATTTATCCCTTACAGGACTTAGACAAAAAGATAAATAATAAAAACAGTCTAGCCTATACATCATCTAGTCCTATCAAGACACTACACTACTGATATCAGCTGGGTTTTGAGATCTTCAATTCCATAGTACTACTATGATTTCCCCCAATGTTATTTTTACCCGTTAACATGCTGAGTATTATCTACTGACTCATAACCTAACAATAACAATCAAGCACTCTCATTATAATATATAGTCAAACTAATTCTCTCTAATTCAAATGCCTAAAAATAAAATGAATGTTTAACTTATTTTTATTTAGATTTTTGGTTAAGAGATATGTTATGAGTACTATATAGATAATTTTAAATCCAAAATTAGGATATTATTAAAATAATTCCCTTTCAATAAATTAACATGGTGAAAAAAAAACTTCATTACTCTCAATCCTTCCATCATCATCATCATCATTATTATTATTATTATTATTATTATTATTATTATTATTATTATTATTATTATTATTATTATTATTATTATTTACTCCAATCCATTTGATAAATATATCTTAATTAACATAAAATTTTCTAACTGATAGTTTACTCTACAAATAAATCCTAGTAAATCACAAATCATTATGAACGAATAATAAGATCATGTTGGAAGCATTAAATCATGTAAATAATCACATCTTGCATTTATATCATACAAAAATTAAAAATGAATAAACACCACATTTATGATTTAATTAAAGAATAAAATTATCATGGTTTAATCTTCATTTTAATTTCTAAGGCGCGACTTATAGAACTTATTCACTCAATAACATGCATGAGACGAATTGATATGTATTTTAAGCTGAGAATTTCGGGGTGTTACAAACATGAAGATATCAACTGGTAAATTAATAAATGGAGTGTTGGTTCTACACTTGATACATACTATGTTTTACTTATTGATTGGTGAAGCATTTATTTAACGAGTTAATATTCATAAAAGATCTGTAAATTCAACCAACCACTCTCTTACGCTTGCGTTGAAAAGAAGAATCAAATGAGATACTCCCCCCCCAAATTCAAAAGCATCGTCCTACAAGTAACTAATTATTCATAAAGTCACTTTATTTGATTTTCTAACAATTTCGATCAAGTTTTGTTTCACCAATTTACAGACATGAAAGTAAAGCAAACACACACACACACAGAGAGAGAGGCCGGGACAGAGAGAGGCTGCAAAAAAGGGTATCTCTAGAAATGGATCAAGATGAGTAGAGGTGGGAGAGGTCATCGGAGAAGGTTTTCCGAATGAGCTCCCTCTTGAGCTTCAGAGCTGCTGTGACGAGGCCGCATTCCGGAGTCCAGGGTTCCGACAGCACTTTGATCTTTGCAGGAATCTCAAACTTCTCCAATCTTGCTGTCTTTGCTTCCTGCACCAATACAACATTTGTTACATCACAAATCATCATTCATATTATATTTCCAACAACTTTCATACCTTGAGTAATGAATTGTAGACTTCCTTGAGAGTCTCTGGTTTTTGGCACAACTCAGCAAAATCAGAATATTGGATTCCTTGCTTTGAAGCCCAAGCTTCCAAACTGTGCTGTGAAGCCACCACCAAAGCCACACAGTAGCTGTGGAAAGAGTTGGCATGCATCATGATGTTATCGACGTACGGGCTTACCATTAGAGCAGCCTCAACCTGCATATATATGTATGGTACATTCTTAGTTGTCTGAATCGACAAATGCCAACTTTTTGAACATTTTGTTTTGTACCTTCCCCAGAGAAACATACTCCCCATGCTGAAGCTTAACAATGTCCTTCTTACGATCGATTATCTCGAGGCAACCATCAGAATGGAATTGCCCAATGTCACCAGTGTAGAACCATCTCACTCCCCTCTCATCCAGCTTTAGGCATCAGATAATCAAACTTTTCAGAGGCTTTAACTGACACAGATGCAACGATAAAAACAGAGTCATGATAGATAAATAGATTACCTTGTAAACTTCACTTGTTTTTTCATCATTTTTGAAGTATCCAACAGTAACATTAGGTCCGCCAATTACAATTTCTCCACGTGGCTTCGGAGAATCGCTAATTAAATATCCACCTTCTGGCCAATCAACCAACTGCAAATTGCTCATATAGTATTATTAAAGGTGGCCATGTGTATAGATAGAAAGGATAACAAAGCAATTATGCCGTGATTTTAACTTCATGATAAATGTAAAAGACTAGATGCAGCTACCTTAACAACTGAACAAGGCAGCGGAGCACCAACACGACCAACCGAACTATCATCATATTCACTAAAAGTCCCACCAGCACAGGTCTCAGTAAGACCATACCCTTGACCAATTGGAGCACTGAAAGTATAAACAAGTTGAAGTTAGATATCATGGAATTCGACTCCAAGCACCAGAACTGTTTTTGCGATTGCATTGATTTTTAGTAGCACCTACAATGTGCAGTGAAAAATTTAGGAGAATTTCCATGCAGAGTGATAGGTACTCTAATTAGTTTCCTCTAAATAATTTTATTATTGCAGTTAAAAATAAAACTGGAGTTAAATAATTTTGTGCCATCAACTTTCATGGAAAACACACATATTTCCCGCTCGAGTTTAGAGAAATACTAACCCAAGACATATGTTAATAAATCTTTGAGTGTCAGCAGAAAGAGGAGCTCCTCCAGATAATATGAAGCGAATACGACCACCCAAAATAGCTCGAACTTTTCTAAACACCAGAAGTTCCCATAGAAGCCTCTCTAATCCCCAAGCTCCAAACCAACTGCCATTTATTGCAGCAAGTCGGCGAGAATATGCCAAATCAAATAGTTTCTTTGGAAGTCCGCCAGTAGCATCTATCTGAAGTGTAGTTTGAGTCATCAGAGTTAACTCATGATCTCGCCATCAACAAGAATGAAAAGAATCAGTAGCCAGTTTGTATGAAATATTTCAGACCTTTTTACGCACACCATCTCTAACGCGATCAAGAATAGCAGGTACAGCTGCCATCAGAGTTGGCATCAATACTGTTGCATCCCCTTTTGTACCTTTCTTTATCTTGTTTGAAGTATCCGTTAGAGTTAAAGGAGATCCATATCCTATAGAACTCCCAATGCCTGGTATGATACTCTACAGTAGAAAAGGTATGAGGCAAAAGTTGTTTAACAAGCAACAGACTACCAATATAAGGTAAAATTGCAAGATGAGCAATTTGACTGCTGAGAATTAGTCGAGTACGTAAGATAAGTTCATACTTCAGCAGCTAGTTCAAGAATGTGAGCCAGTGGCAAGTATGCTAAATAAACATCCTTTGGTCCTAGTCCAGGAACAATAGTCATCACACCAGATGCTGTTGCTAAAACATTACCATGTGTCATCATCACACCCTATATGAATCGAAAAATGAAAGGAGAGAAAGGTCAGTTAAAACAAATTCGGTCTCTGCTAGATTGTATAGACAAGCATAATGTTTATTGACATCAAACCCACCAACAATAAAATAGAACAAGGCCAAGCCCAGAAGATTGTCAAATTGAATATGATTAATGTTTGTGCGTGTGAATAGGTGGATGGACAATTAAGGGTTTTCTGGCAAACAAAAATCTCTCTCCGTCCCATTATAAGACAAAATTTAACCACCCACAACTTTCTTAATTTCTGTGTTGAAAAAAAGTGAGCCACTTATAGTTGGACGGAGGGAGTATATCATTTTCTTCATAAAGATATACTACACTTATCTTTATCAAAAGTATAATCACTCTACTAAAAAGCCCTGAGTACCAGCAAATCTCAGTATGCTCTTTAAGACATCATAAACAAGTTGTCCATGTTCTTTAAATTGAATATGCAGTTTAACAACTTCTATATGTACTTTAAGACATCATAAACATATTAAAATCTCAAAGTGCAGTAAAGAAAATGAACTTCCTGAGAAAGTTCATATCTTTGTCTGTAATTGCAAATTTATAAACATGAGATGCTTTCCATTAGACTTTTCATTTATTACATCCCAATTATGTTCCCTGGCATGAATTTACTAAGTCAAAGAAAATGAATATCAAATGTGGTGATCCGCATGATTTACAGGGTGATACTCATGCAGAGGTATCAGAGGAAACTGAACAGATGGCATACTTCAAAGTCTGAGTATTGCTCAAACAGAAAGTGATACTAACCTTGGGCATACCAGTACTACCGCTTGTGTACATTATCACAGCAATATCAGCTGAAAGAGGTAATTCTGGAGCAACTGGATTTTCACGACCCAGCTTGTCTACATCCAAGAAGGGAGTGACAGTCCAGCTGCTGCTTCCAGAAACCAGTAGAGCATCTGACTGGAAGTCACCATCCATGCATATAATACGCTTGACGGTGTCAAGCTGCCCACTTATGTTTGCTATCTTCTTGAGTTCCTTATGTCCACAAATCACAGTTGTAACTTCTGTCTAAAGAATAGAGTGGATAGTTGTGTGAATGTCACACAAATTGGGAAATTAAATAAGAAAGTAAAAAAAAGACACTAGCACTTCAGCTAATACAAGCATAAGTTGGAAAATGAAGTCTATGAAGCTGAATTAATTTTTAGTATCTTGGTGTGGTTGCAACTTCAGTCTTGTTAGTGTGTATGTATGTGTTTCGGTGGGTGGGTGTTTTTGTGTGTGTGTGTGTGTGGAGAGAGAGAGAGAGAGAGAGAGAGAGAGAGAGACCTCGTTAAATGAATGACATAGTGCCTCTTCACCTAGAGAAGAATAGATAGTCACAACAGTTATATTGAGTCTGAAACAACCCTGTTCAAGGAAGAAAAAAACGTACATTAGTGGTTTCAGCATTGGAATGCTATAATAAACATTTATAATCTCGTGATTAGATGCATCAATTTTAAAACGTGTGCATACCATCAAATGCTATATTAAGATTTATCAATGAAGATATCACATTCCAAACACTAAAATCTCTGATATAGAGGATTTCCTGATTGGGAAATGAAACATAAATTCTCATCAGAACATGTTCCAAAGTAACATGAAATACCTGCAGCGCAATAAACCATTCTTGACGTGTATCAGCAAAGATTGCTACACGCTCTCCCTTTGGATGTCCAAGTTGCACCAAACCAGAAGAAAAATTGCACACAGCTTCAAATGCTTGGCCATAAGTTAACCACTCATACTCACCCAAATGGAACTTCTCAAAAGACCTCCCATCAGATATTTCCATTTCTCTTGCAATTAATTTCCGGGTCCCTAATAACCTCCTGTCAGAATATTTCTTGCATGAGAGCTCAAAAAGCTCAGCAAGAGTGGTGACTCCATCCCAAGCTGATTGCACAGGTGAAGTGAACCGGTAGTTTCTGATTGCATAACTATTCTCTCCACCAACATCTGCAGGCAAACCTCTTTTCTTCTCCTTCTTCGAGCTACGAACCAGAAGAGTTAACAGAATTGGAATGATGGCACCAACATAATAAGGGCCCATACTTCAAAAAGCTGCCTGAAAGTCCAAGGCAAGAAAATAAGAGAATGTTAACCCAAAAAAGACTTCTGGAAATCTCAATGATGCTTATGATTGACTGTCAGAGAATGATAGGAACCCTATCTTACAAGTAAAAATGCACCACCTTCTGCAGAATTTAGTATTCTAAATACTAAATCGCCAAGGTGTCGAAAGGCAGAAGTCCACAATAAAAACTTTGAAATAAAGGAATTCCCACTATCTTATGAAGTCCCTAATATTCCTGATGACATATTTTTCAGCATCACATCATCATCTACAAAGTAGTTACTCTAGAGATAATAAGATCTTGGTATTTAAACAACCCCACAAGTAGATAAACGCCCAATATCAACACTTGTAATTAAATATGAGCACCAACCTCTAAATACTACACACGATCAGAAGCCCAAGAATACAAAAAATATATCCCCCACAATTGTAAGAAATAAGAAATACGTACGAGGGCGAATAAAACACAAAATCAAGACAACCTCAGATCAAGAAAGTGCAAAGCAAGGAATGAGCATACAAAAAGTATAAACCTTGAATAGTTAAATTAGAAGTTTTAACTGCAAGATGCAAAAATATTCATCACAAATTCGACCACGGCACGACCCACATTACGTGCAATCAATCTGAATCAGAGGGTGAGAGATAAATACCCGCACCTTCTTTGTGGGTTGGCGGCAATTACAATGAGAGAAGAGTTGAGAGTTTGGAAAGTGTAACTGTTGCTATGAAAGTGTAACTGTTGCTGCTGCTGCATGAGAGTGTTTGTTTGTTGAGGGCTATTTCAATTTGGAGGTTTGGGGTTTGGCGGAGGTTTTCTCTACACCACACACATTGAAATTTCAGTAGTTTTTCCTGGCTGGAAAATTACTTAAATCCGCTGGATTTTTGTGGTTGCCGTTTGAAACTGTCAAAGATGAATAATAGTAATCCCTCATTCCCCTAAAAAGTATATCTTGGTTTCATTTTTAACTGTATCATAAAAATGGCTTGTATTATAGAAATGGCTTGTTTTTAAAAAAAAATAAACAATGTTGGATCAAAATTAACAACTCAAAAATTAAACAACATACATCATACAATATAAGTTTCTTAATCTCCGTGCCCCATAAAAATAGGACATTCATTTGTTGACTATTTACTAATGTTACTTGAGAGAGTACTAATATATGACGATGCAATTAGGATTATAATTTTGTGAGTTGAGGCTGGATAGTATAGTATCCAAGCCCGTCTCGAATCATGAACTTAGGAATTCAGATTTGCACTGGTGCGAAAATTTGGACCCAATCCCGAATTCGTACGGAGCATACTACTTGGTTTCGGACTTGTTAGTGGAATTTGAATTGCTAATAAATTGTCTTATATTCTAATTATTAATTTTATTGATGTGAGCTTTTTTGTTTGAATTTTCTTATTATGATTATCATCTATGGTCTAGAGCGGGTGAGTAGAAAAATTGGATTCAAACCTATCCCATACACATGGTCAGGTCCAGATTCACCCCCATGCTTCTGCATGGTTGGGTATTACATGCCCCATCATGAGGCGGGGCGAGGCGGATTTAGCGGGTCCAATTCCAATTGCCATTAAAAAAAATGGGATAGACTAGTGTGCAATCGATTGGACATGCAATCGGGTCCCACAGTACACAATTTTGACCTCTGATGGATCCGAGTTGTGTGTTTGACAACTATTAAAAAAATTAACAAAACCCTACATCCGCTCTTCATTTTTTGCCTCTTCGTCTCTCGCCTCTTCACCTCCGCTCTCTTCGCCTCTGCTCTCTCATTCTCCACTCTCTCTCGCCTCTCTCACTTAAAACTCTCACATCTCTCGTTTCTCTCTCCTACTGATTTGAGGATAGGTCGGATTTTCACCTAATCTACTGCTTTCTCAAGAGTAAAAGTAGATTGAATAAATTCCATCAATAATTAAGTTTCCTCTGCTACAAAATTTTCATCTGATCTACTGTTTTCTCAAACCTTAGTTTTATTTTTGTTCAGGCGAGTAATTTATTTTTTACTTAATCTGTGAATTAGTAGTTGTTAGTGCAAACATTTGCAGATGATTTAATTCGTGAACTGTTGAAGATTAGTGAGTTCGTTTTGATTTTCCATTTGCTGCGATTTTTTGGTTTGAATTGCAATTTACTGTGTTGGACTATGGATATGAATTATAGTACATCACATAATATTGCATTTCTAGAGCTGGAAATTAGCTGGAACTGTGGAGATTTGAAGTCGTTCAGCTCGTTTTTTAGAAAAAAATGGAAATGATTTTGGGCGCCGAGCTTCTCTAGAATGAAATTTGATTAGTTGTTATTGGATTAAAGTGACATGTTTATTAATTATAATTGGCATTTTACTTTAATTGACACTTTGATAGAAATAACACTTTTGGTCGTTGCAATCAACACATTTATTCATTGCAAATGACCTATGAGAATGTGATACTCTCTTCCGAAACAATTGACACTTTTGTTTATTACGATTGACACTTTGAACAACATTTTTGGTTATTATGATGATCATATTTTGTTGACTAAATAATTGAACGGTGGTTTCGTATGATTACTGGATTAAAGTGTCATGTTCCTTAATTATGGTTGATATTTTACTTCAGTGTGATCGACACTCTGACATAAATGCACATTTATTTGTTGCAATTGACACATTTATTCATTGAGAATGACACTCTGTGAGAAGGTAACACTCTCCTCCGACACAATTGACACATTTATTCATTACAAATGACACATCTTCACTTATAAAAAATGAAAAAAAAATTAAAAATATAACCTCTTACTTACAACAATCGACACTTTTGTTCACAACAAATAACATGCTCATCCTTAAAATAAGTGGGATTTTTTTTTTAGAAAATGGGAAAAATATTGAAAAAGAAATAATATTAAAAAGAAAAAAGTGAATATAATAAAATAAATAATGATGTTAGTTTGATGTCATGCTAACATCAGCGGAAGTGGATCCGAGTAAAAACGGATAATCGAGTCACAATTGAATTAAATGGATCTGTAGGTGCAACTGCAACTAATTAAATTTAAAATAATAAAAACTGTTCGCAAAAGTGTGGCGTCGCTGAAATTAAAATTGGAACCTTTTGTCACTGTCGCCTGCACTCCATATATGCTAATTTAATGTACATATTATATGTGAATAATGATGTAGTGATTTTTAAAATAGATCGAAACAGTATTATAGCACATTGATAAGAATATTATTCTATAAATATATGAAGTTGGCCAAAATTTGATTTTGTACAATGCCCTCCAAAATGCTTCTCAAAATACACGATTTTTCAATTTGTTAAAAATTGCACATTGACAAAAAATTCCGGCAAAATCGAATATGACGAGGTGGACGACGTGACATTTTACGGCTTAGTTAGCAGAGAATTCATCTATATAGGAAATTCTATAGTATTTGTCATATGTAAATACACGAAGTTTGAGTTTCATTTGATTTTGCACATGACTTTCGAACTTTAATAAAAATATGCTTAAATTATATTTATACTTAGTGTTTAATAGAAATTGTAAATCAAATAGTTTAAATAATAATAAAGAATCAAATGCGAATCAAGTTTAATATTTGAATATGAATATTTGAATACTGTGATATTTTACCCTATTTGATTCATTTACGGTTCTAGAGTAAATGATAAATTTTGGAGAGTTAGATTTTTATAGATCTATAGTATGATATAAGGTTGTTCATATTAATTACTCTTGTATTCAAACTGTCTATTAAATACTAAGCATAAAATAAAATTTAAACATATTATTCTTAAATTTTGAAAGTCATGTGCAAAATCATATGAAATTCAAACCTAGTGCATCTATAATTGATAAATACTATACAATTTATTCACCCTTTACCAACTAAGTCGTAAAATGTCACATCATCCGCCAGGTCAAATTCGATTTCATCGAAGTTTTCGCCAGTGTGCAATTTTTTAAAAATTGAAAAATCATATATTTTGATGAGCATTTTAAAAATCGTGTGCAAAACCAAATTTCGGTCAAACTTCATGTATTTATAAGCTATTGATAATGAGTGAAAAACTATTATTGTTTGTTATACATACATGTTTCCAACCATGAACAGCTTATTCCTGGATTCTAAAGAGATTTTTGCCATCTTGTAAACTTATTTTTCATGTGTACTCATTAGATATAATTATTCCCCCAAAGGATTTTCAAGAGTATTTCTTTACACTATTCAAATGCAATAAAATACGATGGAGAAAAACACAAGAGTACAATTACCATTTTAACACAGTATAAATTTATCATTTAGTTATAACTTAGATGCCAAAGGGGTGTCCTTGAACTAAAGACTTGCATGAATATATATGTACATATTTGAAGCGCAGGTTGAGAAGAAATTGAGGAGTTTCAGTTTGCTAAAATGTTGGCAGTAGGCTGATGAATCTTACTAGTAATATAAAATGTAAGGGGTTGCTTACATAGACCATACAATTGCTTAAAATTTAACATGATTTCACATCTGAGGTGAAGCAGAAGGGATAAATTAGACCGAGTTTAACTCATCTTTCCCAGCATTTACCTGTAACATATGATACTGAAAAGGAGACTGCAAAATTTGGGGAAGAATTCCAAAAAGCAATGACCGCATAGAAAAATCTGAGGATGTACATCAAGCGGATAAACATACACCCTAATGTAAGGCGTTTTCGATGTCAGCAGCAAACAAATTAAAATACTACTCACCTTCTTCACATACTGCATGGAGAAAAACAAATGTGAAAATGCAGTATGTCACTTACTAGCAAAGTGTATGTAATTATACCTCCGGCCTAACGAAACAGAAAGGCGCGGGGAGATCATTCACAACCTTTCACCTTTTAATCCCCACATCATCAATCTTTGAGCTTTTATGCTGCATTTTGATCAGCGTGTTAGAAGATGGAAAGAAATATTGGTAGAAAATAATGGAGTCATTTTATTTCTCTCCATGTCACCTTACTTTTCTTGTGTTTCTTAACTCCATTTGTATCATCATCTCTGTCACGCTTCTTTTTCTGGATTCACGGGCATCATATGCATAGCACAGTCATTAAAGGTTGAGAGATATAGGAAAGCGCAACAAAACATATTTTGGATAAGATCTTTTAAAGAAAAGATTTTTAAAGTGAAGCAAATTAAAACTAGACTTTTGGGGTCTCAACATTCCCACGAGACTTGCTTTTGCTCACATTGTACAGACATCTTCGAAGAATGCAAGAGTCGAAAGTCATTCCACTAGCTAAGCCCCAGATTAGATTATACTCTTTACCCAAAAAAAGAAGCAAGAGAGGCATCAGTTGAAAACCTTTTCATGTTTATCTCTCTTCTTCTCCTTCTCCTCTTTACTTCTTTTGTGCTTCTTAGCCTCTTTATCTTTCACATTGTGTTTGTCCTTTGACTTTTTATGCTTTTCATTGGCTTTAGACCCACTTTTGGATTTTACAGCAATCGTTGGGGTTCCCTTCTCAGCCTAAAGAACAGCATAAGATGTTAATAATCCTCATCTTAGCTTAAACTTTACAAAGTTAACAGTGTAACTGGAGAGAAGCTCAAGTTAAACCCCAATTTTTAGGAAGTTATAATGCAAAACAGGCGACCATCATACGTAGCTCAAGAAAAAAAAAATGCACAAACTCAAGCAGTGGAAAAGATTCTAACTGGAGACAAGTTGACCGATGCTGATTCCCGAAGGTGAAAGGCTTCTCCAAGCACATCTAAGTTAAATGGCTTAATGCATGCAGCGTTATCTCTAGATAAAGTAGCCTGAACAAGCTGATCCAATTGCATCCCTTCCCCTTTTCTGATCTCTGTGTCACCAATCACATTGCAAAGGTAGTGTGTATCCAGAACTGACACAGGGCGTGAATTCTTGCAGAAGAACTCATGATGAGGTAACAACTTGAAGTGACTTACAAGATCCAGAGCACCAGTAAGTTCTCTAGGCCCTGCTTTCAAATAAAGGACCATGTTGGTGATAGTTAGAATGCTAGTTGAATTACAAGCTACTAACACTGGAAAACAGTAGAGATTTCAGATTATTAATTCCCGTCTACTAATATATAATAATAAACAGAAAACAGCCAATCTTTCTTTATCTCACATGACTTCTTTAAAATGGGAACTCATTACATTTCAGTCAACAGAAATTTATCTTAAATTATTTCCTTTCCGTTCCTTAGTAGAATTAAGCGGAACTCTGAAACATGTTAATTGGCTATTGTATATCCATTCTTTTTGTCAGACTCAAAAGTGGCCTCATCGTATCCAAAGGAACCTAACTAAGACTCATTAAAAAATCTACACTACCACACACAATAATTTTCACACCATTATCTAGAATAATTAAAACTTAAACGGTTAGCTCCAACAGTCTATTATTAGGCATCTTCATAACATGCTTTCTATTTGAAAATATTTTTTTCTTTTTCTGTCTTTGTGCACTGAATTAGAAAAAGGAAAAACAAGCTCAAAATGAGAAGTGAATTAATAGGAACTAATATACGGATTTCGAAAAAAAAAAAACAGAAATTTTACAAACAACTTGATCTTGATAAGCAATGTGCAAACCTCTTCCAAACCTATTGCTATTTCCATCCATTTGATAGCTGACAGGCAACAAGAGAACCAGGCCCTGGTACATTAAAACAATGAAACAAACACAGTAAACAGCTAGTTAAATTCTATTTTGCAAAAAATTACATAGCATAGGAGCATCCAACCAGTAAAACCACTATTTCTTCAAAGTGAATTTTTCGAACTGCAGTCTTAATTTTCATAATAATTGCTCTCTTAACTGAAGTCTACAATTCTATATTTCTTTGAAATATACTTGCGTAACATGATAAGGGTAACGTCCAGTAGGTGCAGAACATGAATTCCATTTACAATTTTTTAACCTTCCTCGTGGCAAAGCGTTAAAGAGAAAAAGTTGGTTAGACTCTCAAAGTTCAATGCATGATATTACTTTAAATTAGATTGAACAATTCCATTCAACAAATGAGCAGCTATCACATAATGCATACAGTTTTAACTTTTATTAAGAAAAGATAAAAGATAATTAACCAGCAGAGGATGTTAAACCCACCCACTGATCGACATTTGACCAGAATCTATACAAAAACAGGGAGAGAAAAGGCTACGCAAAAACAAATTGCAATACGATTAACAGCGTACGATTCGGAATACAACGTAAAATCCCCGAAACTTGAAAATCTAAATAACGCGAACAAGAAGGAAAATTCAAAAGAACTCACTTCAGAATGTTCGACAAATCCCCAGATACTTAAATGTTACGCCTCAGATTTATGTTTTTTTTTCTCACTTACACCGGAAATCGCGATTAGGTATTTGGAATCAAAAAAATTCTTTCTCCTGGCGAAGAATCAAAAGATTGTCTGGTATCAAGCTTTCCAAATGGTGATTTTTGGATTTGAAAAGGGAAATAAAAGTAGGACTTCAGAAAAAAAAAACGATCTTCGCCTACGTTCCTTTCTGTTGGTCCCGGCTGCATTCGCAGTTATTTTAATATAAACAATTTCTTTTATATATAATTAGGTATATTTGTTATAAACTAAAAGTGATGAAAATAATAGAGAGGGTGGAATGCAATATATATTAATATGAGACATCTATTTATAGAGTTACAGATAAGTTTCTGGACTTTTAGGGTTTATATGATCATTATTATATATGGTAAATACATACATAAAATATTTCTAATACTCCTCATAGATTGATTATCCTTAAAAGAAAATGCGATTAAAACCTTGCTAGAAAATTCATTGGATAAAAATTGGTAGAAGAAAAAATAGTACACTTGTTCCCCCTCAATATAGTCATTATGAATCCTTGAGTCGACGCATATCGATCTTGTGTATTATCTTCTTGAATGTTGACGTTAGTAATGTCTTTGTAAGAGAATCTACTAGCTCATCACTTATGCGAATTTGTTGGATGTTGATGTCGCCACTCTTTTGGAAATCATGTATTGCATTGGATACCTCATTAAAAACCTTCACTATGAAAACCCCTTTGGAAAAAAAACTTAGAAATGAAAAAAAGAATACAATCATTTGACCTTCAGGGCCATTTGACCTTTAGGGGTCGATCTCATCTTCAGGATTATTTACAATTTATCACTGACCTTCAAAATAACAATCTTCAAGATTATTTTAAAGGTCACAATAATATATGCAACACTAGTACAATCATATCATGGAGAATCACTACAAAAATTATGCAATTTACCGACGAATAAAAACACGGGTCGGCTTACCGACGGAATTTGAGACGCTCAATTTACCGACGGAATGTTTCCGTCGGCCATTTACCGACGGAAAAATCCGTCGTTAAATATTGAATTTCCAAATTTTTTTTTACTTTTATTGCCGCGGAAAATTCCGTCGACAAAGTTAAATTATTATTTATATTTGTATTTGTATTTAAATTTAAAATATAATTTTACCGACGGAAATTTCCGTCGGTAAAATTAATTTTTAATTTATTAAAATTGATTCTTTAATTAAATTTTGAACAAACATTTACCAACGGATTATTCCGTCGGTAATAAGTACAAAATTTAACGACGGAAAAATCCGTCGGTAAATCCATCGGTGTGACCTAAATTAATTTACGGGCAGACGTCCGCTGAACCAGAACCAGTTTTTACCCCTTGTTGCTGCGTCGCGCTGCCGATTCGCCCCTTGTCGCGCCGCCGCCGCTCCGCTCCGCCGCGCCGCCGCCCTCGCTCCGTTGCCGCTCCGGTAAGATTTGAAACACTTGCTTTGTGGGTGTTAATTCTTGATCTTCTTTCGTTCATATTTGCGAGAGATTGTGGTGGCATGTATGTTTTCGGAAATCCATTACTTAGTTCTTGACATATAGCACTCGGGCTTGAGTGTTTTAGCTTTTATGTTTTCTGGTATTTGGTGATACTACATTTGTCTGAGAAATGGTGTGATTGGTAAATGCTTATGTTTAGATGGCAGGGGATATGTGAAGAGTTACTATGCTCCCTCTCCCTCTCTCTCCTTCTCCCTCTGCCTCTCTCACTCTCTCCTTCTCCCTCTACTTCTCTCCCTCTCCCTCTGCTTCTCTCCCTCTTTTATTATATTCTGCAAATTACTAGCAGGAACAGTCTCTTTCTTCTTGGTTGATATTATGCAAGAATATGAGTCCAATTTAATGGTTGCTTAGTAAGCTTCCATGGTAGTCCAGATTAAGATGGCCCCATTGCTACAACATGAATGGTATATAGAGAGAGAAATAGTCTAGATTAATCTGTTCAGAAAGTAAAAATGAAGCTTCCATGGTAGTCCAGATTTAATATCCGTCGGTAAATATTACCGACAAAGCCTGACCCGACGTCATAATTCCGTCCGTATTCCGTCGGTAAATTTATTACCGACGGATATTGATGGTTTACTGACGGAAAATTCCGTCGGTATACGGTGAATTTCTTGTTGTGAATAGTAGGGGATATATTATTACTCTCACAAATAGACCAATAATATGTTTGACTTGAAGATAAATAAAAGAAGGTCAGTACCAATTTTGAATTCTTTTATTGCACATAAGTTAGGAACTTCTGGCCCTAAAATATTTTTGTTATCTTCTATAGGTCTAAATGAGTCTCCATCTACTTCAAGTGATTGAATCAACCATTAGATAGCTATGTGGATGGGATAAAATAATATAAAATCTCTTTAAATACTTTTTTTAGGTAGGTCGACTGACATAACTCCATTAGGAAGATGCTCGATCTGTGGGTCAAGATAATGCTTAGTTTTACCTAAGTCTTTCAATTCAAACTTCGTCTTTAGGCATGAGGATATTTCCTCAAGTACTTTGTATTTCATGTAATGATTCACATATATATATCATCTTCAGGAGGAATTTGGAATGATGTGTTCTAAATTTCTATTCCGCTAACTTTTCATTTTTAGCAACAATAAATCTCTCACGCTTCTGACATCAATGAATATCAATCAATTAATTTTGTTTATGGAGAACTTCAGTTCTATCTTGATGCATATACAAAAGGTATATGATATTTCTGTCACTCCTTTGACACTCAATGATTTGTGAACTTCCGGTTCATAGTGCGTGAATATAAATAATTAATCCAACGAGATTTTCACGACATTATATCATTTATATTTCATATCTCCCCCTAATATCGATAATGATGTGAGTTGGATTATAAAATCAACATATCAATGAATAAAATAATCCATAATGATTTGCTATATGTAAGTCATTTTGACGGAGTATACATATGAGTATTATGCTCTTTAGGAGTTTCAATCAAACTCAAATCATCATTTTTGTACCCTTCTATTAAGGAATACTCGTTGTTCTTATTATCTCATCTACGGCTGGACTATTTCAGCCCTTACAATGATTTTTTCAGTCTAATTGAAAACATCTATTTGACTTACATGCTTTGAGCAAGTTAAATCCGTCAAGGATTTTCATATATATGTCACTATCTAGTGAATCATATAGATAGATATTTACTACATCCATAAGACGCATATCAAGTATTTGTGACATAGTAGATTAATCAAACTTTAAAATATAATGGCGTCTATTATGGGAGAATATGTAATGAATTTCCGGTTTTTTGAGAGAAACATTGTGTTACTAGTATTTCCCTATATCTTGTAATTTTTCATTTCTCTTTTTAACAAAGGCATATTCGTATCCTTTGGGGATATACTTTCTGAATTTTGGAACTACAGGTCCAAATATTTCCGACTTTCTAGGAAAAATTAGTTCACATTGTTTGACTTCGTTCCTCTTTGTCCAATTACTTGTATCTTGACAATCTCTAATAGATCGTCATTGAGGATTCTCTTTTATCATTTCTAGAGTCATATTAAATGTGAATATATCGTCATGCGTCCGGGACAATATTTGATCTCTCCAATATATTGAGATCTCATTATTTTCGTGACGCTTGCGTTCTTCAAGAACATTCATTTGATTGATTAATCATTTTCCTCATTGTTTTGTTCATATCTTGTACACTTTTTTCTTATGTACAACATTCTTAGAATCAATTATTCGATCATATTTTTGACGAATTTTATATTCATTTGCTACCATTTGTAGTTGTCCTCCAGGGATATTTATTATTGTCGGGGTATTTGCAGCAAATGTATAACATTGTCACTTCTTTTATATACAAAAGAATCAAGAAGTTGGTTTGCAATCTTTTGCAAGTGAATCTTTCGACTTCTTGTTCACATTGATTACTTCGGGAATCCAAATGTGACTAATTTTTTCATTACGATGCTTTTGTGGATTTAGATTTCATATTGATTACTTTAGGAATCCAAATATGACATATTCCACCGAATGTTGGAAATTTTATTTCTTCATAATAACAATTTTCAAGTGAGACTCATTTTTAAACGGACAAAAACCAAGTATGGACATGAACAATTAATTATTTAATCTCAATTCCAAATTCATGTAATATTAAATCTTCTTCAGGAGGAACTTAGAGTTTAATAAACTCACTAGCTTCATCAAGACAAATCTTCTCGAGGGAATTGAGTTCTTTATTATTTGAACTAGTAGTTCAAGAAAGTGCTACATTTCTTCTAGAAATTAAGCATTCATGGAAATCCATTTATTAAAAGATTCTTCAAGATTTCTCTGTTGTGCCCATATGAGTTTTTAATTATGTGGCACGTCATAGTTGTTCGCAAATGTCCAAACCTATCATATCGAAGCATAAAACTCATTGAGTCATTGAACTTCTGGTTCATGATATGGTTTGTCTCAATTGTATCTATGAATGTGTAATACATTCAAGATAGTAGTGTGATAAATTTTCTTTTGTGTTCTCCTGTCTTAATACAAAAGAATCAATATCTTCTTATATTTTGATATATCATTCAATTTTAGTAACTTTTCTTCTGGACTTACTAAAGTAAATGACATGATACAAGCTTTTCGGGAGCTTCAATAGTTAATTTAGTATTATTTGATAGAATGATACAAGCTATTCGAGAGCCTTTAGTGATGATCGATGCACTAGATTTTAAAATCTTGCAGTTTAAAATGCATCTACTCGTATCGAGCTTTAGAGAGGATAAATAATTAATATCTTTACAGAATCTTGTTGGGATGCTTTGTTTCATTCTAGTATTATCTCCCTCATGCCTTATTGGCAGATGAGCATCGATATCAAGAGCGCATTAATGTCAACAATATATAAATAATGTTTTTAATTCATATATCATCAAATGTACGAGTTGCTCTTTAAGAGCATTTAATATTGTTCTATAATATAAATGATGTTACTTCGGGATCAAAAGTTAAATAATATATAAAAATACTATATTTGAGGCATTTCCACCAACATGTGATAGTAATGTAATTATCACTATATGATCATTCTTCAAGAATTGATTTATGCTACTTCCGAGAGTAACAATATATTTATTCTAAATGAAATCAATAAATTGTGAATTGTGAGATATTTTGGATCACACATAATAACTTGAAAAATGATTAAACCATAATGGAACATTATGAATCCATTTATAACCCATACATGAACTTTGCTCTATACCACTTTATATAATTAGGGAATGAATTAAACTAGAATATCCTTTAATGTTATTTGGGAACATGTAATATTCTTCAAGAATATTAATTGTCTACTTTAGGATCAACAATTTAAGTGAGTCTTGATATATGATTCCAAAATGATAAATTGAGTTGTTCTTCAAGAACATATAGAGTTAATTGTGCTACTTCAAGAGCGACAATTAGAGTTAATAACATGAACATATATCATTATTAGAGATCTTCTTCAACGCCAAATTCAAGGGTTTGAATTGTTCTTCAAAAACATGTAATATTCTTCAGGAATACTAATTGTGCTACTTTAGGAGCAACAATTTTAGTGTAGAAACTCAATTGTTCTTCAAGAACATATAAAATCCTTTAGGATTATCAATTGTGCTACTTCAGGAGCAACACGAATAACAATTCAAGAGATTCGCTTATTAATAAGACATATAATATTCTTCAAAATATTAATTGTGTGTTACTTAGGGAGCAACACGTTAAGATAATATACAATATGCAAAAAAATAACCGGTATGTAGTAAATATATAGATAATATTAATAACTCTTCAAGAGTGCGTAATATTCTTAGAGAATATTAAATTGTGCTACTTTTGGAGCAACAATTAAATCATTTCAATCAGTAAGTTTGAATTGATCTTAAGAGCATGTGATATTCTTCAGGAATATGAATCTTGCTACTTCAGGAGCAACAATCTGATTCAACATTAAATAAATGAACAAACAAACAAATAAATAAAAGCGTATTTAGAGTAAATGCTCTTCAAGAGCATGTAATATTCTTTAGGAAAATTTATTGTGTTACATCTGGAGCAACAAATTAAGTTGAAAATATGTTTTGAAATTGTTCTTCAAAAGCATATAATATTCTTCGGGAATATTGATTGCGCTACTTTTGGAGCAACAATTTAAGTACTATATAAAATAACATACTTTTTTATATAGATTATGAGATCTCGTGTTATTTCTTGAAAGGACATGCTCTTCAAGAATATCTAATATCTTTCGAGATTTATTACTTGTGCTACTTCAGGAGCACTATAATAACACTTTATTAGCCAAAAATCAATAGAAATCAAATCGTAGTAGGACATTCTAAATCCATTTAACATAATCACCAATCTGGATGAGAGATCTTCCACACAAAAAAAATTGACTGTCAAAGCATTAATGAAAATCTCATCTATGAATTTAGATTTGTAGACAAATAAGATTCAACCAATAAATCTCTTAAGTAAATGAGCCATACTCCAAATCACATTGAATTTAAATCAAATAGGAAAATTCTTATCATGCCAACATGCCGCCTCAGATGACACATAAGAGAATGCTCATACATGCAATTACTCAATTAAAAGAAACTTACAAAGGTAGGGAGTAACACAATTGAGTGAACTAGTTGAAGATTAGGCAAATCTCGCATCAGCAAATAACTTGGAGAATTTCGTGCCAATATTTGGTTAGAACGTGTTGATAACGTGTTATAAACTAGAAGTAAGAGGAGAATAATAGAGAGAGTAGGAATGAAATGTATATTGTTATGAGGATGGAGACCTCTATTTATAGAATTACAGATAGACTCATGAGCTTTTAGAGTTTACATTGTTATCATAACTATATACGTAAAATATATTTACAACAATATTGCTTTTTTTCTTTTTTTCTTTTATAGTTATGTATGTGGTGTTATACACTTTTTGTAAGTGACAATTATATTTTTACTGATGTCTGTTGTAAGCCTAAAGTTATGTTAACTCTTTCAAATTATCGACAATACAATAATTATTAAAAATATAGGCGACAAAAAAAAGCATAAAATAAATTTTTAGCTGGAGTTTTCAAAGTTATGAGATAAAAAAATGCAAATACATTATAGGATTATAATTGAATTTTTCACGTTAAAAAGTTGATTATGGATCGATACACTGATGTAGGGCCAGATTTAGGAGAGTCGCATTTTGTTCCTCAAATTAAAGATTTGCACCTTTAAATTTATAGATGGACTGACTCTTATATATTTTTTAAATCTCATTTATACACTGGAATAAATTATTTTTGAATAAATCACCTATTAGCTAAATTATAAAAGTTTAATAATTTCCCATGTATTTATAATCTCTCTCATACGACGATACTGTTTCTGGCATGATAGATGAGTAGATGATACTCAGTGGCGGATCCAGGGGGTGCCCGGCGGAGGTGCCCCCCGATTATTTATATGTAATTTTTAAGAAATTTTGTATCCCCCCCTCGAATGTACACTTTACCCTCTTTTCTATCGAATTTTTAAGTTTCATCCCCCCTCCCTTGTAATCCTTGATCCGCCCCTGATGATACTCATTTGTCTTCCTTTGATCATCCAAAGGCAGTCCTTGCTCCTCTTCACTTACGTGATTTTTATCATGATCATTTGCATACATAGCTGCGTGGCTATTTGTTGCATTTGGGTGATACTTGTGGCTTGCCTTCTGAGCGGATATCTGTCCTCCGGACTCCTGTGATGTGGGACGTAAGGACGTGATGCGATGGACTCTCACACCGCATGGTGAGTGTAATATCCCGAGCCTCGAAATTTTGGTGAGTCAAGGTAAATTGAGAATTTATGCATAAGTTTTTTTCATTCTGATAAGACTAGTGAATTTTAATATATATATATATGAACTTTTGAATACTAAAATCCGATAGTGGAATTTAGTATATATATACAAGTTATTCTTAGTGGGAGCATACTTACAAGTGTCATTAGATGAATTATTTATGAAAAATTTCTACATTATTGTCAAATATATATATTGAGAAACCCAATATATATATTTCAGTTATGAGGAGAAGCCCATGCAAATACTTGACCGCAAGGTTCAAATATTGAGAAACAAAGAGATTCCCTTAGTAAAAGTTCTGTGGAAACACCACGGACAAGATGAAGCTACATGGGAATTAGAAGAAAAGATCCGATCTCAGTATCCTCAGTTATCATACACAGGTATGTAAATTTCGAGGACGAAATTTCTTTTAAGGAGGGAGGGATGTAATATCCCGAGCCTCGAAATTTTGGTGAGTCAAGGTAAATTGAGAATTTATGCATAAGTTTTTTTCATTCTGATAAGACTAGTGAATTTTAATATATATATATATGAACTTTTGAATACTAAAATCCGATAGTGGAATTTAGTATATATATACAAGTTATTCTTAGTGGGAGCATACTTACAAGTGTCATTAGATGAATTATTTATGAAAAATTTCTACATTATTGTCAAATATTTCAATTCTTGCTAAGATAATTATAAGCTAAAAGTTGGAAATAATAATTCTAGAAATAATAGGAGTAATGTAGAGCTAGATTATTGTATTGAGAGTGAGACTTATCTTGTAGGCCCTATTGTGGAGGATACTTAGGATCGATCTGATCAATATCTCAAAGTTCCTGACAGATTAAGGTGGGTTTTATTTTCATAAAAGTATTTCGAGTTAGTAAGCTCTGTTATGTACGAATATCCATGTTAAATATTTTTACTCTCTATTGGGTAAGTGCTCCTATCAGTTAAGTATTGGCTTTGCCAATAAACAGTTAAATCGATCGGGTCCTGTGTTATGTGAACATACTAGCCAGGATTTGTGTATACAGAAGTCAGTTTTGAGGTGAATATGTTTCCCTCATTTCTGAAAAAGCAGAAAAGGATCATTGTGGGCAGCTCCCACATATCCAAGGGTGGGTAACCCCATCTTGTAGGTAGCACCAATAGTTGAGACAGAAAGGGGGAGAGCGCATCTCTAAATTTTAGTATGCCTAGAATGGATTTCAGTTTTTAAACTTTCTATGCATACCAGTTAAACATGGAGTATTCTTTAAAGCAAGTTATGTTTTGTTAACTGGCTTAACCCACGGAGTACATTAGTACTCAGCCCAAACTATTTTCAAAATATTTTGCAGATTAAGCTGGCGGTGCGTAGCGGAGTGCTGAATTGCTTTTGCATGTAAATTATATAGTTTTTGAAGAAGTTTAAATATGAACTACGACTCCTGCTATGTTTCAAAATAAATAAGGTTGTTTTAATACTAGTCTATTTAGTTAATGATGTCTATGTTTTACAAAAATTCCCCCTTCCTTTCCCGCTTCTTTCATCCCACCTCAGTCACGTCCTGGCATATTGCTCTTCCCTCGGGACTGGGATGTGACAGTGAGTTCATTTTGAACTTTGCATGGCATCAGGTGAGGCGGAAGGGGACTAAATGGGCTATTTTTAGGTCCATTTGGAAACCTTGTTTGTGACAGTCTTGTTCTGTTTCTTGAGGAGGTGGTTGAGTAAGAGATTGTCGAGTCATGTACGTAGCAGCGTCGAGGTAGTCACTTTACGTATGTGTGTGTTTGTTGTCCTGTTGAGTCGCGTGCGATTAAGTCTTTTGAGCATTTGTTTCTATGAAATGTGTTGGCAAGAATCGTTTGGACTCATGTCTCTTCTTGGTTCCCTTTTGAACACACTTTTCCACACACGAATATTGTTTGTACTTAGATTAGGACACTTGCGATCAACCTTTTCCAGGGTCTCCACCACTCACATGTCTTTTATTGTTTCGTGCATGGTGGTTTGGAGCTTTGGCCGCAAGGAATGAAGTTATTTTAGTGGAGTTCATAGTCGACCAGATTCAATTATTTGGTATGTGGAGCGACAGTTGAGGTTGTGGCCGCCGGGAATATACTTCTCGAGTAGTGGGCAAGTACTTTGCCCAAGGTTCCTTATATGCCACCGGATCTTCCTATTCTTCAAGCTTTACGCTCTACGATGGTCCGGTGGATACCCCCTAAGGCACCTTAGGTAAAGTTGGATATTAATGGTTCTTTTGAGGCGACGACAGGACTTGCGGCCGGAGGCAGTTTGGTCAGGGATCAAACTTGTCAGCTACTTACTGCATTCTGCTTACCGGTGGTGGCTTCTTCTAGTTTTGAGGCTGAACTGCTAGCTCTTCATCAGGGCATCTTGCTAGCGATTCAGTTCTCTTATGATATTTGGATCGATATGGATGCGGCAACGGTTATCACTTTGCTATCTTCAGAACGTCATGGCCCCGCGGTCATGAGACACACTTTGGTGAGGATTCAACTAATTCTTCGAGGATGCCGAATTCATTTCTCTCACATTCATAGAGAGGGGAAACAAGCCGTCAGGCTATCTGGTCATTAGGGGCACAAGGAAACAGAGCTCGCTTTGTTTAATTCTTCTACAACACTGAGGTTTCTTCAATCTTTGGTTAATATAAATCATTTTGGCTATCCTAACTTCAAATTCAGATATTCGTCCTCCATGAGATCAGGGCACACTCTCCATTCGACAGTTATTTGATTTATTATGATTTGCTTGACTAGTTTGCTATTTTGTTGGCCATCTATTTAGGACTTTTAAGTTTACATTTGGGATTCATTTCTTTGGGGAAAGGTCAATTTTGGGCCTTCCTTATGTTGTATATTCCTTGGTTTTATGAAAATAGCACGTATTTTTTCGTATGGCTATACTTTTTGTGTAACTAGAGTTGTTTTGTTTTTTTTCACCTTTTTTTATGAACATTCAATGCTATATTTAACATTAAATAACTGCAACTTTTCATAGGTTGGTAACCCACGTACAATATCAGCTAAATAAATATTCAGATACATGGACAGATGAGATAGATAGGCATAGTTGATGATTAAAGAGTCGATAACATTTTAAATGGAATTAAGGAAAATAAAATTTAAAACTAGAAAATGTGTTTTAACCTTACATTCCTCAGTGTAAATGAAATGTAATTAGCATTGTATGCATAATTACTATCCGAGTGGTCACATTAATGCTTCAGAGATTGAAGCATTCTCAAAGCAAAGCAAAGCTACCTTCTGTTCTGAAAGTAAAGGATTATGCCTATAGACATACATAAACAACCACCCACTTGCATCAAACTTTCTTTCTTCGAGTCCGTCTTGTCTGAAAAAATGGAGAATAAAAGAAAGGAAACAAATAGTAAGTGACCACAGCAGTTAATATTTGACAGTATAAGATTACTGCGGCTCTAAGATTAGAAGACTCAACACGGAACCCAAACTGCAAACCTATATCGTAACCATAACTTAAAAGGATCTGTTAAAGATTCACAAAAGCGAGATTACTTTGTATAGGGTTCTTATCAGTGCATCAAATAATATCATAAGAGATATTGGTGTAGTTTCTTCAGGTTCCATCAGCACACGAAGATGCGACTAGTTCCATTTTATCCAAAACCAAACCGAAGAAGTGAAGCTGTCACTTACATGGTTGCCACTCAGATCGATGACTTCAGAGGTCGCCGTTCCAATGGGGTCATGGAATCTCTTAGCTTTTTTCGCTGTGAGAAAAGAGATTCATGGGAGTGATTGTGCTTCAAATCTCAAGTTCAATATATACAGAACAATACATCCAGAATTGATATACACCCAATAATGAGTCTATGGCATGGTATAGTAACTTACAATGCAAAGAGTTTGAATGTTGGAAGATACTAGAAATGATAGTTCGAGAAGATATTCAGGAATTGCTGCATACTGTCCTCACTACCACTACTTTGAAGCGAAACGATAGAGATATCAAGATGGATAAAGTAGGAAGCATTACAAACCTCCGAGAGCAATTCATTCCAAGATGAATCCAAGGGAAATAAAACCAAACAAACAAGATTTGTTATTAAAGATAAACTTGTGCAAGATGAAGTTCTACGTGTTCTCAAATTTGGATGTCGTTGCAACGCCACCTGGCGGAATTCTCCAGAAAACGGTTGTAATAGATAGAGTAGCAGATGCGTTGAATTGTAATGTGTAAATTTAAACTGATTACTGGAATAAGAACGAGAGAAAGAGAGATCGCGAGAGAGAGATGAATAGAACAGTAGAGAAGAGAAGAGAGATCAGAGAGGCGGAAATTTTCTTGTTGTCCATATATTCGCATGACCTTGGCTTATATAGGCGCCAATCCCATTACCTAAGTTTAACACATAATAAGTAATTAAAGGTACTTAGGAATTAACTAATGATAACACGTGGATTCATTGGATGGCGTCCACGCGCGCGTCTTTTCCCCGAGATCATCTCTAGCCACTCATTTGATCGACGGCCTGGATTTCATCTAAGGCGTCGAGATATATCTCCTTTTCTTCACTCTGATCAAACATTTCCTTCTCTCTTCGATCCACAGTGTAATACTGAAAGCTAGGCCCAATACTAAGTGCCCAAGTCTCGGCCCAACTCTTACCTGAGCCCAGTAGCCGCCCGGCCCAACTGTATTAATGTTGGACCGCTTATTGCGCGGCCGTTTCGCTTTAATCTCTCGAGCCCGTTATCAACCCTACCTATAAATAGGATTAGGGTTGATAACCTCATTAACCTAGCGCAGCTTCTTGATCTCTTTTCTCTGTCTTCCTCTCTCTCGATTCTTCTACTCTCTGTGTGAGGTTGTGTATAATCTTGAGGGATAGTGAGATCTAAGCCTTGTAATAGTTGCTAGGCTTGTTGGTGTTGTACTGTGAGTTCTGTGGTGGTTGTAATCGGCGTCTGAGCCTCAACATTATTATAAATCGATCCTTACAAGTGGTATCAGAGCAGGTTTCATCGCCGCTCAGCCGCCCTGCCTCCGGTGGCTTTAGATTGCGAAAGGGCGATTCAAAATTGAATCGTAACCCTAGATCTAAAGTCATCATAAATCTCTGGTAAGAACGAGGTTCAAGCCTCCGAACCTCGCTCTGGTAAATTGGCTTCACCTCTCTGTTATTTCTTTTGTCTAGATCTACCGATTGGTGCAGTAGGATCTTTTGTGTGCTTCCTATCTGCTATACATTGCCTAAACTGCGAGTTCTTCCTTTGTTGCTTGTTGATAGTTTCATTTATCTTCAGTCACTGTTCAGTTTTGTGTTGATCTGTATAGATCAGTTTATTGAACCGTTTAATACGGTTCCCTTCTGTGTTTCTCGTCCTTATCAGTGAGCTGTGGTGACCCCCTGCGCCCAGGCCTTGAGCCTGCGATTGCGAACTGGGAAATCCCTCAGCAAGTATTCACTGTAAGATACAGACTCTCACGGGTTGGTATCTTATTTTTTCTGTTCATCATGGCTTTTGTGTCTTCCAGTGGTCTTGCTACCTTTAATGGAAAGACTGATTTCAACTTGTGGAAAAAGAGGATGACTGCTATACTTTGTGAAAAACGTGTTTCTGCTGCTATTACTGAATCTTATGAAGATGATCTTTCTGAGAAGAAGAAAAATGAAATGAATGAACTTGCTCTATCTGCCATAACTTTAAATTTGACTGATTCTGTGTTAAGGAAAGTAGAACATCTTGAGTCTGCTAAAAAGTTATGGGATAGACTTAGTGAGCTTTACACAGAGATCTCCCTTCCATCCAAAATGTATTTGTTACAGAGTTTTTTCAAATTTAAGTTAGATATGTCAAAGGACATAGATGAGAACTTAGATGAATTCAATAAGTTGTTACGATTAATCAAGCAACCGGTGACACTAGTATTGATAACTATGCTCCTATAGCTTTGTTAAATTCTATTCCTGAGGCTTATAATGATGTCCAATCTGCCATTAAGTATGGGAGGGATAAGATAGATCTTGAGACTATCATTACTGCCTTAAGAGTAAGGAAATGGATTTAAAATTCAATAAGGATGTGAAAATCTCTGAACATAGTGCTACTTATCGTGTAAGAGGTAGAACTAGTGAAAGAACTAGCTCTCCTTACGAGTTCGAAAAAGGGGGAAAGAAACGAGAATCAAAGGTTTAGATCCAAGTCTAAATCCAAAGGGAGAAAATGCTTTAACCGTGGTGAATATGGCCATTATATGAAAGATCGTTCTTCTCCTAAGAAAGGGAAATATAATTCTGAGCAGAAAAGTGTATCTAATGCTATCTTGTGTGATAATTCTGATACTAATATTCTGGGAAAATATTTCATGGTTTCTGAACCAAACTTTCCATCTGTAAACAATGTGAATTCTGAAATGTTAAATGAATGGATCATGGATTCGGCAAG
>CM054805.1:28556868-28822653 GCA_028984105.1 Lavandula angustifolia | reverse complement strand
TAAAAAGATTCTGCGCTATCTGAGAGGAACACCTGATGCTGGATTATGGCATCCTGCTGATGATAATCTAATACTGACAGGTTATTTTGATGCTGATTATGCAGGATGCAGGATAGATCGTAAGTCAACTTCCGGAACGTGTCAGTTCCTAGGTAGCAAGCTGATATCTTGGTTCTCAAAGAAACAGCACTCAGTAGCAACGTCCACTACTGAAGCTGAGTACATGGCTGCTGGAAGTTGCTGTGCCCAGATCCTTTGGCTTTGACAACAACTGAGAGATTATGGTATCATTCAGAATGAAGTGCCCATCTACTGTGACTCCACAAGTGCTATTGCCATAACTCAGAACCCAGTTCTGCATACGAGATGCAAGCACGTGGATATCCGACATCACTTCATCAGGGACCATGTCGAGAAGAAGGATATCAGAATGGAGAAGATCCATACTGACAAACAAAGGGCAGACATACTGACCAAACCACTAGCTGAGAACAGATTTAAAGAATTATCAGTTGAGCTAGGTCTACTGGATCCTACTGAAATGCATCAGTAGAAGAAAACTACTGATAGCAGTCCGTGGAGACAACTGGAAATATTTGGTATCAGTAGATGGAACCAGTACGACAAGACAGTAGACTCCGTGCAGTGATTCAGTGGGAAGAATCATACTGTACACAGCAAGGGGGAACGTGCTTATCAGTACATCAATCATCCTCCTGCGATATAACGGTAACCAACTGATCGAAAGTTCAGCTGAAGAGGTTTGCGTAGTATCATATACTTAATTTCTTTTCAGAAGCATGTCCGCATTTATTATATCAGCCGCACGCAGTCAGCAGCTAATGTGCATTTATTTCCCGCCATTAATTAGTTTTAGGAAAGGTCGGTAGGGAAACCTTTTCATTCGCATAAACTGAGTAATTAATGCTGTCTGTCGCGCATTTAATGCATGTCTTCTCACTTACCTTTATTACGAAAGTCTATGTTAGAGGCGGCTTTTGTAATCATTCCTTTTATAACATTCAAATCTCAGTCGTCCATAAGATTTGAAAGATTAAAACCGGATCGTAGGATCAAAAATTATAATCAGACGATATATATAAAACCTTTCATCTTCTATCCTTTCCTCACTTCTCGCCATTTTTCAACTTAAGAGCTATTTTCAAGCATTCAGTTTCTTTCTCAAAAATCATCCTAACTGTCTCGCTTTTGCATCCCTCAAAGCTCTTTAGTACTCGGTAATGTATTAAAACCTGCTGAATACTTACTAACTTACTCTATTTTCAAGTACTAACAAGTTATTTTGCAGTTTTCAATGGCGACATCTCAAGTTCCTAAGAATATAGAGGAGATAATGGCATCCAGGATTCAGTTTGAACCAACTATGGCCTTCCGACAAGTTGATATCTCCTTCTTGGAACCCGTGTTTGATGCTCTGGAGCGTTCTGGTCTTCAGGAGCTGGTGACGAAGCACCCGAGATCTTATCTACCAAGGCAAGTGGTAGAAGTTTATTACAACTGGAGGTCTCTCGCCTCTGGAGGCGAGGAATCTTCCTTCGTCTATTTGAAGGAAGTAGATCAGATCTCTTGGGATACTGCTCAGAGAGTCTTCAACGTCAGGGACATTCTGGTGCTGTCGTTTGATCTTCCAGACTACGGTATTTCTCCTATCGGTTACAAGGAGAAGGAGATAAACGCATATGTTCGTAAGTTCTGCGGACGCTCTGACATATCATTCAAGTCAGCTCTACAAAAGAATCTTCTCCTTCCCCAATACAGAGGACTAGCCTACATAGTCTCTCATATCCTGACGAGCTCAGCTGGATCATATGATCAATTATCCAAGCCAAGAATTCAGCTGATGATGGCGATAGATGATGGAGTTGAAGTGAACTGGGTTGACTATTATGTCTCGGAGATGAAGGCCCAAGCCCAGAAGTTCACTACCCTACCCACTGGAGAGAGGAAGTTAGCCAGTGTAGGGAAGTTACTCTATAGGACTAAGATGTCAGTCCTCATAGAAAACTCTGTTCAGAGACACTTGTCGTTTGCTGATTCTAAGTTCTTCGATGTAAAACTGATTAAGTTCAAGACTAAAGCAGCGATTGAGAAGTCTATCGGTAAGGGGCCACCCGAGCCGAAGAGAGCAAAGCATCCGCTCTGCCCCCACATACCGAAGTGCCTAAGAAGAGGCGACTGACCAAGACCAGACCAGCTGAGGTCTCAGCTGCTCAGCCCCTCTCGGTCATTGAACCCACCCCTCCTATTCAAGAAGAGCAGTTTTTAGATTCTGATACTGGCATTGAGGGTGCGACCCTCAAAGATAAAGTCCAGGTAATTAGCTCTGAGGAGACACAGTCGGACGTCAGGGAACCGACTGAGGAGACTGCGACTGAGTGGACAGCTATTCACACCACTCATCTCCGTGCCACATCTGAAGTACACGATCATATTCCTGAGATCGCTGGGCACTCAGACTTAGTCGACATAGCCATCAGGGCTAAGGTTCAAATGCTTCTAAGGTTTCTGAGTTGGGATATTCTAGAAGACATAATCAAAACCCACTAAGTCATCCACTTGCTCGATGAGGAGCAGAAGTTACAAGAAGTAATAGGGTACGGAGAACCAGCTGACTTAGCTACTCTTGAAGATCTCAGAGCCGCAATGATTTACCTTCTAAGCTTGCGAGAGTCAGTTCCTGGTAACACTCCTCCGCCCCCATCTCCTCCTGCTGATAAGAAAGACGATGATAAAGATGATGATAACAATCAGAGGAAGGATCAGACACCCAAGGATACAGAGCTGGGAGGCTCTGCTGAGGGTTCAACTCCCCGTGAGAAGAGCAAATCACCACTTCCCGATACATCGGGTGATGCTCAAGGTGCTCCGAGTACGGTAGGGAGCAGCTCCTCACGTTTTACGAGCGAGAGGCTCGGAACCAGCTCGTACCGTATACAACCTATCGGTTCCGTGTCCTCAAAGTCCGTAAATAAAGCCATTCAACGCCAAGGAGAGAAAAACCGACTTTTGGCTAAGGACGTCCATCCGAAGTGGACAAAGTATACTAAGGCTCGATACGTAGCTTAGACGGAATAGGCTGTTGGCATCTCAAAAATTCCAAGGTACCTACTCCTCAACCCAACTTTCGGGAGATTATTGAGGCGGCCTTAGCGGCTCGTAAAGTCGATCTAGAAGCTCGAAGTCGGCAGTTGCTCCGGAATCGGCGAAGATATTTTCGAGCAAACGACTCAAGCTCTTGCAACTGTTAAGCTCAAAATCGACGAAAGGAATAAGATTGCCACCTCTAGCCTTCAGAAATCTATTACCCAATAGGCGGAGGCTCTGAAACTTATTCATAAAGAAATGACAGAATCGCAGGATCAAGCTCTGCTGAAACTCCGTCTGGAGTCAGCTGCACAGCTTAAAACATCAAGAGCTGATCAAGAAAAAGACTGGGAATTATATTGCGATCTCGTCAAGGACTTCGAATCCACAGCAACTCAGATTAAGGATTCAGTCCACACTGTGGAAAGAGACATTCAAGCCATCCGCATACAACTCTCTAAGGCAGATGATGCCAAAAAGGGGGAAGATATTATGAAAGATGAACCTGATACGGATATGGCTGATGTCCAAATAGTAGAGGGTGGTCAGGAGGAAGGACCCTCTAATGCTCAGACTCAGGGGAAGGTATTCAGGCAGAACAACCCTCGACTGATTATGCTTTAGATACTTCAGGGGTTCTGCTACTTGAATTTCCTCTAGAACCTACCCCCATCTCATCTTCTACTGCCCACATAGAAGATGTTGCTCACTTCATTGAACAAGAGTCTGAAGGAGAACAGGCTCCTCCGCAGAGGCCGGGGAAGGAGATCGCACGCTATTACTCCTCCTTCCTCCCCGGTCCGAAAATTCAAATCTAAAGCGGAACAAGAAGCCTTTGACCTCCGCGTAGCCCAACAACTACAAGACAAGCTGGATCATGAGCGACAGTTGGAAGAAGCTCAACTTGCTAAAAAGCCTAAGGGAAAAGTTGTTAAGGGCAGAGGTAAGAAGAAGCAAGAGTCTGTGGTTGAAGAAAAGAAGAAGGCTCAGGAGGAGTTCGCAGAAACTCTTTCTACTACAGGTCAAGCTACTGCTCAGAGTCACTATCAGACTCATCTTACACCTGAGCAAGAAGCTGAAGATAGAGCCACGTGGGAAGCCACGCCGCAAGGCCCGAATCTCGGGAAAGGAGACGTAGGGGCGCCGGCTCTTCGAGAAAAGAAGAGAATGGCCGATATGGCTAAGATGATGAGCCTATCTCAAAAGCCGGCGGTGATCCCGAAAAACAAATCCCACGAGGATCAAGGAAAAGAGCGCCTCATGTCAAAAAGGACCCTGTGCTTCATGTTGATAAATGGGTTCCTGCTCTGGTAAATGATCAATGGGAAGAGCTCAAAGAGGAATTTATCAAAGGCTACTACGTATGGAAATTCTATCCAAGTGAGCAGACTATCGAACAAGCCTTTGACGAGTTTTTATTCAATTATAACTCTGAGCTGAGGGAACAACTTCTGGAGATTATGAAGAGAGAGAACATTCCTTTCAGAGCTCCGGCTTTCAGGCGCATCCCACCTCCTAGAACTGCGATCGGAATTCTGTAAACAAAGGAAATAGAGGATGAGGTCAGAACTGCAGCTTATCGCTTTGACCTAAGTGTCGACTTAGCTGAAGACGATGAGGATGTCCAGACACTGAGGAAGAGAATCTACCTATACTATGGTCTGCAACCCCCTGTCGACAGATCTGTTGATTTCAAGAAGCGCACTCAAGGCTTCAGGCGTCAGTAGTGGTTCCTCTTCTCTACTCTTGTGTAATAGTGATAGGAACCTGTAATTTCTTGATCATATATACTATCGTTCCTATTGCTTGATAGACAATTACTCATTGTCTTACAGCATTTTGCTTTGTGTTTTTCACAACTGATCACTAAGTGATCTGACACACACTCACAATCAGTTTCTCTGATTTTGCCTATCTCTCACCTGCTGATGTTTTATTTTCATCATATCAGTTTGTTTTCCTCAGATGGATCAAAGGGGAAATTGTTGTCAGCAGGTTAGCATATCTCATAAGATGTTTAGAGTTTAGAAGTAGAGGTTTTGGCATCATCAATTAAAGGGAAATTGTTGGATATGAGTCAGTAGATGATACTCAGCTGTTCGTGGTTAAAAGAAAATTGGGAGAAATCATAGTAGTACTATGGAATTGAAGATCCCAAAACCGAGCTGATATCAGTAGTTCTGTGTGTCGTTAGGATTAGCTGATGTATAGGTTAGACTTGTTGTAATCGTTTTTATATTCTTGTCTAAGTTCTGTACGGGGTAATTGTTGAACTGATCTTCTGTCGAAGATACTTTTCAGAACCCCACGTCATCAGTGTAATCGCTTGCGTTCTTCACTCATCAGCTGAATAAACCTCAGTAGAAGCCAATCCAGCAGCTGATAAGTCATCAGCATAAGAACCCATGCAAGCCCAGTACCTTCGCAGTCGCCAGCTGACATACTCAAAAGTTATATTCCTTGTCAGCCGACTCAGTCGAAGAAGACAGAGACTTTGCAGTCTACTGTATCCGACAAAAAGCGACCCAGCTACTTAAGTCTTTTCGAAAGTTCAGCAGAAGATCATACGAGGTTGTTTGAACGGTCAACTCTGACATTCTCACCAACCACAAACCTCGACCAATGAGAAGCCGACAACGCCTTACCTGCTCCAAACAGTAAAGCTGCTCTCATGTACAGTAATTAACTGCCCTGCTGCAACAAGTTCGAATTAATGGTCGTTTTCTTTGGAAGCTTGTGACACGTGGCATCGTCGTCTCCAACGGACATATGCCATAGCTCACAGCTATAAATAGAGAAGATTTCGAAGCTCCAGAAGAGCGCGAAGCACGAAATTAAAAAGGGAAATTGCTCAAGCTCTTAAACACTCTAGCAACTCAATCGAATATCCAAATAAGAATCCGCATTTACTAGAATATTTTTGTGGTTCTTCTCTCTAGAGTCTTTAGATCCCTTTCTTCTATACCTAAGCTCATTGTCAGATTTATAGCTTAGATTCGAAGGAGTTCATTTTTTAGTGAACTGTTCTTATTGTAAGAACTCCTTCATTAGTTGGAGAACTGTCTTCACCCCCTTTCGAACTTAGGTTTGAATTGTAAAGTCGCTAAGGACTATAACTTAGAAGGATCTGTCATGTGCACAGTTTCCTTGCCGAGACTTGCTCGTACTAATCAACAAGTTATCCTCGCTCGTTCGGGACCGTGGACGTCGGATCTTGCGTATCCGAACCACGTTAAACTGCTTGTGTTCTTTACTGTTTTATTGCATACAAACCTTTGAAAAATCATAAGTCTGCATAAAACATATTTCCGAGATCGCACAGCCAAAAGAATTTAATCTGCGAAAACACGTTTTCAAAAAGAGACAAACTCTGGGCCCTACCCTTATCCGCACACTTATAGTCTCCGACTGAGTTTCGAAGTACTGACAAAAGTCGCAGGGAGAGCTCGATGGGCTGACTCACTCTGTCCCGTGATCGAAGGTTTATTTGGCACTGTTCATCAGTTGCAACCAACAGCTTCAGCTGACCTTCACCGAGAAGAAGAAACGGTACTCAGGTGTATTCACCCCCCCCCCTCTACACGTGATATTTGTCTCCGGACCAACACTCTCTCTTACTCTCTCTCTCTCTCTAAAATAAAAAATCTCACTCGAAATCTAAAACCTACAAAAATGCGCTCGATTTCACTCCCAAAAAATCAATTTTTTTGGCTTCCGCATGAGTTGTTCCTGATTTTCGACGACCCCATCTAAATAGAGGTAATTTTAATCCATCAAAATTGTGTTATGCATAAAATGTAAACATATTTGTGCGAATATGTTTAAATCTCTAATTTTCGATACCCATTGTGTAAATCAATGTTTCATGCTTCGAAATCATGAAATAATGTTCATCTGGTGTTCGATTGTGCAACCCTAGATCTATGATTCTTAAACCTAGATCTGTGATTTTTAACCATAGATCTATGTTTTTAACCTTAGATCTATGGTTTTTATCCCTAGATCTGTGATTAGTTTTCGAATCTTGTTATCTTGATGTATTTTTTGGTCTGTTTCTAGATATATTCGTCGAGTTTCGCAATTATTGCCCTGTTTGAAATGTCATTTCGTGATTGCATACGTAGCATTAATATGCATGAATCTGTATAATGTGTTCGAAGTAATATGGATGAATTTGTAGAATAGTATGCATGAATGAGATGTTATATATGCATGAAAATGAATGCATTGTAAAGCATGTGACGGACTGTGTTTTATATTGTGTTCGAATTAAGATGCATGAAAATTTGTGTACGCATAGTTGACTATGGAATTTTGATTGGTGTGTGCATAAATCTGTTGAGATGTATGCATAAACACATTGATTTATATGCATCAATGTTTTGAGTAGTGAAATTTTGAATTTGGATTGGTGCGCATAAATCTCTGTGCTTATATGCATGAAACAGATAGGTTATGTGCATGAAATTGATAGAAGCTTAAAAACCATGATCTCGACAAAAATTGTGTATAATTCAGTGGCGTTCGGATTTTGATTGGGGTGTGCATAAATATGTTGAGATGTATGCATAAACACCTTGATTTATATGCATAAATGACCATGAAAATATCTACAACTGCAGGAAGTTCGCGATCGAAAGGAAAGAGGAAGAGAATGGCATCCTTTGACGAGAATGTCCCTATAATAAAGTTGGTGAAGAACAGCAAGGAGAAAGAAATATAATGTTTCTATAATGTTTCATGCATGACAGAACACGAATGGCCGAGTCGTTGGATGAAGATGGTTCTTTTGATTGTGTTGATTCTATTTTCTTCCCAGAATGCCCACATAAATTGAAACCATTAAGTTGGATGGAAATTTTCAAGTTTGGACGAAGTTGTTAGCTTTCTCGTACTTAGTTGTGTTTTACTTTTAGACTTTATAGGATATCCAAACTAGTCTCTCAGTTTTGCTTTTTTTTTTTTTTTGTTATACTAATGATACAGTATGCATAAATTCTATAAGAAATATGCATAAATGAATTACTTTTTATGCATGACTTCGGTGACGTAGTTACTCTATATGATTTTTCATTTTTAAACAACTTGTTATTTATGCATATTTACGTTTAAATTAATGCATAGCTTGTGTTGTGTTTTATGCATATTTGTTAATTAACCATTTTAGTTTCAAATTTTTATTTCATGTATATCTAAGTTACGATTAATTCAATTCCGCTTTTATCTTTATGCATATTCATGTTTATTGTCATAATTAAACAAGTACAATAATACCTAATAAGAACATTATACTTTAACTGATCAAACAATTGAGAATATGATTAATCAACAAAGCATAGCTACAATTGTTTCTATTAAAAACAAAATTAAGTTCTAACAAAACAATATATTGTCTTTGAAATCTCAATTCTCATTGTCTACAATATGTTCTCCACCTCTCTAGTATTCAACTTCATTTTCTCGAAATGACTCAAGGTTTTCCATCACCTTTGAATGTCTCCATGTGCCTCATTTAATATGCCCCTGTAATTATTTTTTTTGAGATTCAATCATGACAATCTACACTTTCATGCAAATCGCCACTCAATTTCATGCATACTTACTCACAATTTCATGCATACCATCGAACAGATTCATGCATATTACTTGGAACACAATATGAAACGCAATTCATCACATATTTCACAATGCATTCATTTTCATGCATATATAACATCTCATTCATGCATACCATTCTCAGATTCATGCATATTACTTCAACACAATATGAAACGCATTCCGTCACATGCTTCACAATGCATTCATTTTCATGCATACCATTGTACAAATTCATGCACAATATGAAACGCAGTCCGTCACATGATTCACAATGCATTCATTTTCATGCATATATAACATCTCCATGTATAACATTATACAAATTCATGCATATTATTCTACGTATGCAAATAATTGCGGAACTCGATGTATATATCTAAACATAGACCGGAAAATACATCAAGATTAACAAGATTAAAAAACAAATCACAGATCTAGGGATAAAAACCATAGATCTAAGATTAAAAATCATAGATCTATGGTTAAGAATCACATATCTAAGTTTAAGAATCATAGATCTAGGGTTAAAAATCTCGATTGGAAAGAGGAATCACAAAGAAATCCTCAAATTCCGTCAAAAACTCTAGGTTACAACTCCATAAACCTTCGATTTCATTGCAAATCGACTCCGAAATAAAATCAACCCATAAATCTCAGAAATTCAGCATAAACCCTAATTAAACCGACTTCAATTCGAAAGCAAGTGATAAACAATCCAAGATTCCAAGAATGAGACGAAAGCAAGGGATAAACCATCCAAGAACCAATCCTTACCTTAGATGCAAAATGGAAAATGAGACGAAAGCAGGGGATAAACCTAATTGTGTCGCGTAGTATGGGAAACGTTTGACTCGGTGTGCTGAACTTCGGCGAGCGACAAAGGAATCGCAGCGTTCCTTAAATTGTTGAAAGAAAGGCGAGACAAAATCCACTTAGCTGCTACTCCATTCTCGTTTCAATTCAAAAAAGGATAAGGGGAAGGAGATGTATTGGGTAAAATAAAGAAAGGGTGAAGATTACCCTTTTGCCCTTAATGATGTTAATTTTTCCTTTTTTGAATTATTTTAAAAAGCCTATTGGGGAAAAATGGTAGCCATAGATTAAGGAAATAGATGGACTCCTCGAACCACATTTTCTAAACGAACCAGAGACAATCCAAATTGATCTTGTAAAAGATCCGCTACAGAGCGAATGCGCTTATTTTTCAAATGATTCATATCGTCAAGTGTACCCATTCCAAATTTCAGTCCAATTATATAGGAATGGTTCTCGTATCTCTTTTGAATCTAGGATCTCTTTTGATCCATTTCCTATATATATATATATATATATATATATATATATATATATATATATATATATATATATGTATATATGTCCATCCATCTCCTTAATCTATGGCTACCATTTTTCACCTTGTTTGGATTTTGTATACTGGAAGCAAATTTTATACTTGTATACAATGTGTTTTTTTATTTCCACTATTTTATTCTCCTATCTGATATATATATATATATATATATATATAGGAAATGGATATTATGAGATCCAATTCTTAAAAGAGATACGAGAACCGATCTCGTCCCTCCATTTCGCAAATCTAAGGCTCTCATTTTATCCCCAAAAACATTTAAATTTAAATCAAAAAAGGCAAAAATAGCCTCATTAAGGGAAAATATGTAATCTTATCTTTTCTTTTCCTTAGCTGCATTTTCGTCTGTTTCTCAATCTGCATTTTCTGAATCTGCATTTTCGGTGTTCAAAACTCACTTCTCAGCCGAAAGTTTGTCTTCAAATCGACCACTCGGAAGTCAATTATTTCTCGTGGGTTTCGAAGTTCTATGTTTCTTGAGTGATTTAATCTGGTTTTCTTTGTCGATTTATCCCGATTATTCCCGATTTTGAAGATTGATTTCTGCACATTTTTCGGTTTTTTACAGATATTGCTGCGAAGGTAAGAATTACTTATGGTTTTCGAAAAATTGTAGTTCAATATTTGTTGAATGATTTGTTGGGTTCAAATTCTTGAAGGTCGATTTCATTTCAGAGTTTTTTCGTAGAGATTTCTGGATTTATAGGGTAGAAATCGTTTTTCCAAGTGATTAGGGTTTCTGTTCTTTATTTATGAGATGTATGTATCGATTAAGTATTGTTTTTCTATTGTAGATTCACTATTATAATTTTTGCATACGTAAATACAATGTTCATGCATATGTATTTGTTAGTTTATGCTGATACTGTGTAATATTCATGCATGCAGTTTGTTGAATGGCTGAACTGTTACAGTCAATTGTGTCTATTGAATCCGATGAATCCATTTACATTCCTGATTGTCCGGCCGAATTGAAACCGTATGTTGGACGGAAATTTGTTACTCTTGATGAGACCGAAACTTTCTATAGAGACTACGGAGGTTTGTGCGGTTTCGATATCCGTAAGTAGTCGATAAAACGTCATGGGGATGGGTCTATTATGCATAGATATTTAGTGTGCAATAGAGAAGGGGAGAAATTCATGGATGTTGATAATGTTAATTCGAAGAAAACAAAGCGAAGATGTAATTCAAAACGGTCATCTTGCTTTGCACGCGTTGTATTTAAATCCCACCCTGAAAGGTGTAATTCAAAACGATCTATTCACCCTTATTTTCTGAATGGGTTTCTGCCTCTTCTTCCTCGTTCTTAGAGACCCCCTTAAATTGTTTTGTAATTCGAAGTTAAATATAATGAATTCGGTGTGCATAATTATTCAACTACATATGCAATAACTACTTATATATAATACATGAAAGGGGTTATTAAAATGGAAAATGAAATAATTATATTTGTGCTTATACAATTAATAATTTATGCATACACAAAATTAAGTTTATGCATACCTTAGAAACAGATTTTACAGAATACCAAACTAACGAGGCCTGCAACTGTATCACTAACTATGTATTCAACATGTAATTTCGTGCTTATGCAATTCATAATTTATGCATATATATAAAAAAGTTTTTGCATACGTTGGAAATACAATTTGCAGAAAACAAAACTAGCCTGCAGCTGTATCACAAACTAGGTATTCAACATGAAATTTCATGCTTATGCAATACATAATTTATGTATACAAAGAATAAAGTTTATGCATAACCTGGAAAAACATTTTCCAGAAGGTCAAAATAACCAGTCATGCAACTGTATCAACAACTATGTATGAAACAGATCTTTTCGTGCTTACGATGTTCAATATTTATGCTTACACAGATTCAAGTTTATGCATACGGTTTCATACAGATTATCCACAAACCAATAACATTCACATGGGCATGAATTTCACAATGCAAACAAGATAACAACAGGTTAAAAAACCTCGAAATGGTTCTTAGGATCGGTTCCAAAAACATTACATGAGCATCAAATAGACCATTCAAAAACACAAAAACATCATCCTCCCTCTTCGCCATTACTTCTTTGTTTGTCTACTGACCTTGATCATCATGTTTAGCCTTTTTCCTTTTGCTCATTTGCTGTAGGTCAGTAACATCCCCTATCTTCTTACCTTTTGCTTTGGCCGACAGCTTGGCTTTCTCATCCACTTTATTCTTCTTCATCATTTTCTTCACTTTGTTGTCTTTCACCTTCTCCTTCCCTTTATTCACCAAAATTATTAAAGGAAGATCCTCTTCCGACTGTGTTGTTCTCTTCCTCTTTCCTTTACCTCGCGATCCGCCTGCTTTTTTAGAATATTCACTTAGTATGCATGCAGTTTTTTCACTGCATTTATGCATAGAACGCTCATGAATTTATTGCATATCAGTATTAAATTTATCCATACCACTAACACATAAAGTTATATATAATACATGAAGGGGTTCTAAATATATAAATTGAAACATATATTTTCGTGCTTATGCAATTCATAATTTATGCATACACAGATAAAAGTTTATGCATACCCTGGAAACACATTTTCCAGAAGATCAAACTAACCTGGCCTGCAACTATATCACCAACTATGTCTTGAACATATATTTTCGTGCTTATGTAATTTATATTTTATGCTTACACATAATAAAGTTTATGCATATCATGGAAACAGATTTTCCAGAAGACCAAACAAACCTGGCCTGCAACAGTATCACCGGATATGTCTGAAACATGTATTTTCGTGCTTATGCAATTCATAATTTATGCATACACAGATTAAAGTTTATCCAAACTCTGGAAACACATTTTCCAGAAGATCAAACTAACCTGGCCTGCAACTATATCATTAACTATGTCTTGAACATATATTTTTGTGCTTATGCAATTTATATTTTATGCTTACACAGAATAAAGTTTATGCATATCATGGAAACAGATTTTCCAGAAGACCAAACTAACCTGGCCTGCAACAGTATCACCAGATATGTCTGAAACATGTATTTCCGTGCTTATGCAATTCATAAGACCAATATTTTATGCTTACTATTTCATATTTTTATGCTAATATATAAAATGTTTTATGCTTACGCTTACAAAAAAAGGCAAACGAAAAAAAAGGGTATGCATACTAATATTAAAACTTTCATGCAGACAGACACTCAATTTCATGCTAATAATACAAGAGATTCATGCATATCAATGAAACCGGGATAGAAAAAAACAAGGGTTTTATATGAAGTACAAACAACAAACCATTCCCATGAGCATCAATTTGACAATGAAAACAAGCTAACAAAAGGCTAAAACATTCTCATGAGCATCAATTTGACAAATCAAAATAATTATCTTGAATCGCTACAGTCCTTAGCCCGAGAGTTTCACCAACTTCTAAAATTTTCGGTTTTCAAAAGAAAATCGGTTACACCCATAATTTCTCTTCTAAAACACAAAATCATCCATGGGTAAACTTAATTAACAAATGAAGGACGAAACTACAAAAATTGAGGAACAAAATTCAAGAAATTGACCAAGAAACACTAAACCCACTCCAATCGAAACTCAAGAACTTCGAATTTGAAGAACACACTTAGGATTCTAATGGGTAACGAATTTTTTCGAACCCACTCCAATCGAATGTGAAGAACCCACTCCAGTTTATTTTGAAGAACCCACTCCAATCGAATTTTGAAGAACCCACTCCAAATCTCAAATCTCATCGGTTGCCATAGGGTTTCATTCACATTAACAATCATCTCTCTACAACACCAAATAATCCATGGGTTTCCTAATTTAAGTAACGAAAATGTAAAACATACCTGAATACTCGTCAATTCGAGGGAAATTGACTCTAACTCTGTGAATTGTTACTCGATTTCTGTACTAAAAAGCAAAAAATAGTATTGGGTCTTCTCGGTGGTCGATGATAGTTTTGGGAGTAGTGTGTGTTCTCGCTGGTGGATGAACGTCACTCCTCGATGATGGAAGAAGTTTGTATCACTCTTGATTTTGGAATAATGGGTCTTGTAGGTAGTGGATGGAAGTTTTCAGAAAAATGGAGAGAATGGAACCGCCCAAATCAAAATGTTTTGAAAGTGGGAGAATGAATGAAAAGATTTCTAGCGCTCAAATCTCTTTTTGATTTCTAAGCCCAAAACACCCTTTCCTCCTTTTTTTTTTAAGAAAGAAGGGGTTGATATTGGCCATTAGATTAGGACCGATCGACACTTAGGATCGGTTCTCATATCTCTTTTGAGTGTTGGATCTCCCTAGATCCACACCATATATATATATATATATATATATATATATATATATATATATAAGTATAAAATTTGCTTCCAGTATACAAAATCCAAACAATTCTCTCACTTATATTAAAGTAAAATTTTAGTATACAGTGTGTCAGTTCTTGTACGAACTAGTACAAACAAACTCAGCTATCTATCACTACTACTTCTCCTACTTATACAAAAGGTTATGCATTCCTAAGTGGGAGGCATCTCTACCACTCATAAGCTACGAACATGCTTCTCGTAAGCCGAGATTGGTAAGTTCTTCGGGAAAGGATCAACTAGGTTGTCTTCAGTTCCAATTTTGTCAATTACCATGTCTCCTCGATTTAAGAATTCACGTATGATGTGGTACTTTATGTCTATATGTTTAGACGCCTTGTGAGATTAGGGTTCCTTAGAATTCGCCATTGTACCCGCATTATCACAATAAATTGTGATTGCTTAAGGAAAATTATGAACAATTCAAAGATCCAGGAGGAAATTCTTGAGCCAAACTTCCTCTTTTGAGGCTTCTGAAGTAGCCACATACTATGCTTTCATGGTAGAGTCCGCAATTCACTTCTGCTTTGCACTCCGACATGAAATGGCTCCACTTCCCAAGGTAAACACATAACCCGAGGCAGACTTCTTGTCTATGTCAGCTTGGAAATTCGAGTCTGTATAACCCAAAGGCACTAGACTGTCTGACTAGTAAACAAGCTTAGAATTTCTAGTCCGTTTAAGGTACTTGAGAATATGCTTGAGTCCAGTGCTCTTGTCCAGGGTTAGATTGATATCTTGAGACCATGCCTACAGAAAATGAGATATCCGGTTTCGTACAAAGCATTGGATACATGAGGCTACCGACAACGGAAGCAAATGGTACTAGCTCATACTTTCTATATCTCCAGGCATTAAGGCGCTGATTCTTGGATAGAAAAACGCCATGTCTGAAATGTAAGTGTCCTCTCTTGGCCATTTGCATGCTAAAACGAGCTATCATGGTATGAATGTAGGATGTCTGGGATAGGATTAACATCCATTTCCGGCGATATCGGATAACCTTGATCCCAAGAATGTAAGCCGCGTCACCCAAATCCTTCATTTGAAACTGCTCGGATAATCATTTCTTTATGCCTGATAACACTTCAATATTATTTCTAATGGGAAGGATGTCATCTACGTAAAGTGTAAGGAACACCACCGATCCATCAACACAGATACAGTATACGCACACCTTGTTAGGACATCAGACAAAATCACAGGATTTGAGTACCTCGTCGAAAAGCTGGTGCCATAACCGGGAAGCTTGCTTAAGCTCATAAATAGACTTTTTAAACTTCTATTCTAGATGCTCTTCTCCCTTTTACACATAACCTTCTGGCTGTTTCATGTAGATGTTCCTACCTTCTTCAAGGTGACCATTTAGAAATGCGGTCTTGACATCCATCTGCCAGATCTCTAGGTTTATGTGAGCTGCTATGGCAAGGAGAATCCGAATAGACTTGATCAATGCTATAGGCGAGAATGTGTCATCATAATCGATACCCTCTTTCTAGGTAAACCCTTCCGCCACTAGTCTGGCCTTAAATGCCACTATCTCTCCATTCGGTCCTCTCTTTCTCTTGTATACCCACTTACTACCAATAGCTTTGCAGCCCTCAGGTAGTTCTGTGACCTCGTATACGTCCACATCAGTTATGGACTCAAATTTTGAGTCCATGGCGACTCGCCATGAATCCGCATCTATATCTCCCACTGCTTTTGTGTAGGTCTAGGGATCCACTATTTCTTGTTCATCAGTCGGGATGATCAGACGTCTCCCTAGTGAACATAAACCGATCAGGTGTAAATATCACCCTCCCACTACGTCGAACAATTTCAGGAGTTGTGTTAGTAGACTGTGCAATTTCTCGTGGGGCTCTTTCAGTAGATCTCGATCACCTTGTAATTCCTCTAGGATGATCTCGACTCGAGACTTGTATTTCCTAATATAATCCTCCTCTAAGAACCGAGCGTTGGTGCTAGCAACGATCTTCTGTTCTTCGGGATTATAAAAGTATCCACCCTTCGTTTCCTTTGGATACCCTATGAATAGCATAACTTCTGAATGTGGCTCCAACTTGTCGGCCTGCGTAGCACATAAGCAGGACACCCCCAAATCTTTAGGTGGTGCATACTGGGCTTGTGTCCACTTCACCACTCGACCGGAGTCTTGTTAACCGACTTAGATAGCACATAGTTCAACAAATATGCTGTAGTGTCAAGGGCATATCCCCAAAAAGAAACCCAAAATGTTGCATAGCTCATCATCGACCGAACCATTTCTAGGAGGGTCCGATTTCTTCTCTCTGACCCACATTTCTGCTTAGGCGTGCCCGGTGCTGTTAGTTGGGACGTAATCCTACATTTTGTCAAGTAATCTTTGACCTCAATGGATAGGTATTCCCCACCACGATCGGATCGTTGTGTTTTGATTTCTTTACCTAACTTCTTCTTCGCTTCCGTTTTGAGTTCCTTGAAGGTGTTGAAGGAATCCGACTTGTGGCGAAGTAAGTAAACATATTCATACCTCGAGTAATCGTCAGTAAATGTGATGCAGTACTCATACCCTTTACGAGCTTGTGTAGACATAGGTCCACACAAGTCAGAATGAGTCAAACTTAGTGCTTCTGTGACTCTTATAACCCTTTGCCTTAAAAGGCCTAGTCGCCATCTTTCATTCCAAACAAGACTCGCAAGTTGGAAATGGTTCCACTTGGATAGACTCCAACGATCAAATTTCACCAACCTTTGCATCATATTCAGATTGATATGACCTAATCGTAGATGCCTTAGATAAGTTTGATTTGTCTTAGAAGATTCTTTCCTCTTCTTAGAATTTGATGACGAGGAAGCAACATTAATAGAATTACAGGGTTTGCAAGTAATAGTATATAAAGATCCGTTTAATGGCCCACCACAGATAAAATCACCGTCTTTCATGATAGAAACATCACTATCAAAACTTGATTTATAATTATCTATGGTGTAGAGTTTTGAAACATAAATGATGTTTCGCATAAACTCAGACACATATAAAACATCTTTAAGTAGTAGAACAGAACAATCAAAGGATAGATATAAATCTTCAATGGCAATTACACGAACTCTAGATCCATTGCCCATGGAGATTACCACCTCACCATCACTCAATTTCCTTTCATGCAAGAAACCCTGCAAGGTGTAAAAACATGATCAGTTGCCCCCGTATCCACTATCCATTCGCAGGTAGAAGAGGAAACCAGAACAGTTTCAGTTACCAAAGCGACTCGCGTCACTTTTTGTTTTGCCTTTACATCTGGATAATAATTTTTCTAGTGTCCTTTCTTACCACAATTGACTTTCTCCTTTGGCATTCGCATGCCGTCGGTAAGGACCGTCTTCTTACTTCCATTGCTCTTCTTGAATTGACAACCCTTTCAGCTCTTTTTTTGGTTTCCATCTTTCGGAGGATTCCTTGAACTATTAGTGATGTTCAAGACTTGAGCACCCTTGCCCTTTCCTATAGCCTCTTTCACCGCTACCAAAGACTTGAGTAACTTACTCAGAGTAAAATCTTACTTAGACATAGCAACCTTAAAACAGAGTTCTTATAGGACTTTGTTAGAGCACTTATTGGGAGAGTAAGATTTCTCTTCCACTCTTTAAAATTTGTTAAAACTGTTATGGTTTGGTTGGTGAGATTATTTAGGAACTCAAAGAATTTGCGAACAGACATATCTGAAATATATAATTTAAAAGCATGTAAGAAACTATTATTCGCACATAATTCGTAATTAATGTCATTATAACCTTTTGATAAATAATTGACATTAAGAACCTCGAACAACCCTAGGAATTCCACTTGTAAGCCACGCAGGTGGCGTTACTAGCGTAACCCTAGACCACGCGTGGGAAACAATCCTCGACGATTTTCAACAATGAACGGATTCCGGTCGAAATCATCCATAAATTCCCCTCAATTTCAAACTTGTCGCTGAAAAAACGTGAATTAGGATAGTCAACTTGCAACGTTGATTTCGGTCGCATCCGAGGTTGGATGACCCCATACGATATATCGACGCGAAGCTCGTGACACGACAAACCAAATGACGCAAGTCGCTTTGCCGGACGAGGTCGAACGCGCCGCCACTCACCAACGCATGTGGCGGTGGAACCTTAGCCAAACTAGGGTTTTCGGCCAATGGGGCTTTTTTGGACAGCACAACACGACCACCTCTCCTTTCCGTTCCGGATAAACTAGAAATCAGAATAGGTCGTGCAACCTATCGAGACGAAGAACGAAATAGCAAACAAAACTATCCGAACGGATAGGCAAAATAATGTCCCACGCTCCTCCTGAAGCCAGCAGCAGAACCTTGGCAGAAACTAGGGATTAGTTGTTTTTCTCCCTTTCCGCGTCGTCACACATCCGCCTTAATTTTCGTGCCTTCTGGACCAAAAATACAATACATAAACAACGAAATCACGTAACACATTAGTCCTATCATCTACTCGTGGATTTTCTCATAAGAAAATGGTACAAATGGGTCAAAACAGTGGCACGCAGGCCGCCCCAAACACGAAAATAATCCGATAACGACGGGAATAAACCTAAACATGCTCTTAAAAAGAAACAATTAGAGCCCAAACCAGGCTCTGATACCAAACTAATTGAATATATTATACCTGCCTCATTTGTATGCTTTGTAGCTCTGATTATTGCTCATGTTCTGATCTGTGTCCCGACCCTTTTCTTCATCTGCGTGGTCAGAGATTTGAAGAAAAATATAAATATTGTCTCTCTCTCTCTCTCTCTGCCTAGCGTACGTTTATGTGTATGAGTTATGTATAGTCGCGTAGAGATTATGAACGGAATACTAATATATATAGGCTCCAAAACTATATATTATTTTAATATTTGTAGTCCATTAATTAAACTATACTTACAATGGACTTCAACATCAATTAGCCCATAATATAATAAATCAATTTGACGGGCTACTTTTATTTATCAGTTAGTTGACCCAACCAATTAATTTCAGATAAATAACATTATTAAATAATGCAAAATACATTAATCTATTAATAATGATTTTCGAGAGATATTTAATAACTAAGCAACTAATTTTGCTAGACCAAGGATCCAATACAAGAAATAAAGTCGGGTCTCAAATCAATTAATCATCTATGCTCAGCCCGGAGCAAAATCAATTAATAAAAACATATTCATTCTACTAGAGAATCCATGTTGACTTACCGCTTTATCCCAATTTAAGCATGAGCTTGCATTTTAGACTTAGTCGATCCCCATATTTAAGATAAAAATATTCGTTAATTAATTAAGCCCGCTGACAGCTTAAATTAATTAACATTTTATTATATTCTTAAGTAGTACCACTCAACCTTCTTGACACACTTGAACTTAATCAACCGGTAGGGTTTAGTGTGCTAATCCTTACGAGTTCCTCAATGGATATTATCAACCCATTTTACAATTATATGGTTGCAAGATACAGACACCAGCCTGATCCACAAATGACTACTAACACCCAAGATACGTAGATCCAGTCGCGATGACTTTCACCATAGTAGGTCAAAGTGATAGATAGCCAAATGCACTCAGCTGAAGTCTTACCAAGCTTAAGACCAACAAAGTCACCGAGATCTTGGTTCTCCACAGATGGTTGTCATCTAAGGTCGGTCAAGAGAACACATCTCACTGTAATCCGTCAATACACCACCTTCATTGTACCATTATAGACAAATATCCAAGACAAGCCACTTCTTATCAAAACTATAGCTTAAACCGACAACTTATCCTAAAGTTGGCTCAACTGTGATAACTATTTATATCTTGTCAGTTCAACCAATTTTGTAGTCTTTTGTGATCTACAAGACACTACACAATCTAATTTTCATACAAGATAAATAATTATAGTGGAAAGGAAAAACACATTGTATACAACCATAAAATGTGTTTCTAGTATACAAAATAGTATCATTGCAAATAAAGGTTTCAAGCAAATAATGACTTTGAGGGTTCGCTATTGTTCGACAATAGTGAACTTCGATGAAGACCTAATGAAGGAAACAGACGAACAAGAAGCACATAGTCATTTCGATGAAAATAAGTTGAATTGTAAAGAAGTTGAGAAGTAGTTGCAAGACATTTAGATGTGATGTGTGAAGGATAGTGCAGACAGTATTTTGGTAATTATGTTTTTGACTAGGCAAAAAAGATTTGACGCTGAATTTCTCTTTTGGACATATGAAACCTGAACTAACTATATATGCGTTTCGATTAGTGTTATTGTGTTTTCTTAATTATGAAAAAAATTGCTTTGCATGAATCTCGCATAATATATGCATAAATATGATATCATCATAAACTAAGCGATGCATAAGAATGTACTGATTTATGCATATAGCATAATAGATTTGTGCATTATTCGAAACAACAGAACGAGAATGGACAGTCTGGAGACAAAAAAAAAACATTCTTCCACCATTTATGCATAGAGAACAGGTGTCGGGCATAAGACGCAAAATATTTGTGCATTAAACTAACTAAAAGAGTTACTAAGGTCATTATTTAATATAACATCTGTATTTATAAAACTAGGCATGGCTAAACATAAACGTTTGAGGAAATATGAATAAAAAATCTTCAAGCATCCACATAATGATAATGCGTGGAGTAGGTTATGCATAACAGAATACGCATTCATGCATATTGTTGTATACATATATGCATATACGGATAACAAAAAAACCGTAATAAAACAGAAGATAATGGCTCGAACTAGTAACAAGTTACTAAAATTAAAAGAAGTCAATACTAAAACATTAGAAGGTTCAATAAAGCTAATTAGAAGAACAAAGTTTAGGCCCGTATCGAATAACATAAAGAACTAAGAAGATTCTTCAACATCCATCACTTTATCACAGTGTCTTGAATCGTGATGGCACATGCTTGATTTTCCTACACATTCTTTTAGGCTTCATCTTCTCTTGCAATGTCGCGTCCTTCTCGACTTTATCCGACTTGTTCATTTGTGCTATGTCATGCATAAAAATATAAAGCCTTATGCACGTGTAAGTAGTAGAACATGCACAAACGCATCTTCAACAGAATTTTATCAATATTAGCTCGAAAAAAGTGAAATTTTGTGCAAAATAACACAATCCAAAAATCCAGTATAAAGCATATGAGATGTGAGATAAATTGAAGAGCAAATTGACATATATGCCGCATCAGTGAACCATTGCATACCCCAAATTTTGAAATCAAGTTGGCAAAGAAGTATAAACCATTACATACAACAAAGATTAGGAAAAATCAAAGACAAACCTTAATTGCATGATCTTCAAAATAAAAGACAAAGTGGGACAACATTATCGAGAACAAAAATCAACTTACACTTGGAGACGGACAAGTTGCGTTATAGGTGAGCGAGACTTATGAAAATGGTAGATTTCAGAAGAGGAGAATCGCTAGCTCCATCTGGGAAATCCGAAAACAATCGCAATATGGTGGTGGTGGTGGTGGGGGTGGGCGGGGGGGGGGGGGGAATGAATGTTCAAGCTGAGTGAGAGAGAGAGGAGAGATAATCTAATTCTTGAGTTAAAGTTACTTTTTTGCCCTTAATGAATTTCTTTTTCTCATTTTTTCATTATTTTTTAAACAAAAAATCAATACAAATGGTAGTCATTAATGCAAGAAATGAAGGGTGTGGATCGGATCTCATATCTCATGGGAGGTAGTGGATCATGTGAGAACTCACATTTAACGTGAGAACTGCGAACCATGCATAATCATTATATGTTTTATGCATAATCCTTATGTTTTTTATGCAAAAAACCTGTAGTTTTACATTTTCCATAATTCTTATATGTTTTATGCAGAAGACAAAAAGTATAAAATAACATATTTTTTTGCATAAAATATATAAGGATTATACATGGTTCGTAGTTCTCATGTTAAATGTGGTTCTCACCAGATCCACACCCTATATATATTTATAAATGAGATTTTATTTTCATATGAGATATGAGATTCGATCTCATCCGTCCATTTCCTAGATCAATGGCTAGCATTTTTCATAAATTGAGCATTTTAAAATAAATCAAAAAAGGAAAAAATAAGGTCATTAAGGGTAAATTAGTAATCCTGTATTTTTTCCTTAAGCTTTATTAAATCTAATTTCCTTCACTTTTTGAACAACATATATCGATTGCCATAAGGAAGCAAAACTTCTCAACCCTCCTTTCTCTCTCATCCGCCGGCGTGATTCCGTTTATGCGGCGCGAGTCCGGTAGGTTTTCCCACTTCAATTCCGCCGTCGTGTTCGTTGTTGCCGCCACCGCTACTATAGCCGCCGTGTATGATGTTGCCACTTGAATTACGCCGACTTATCTCATTTATTCTGTCGTCGTGTTCATTGTTCTTGGGTTTCACGTGTTTTAGATTCTGCTCAATTTTTCCTCATACAAGGAACAACTATTTTTGGTATCATGTTTGACTATTACATGTTTATGTATATTAATTTATGTGTGTTTGTTAGATGTTGATTTCTGGCTGGTTCGTCAACAATTTCTGCTCAATTTCTAGGTTTTAGGGATGATGGGTTGTTGGCGAATTTCTGGGTTTCATGTGTTTTGGATTCTGTTCAATTTTTCCCCATACAAGAAACAACTATTTTCGGTATTATGTTTGACTACTACATGTTTATGCATATTATTTTATGTGTTTATGCTGATCCTTCAACTTTTCATGCATGTCAGAACTGGAATGATAGAGTCGTTATAATCAAATGTTCTCTTGACCCCGATGAGTCTATTTTCATCCTTAAGTTTGAGAATTTTTATGGCTCTCCTATTCCTGAAGATGTAGACGTGCTGCCACCAGTTCAAGTGAAAACCAAAGGCTCGGGGAGTAGAATACAGTCTCGGAAGGAGGCGGCATTGCGAGCTAAGTTGAAGCCTAAGAGGATGTGTCGGAAATGCAAGTAGATGGAACATCACGATTCAAGAAACTGTGATAGTCACATCTGTTGAAGATTCGTTTTAGTCTATATATATGCATAACCTAGTTTAGGTTCATGCATGAAACCTTGTCTTTATATGCATAACTTTCCCAACACGTGAACTTTATATGTTTTGTACTTTCTTATTCATGCATATGATGGTTCAGATTTATGCTTATACTATTTCATGTTTATGCATAATGATTTTAGTTTAATTACTACGTATATCAATTTTTTTATGTTGTTGCCATTTTGTATTCATGCAAAACTTTATTTAGCACCTTCTATGAAACATTATCCTTGCAATTTTGTATTCATGCATATTGTGGTCAATATTTATGTATATGGTATGGTATCCTTATGCATAATTCTTTCAGGTTTCATAATTCTGCATATCCCTTTTTTTATGTTGCTGTCAGTTTGTACTCATGCATAACGTGAAATTTGAAAATGAATAAATATGTGTAACGTTGATAACAAAACACAAGTTCACTAACAAAAGTTCTAAGTGTCTAGAACGAAAACAGATAAGTACTAACAAAAATTATAATTATCTAGCAAGAAAACACACAAGTACTAACAAAGGTCCTAGTTGTCTCGCAATATTTTCGAAACTTGTTTCTTATTAAGCTTGTTCTCATCGAAATGACCCAAGGCTTCTTGTTCTACTGTCTCCTTCATTTTGTTTTCATCCAAGTTCACTATGCTCAGACAATAACGCAACCTCAAAATCTTTATCTGCTTGTGGCATTTCCTTAAAAATCCAGTGTTCTAGTTGTTTTCGTCACCATTATACGATTTCCATGTGCCTCATAAAATGCACACCTGCAATAAATGTTTCAGTTTCAGTATTTATAATCATTATAGTTTCATGTTCATTTCATGCACATTGATGCGTACACGCAATAGTTTTCACGCATAAAGAATGGATGCAACAATCATAACAATCTACACTTTCATGCAAATCGCCACTCGGTTCATGCATACTTACTCACAATTTCATGCATACCATCCAACAAATTCATGCATATTATAACATCTAATTCATGAGTCGTATTCATTCATTGGTCATATGCTTCACAATACATTCATTTTCATGCATATATAACATCTAATTCATGCATACGACTCTACAAATTAATGCATATTACTTCGCACATAATATGAAACGCCATCCGTCACATGCTTCACAATGCATTCATTTTCATGCATATATAACATCTAATTCATGAGTACGACTCTACAAATCATGCATATTACTTCGCACATAATATGAAACGACATCCGTCACATGCTTCACAATGTATTAATTTTCATGCATATATAAGCTCTAATTCATGCAGATGATTCCACAAATTCATACATATTACTTCGCCCACAATATATTTCAAAAATTGTTCATCCCAAATCGAATTTAAAATATTACCTTCATTCATGCTTTACCCAATCAACCACAAACTGCCTCTTCCTTGCAATTCTGGAAATCCAATTTCGATCTAACCTATAGATAACAAAAGCGAAAACAAAACGAATCATAACCTCAGACATTTGCAATACCCAGTCACGTATGCATAAAACTGACACCCACACAACCAAATATTTGCAGAAGTTTAAAGAAACGTAGTCTTCTTGCAGAAGCAACAACTTTGATTTTCCTCAAAACTTGGTCAATCGCGTCGAAAGCCCTAAATCGAAGAAGTATACTAATCAAATTGAAGACCAAAACTCGATAAGTTAAAGAAGAAACCTAAATCCTTTTGCGAGGGAAATCGCGCCCACTACGAAATTGAAGTCGAATCTCTACTTCATCCCGAAATCTCCTGAATTTCGCAGGTGATACATGTTAATCTACTGATTTTCGAAGTCGATGCTCTAGTTCTGGCTGAAATCGCGTGTCGCACCTTCTTCCCCCGTCGCCTGTCTCCAATTGGAAGAAAATCAAATGAGAGAAATTTGCCATTTCCCCTTTCTTCTAATTGCAATGTAATTTCTTTCCAATTTTGCCCTTTTCTCTTCATTTTTTTTAAATGTGAATTAGTGATCCAATTTAGGCCATTGATTTGGAAGGAATATAGGGTGTGGATTGGTTCTCATATCTCTTATGAAGTGTGGATCTCCCTAGAACCACACCCTATATATATATAGTGTTAAACATGAATCACAAAACATAATGTATTCATTCTCAATATTGTTCTAACTTGTTGAAAATAAGATAGATAATAATCTGCTAGGATTATTATAAAAGAATAATTTAAACAAATATGGTTTATTCTTTTAAATAAATATAGATAGTTGTTCATTTGTATATAATTCTCTAACATTGGTGTAAATTTATATAAGAAACAAATCAAATGTTCAATTCTTTGTGCTTATATAGAATAATAGGACTTACATGTTCAATTTAGAGCATTAAATCAAATAGATCTTAAATATTCATTTTGAAAGTTGAGGTTATAAATAAGATTGAGATAACTCATTTGTAATTACTATACACCGTAGAAGTATCGGAAAGATAATGAATACTTTTTCTTTCAATTGATGTATAAAAATACTAAAAGAGTCATTTTTTTTTTGTTAGGAATGGCCTTGGTTGAACAATCTTTCTCATGCTAGAGGCCACATTAATTATATAGAGATAACTGCGTCGTAATCAAAATAAGACCGTCACATGCTAAGATCAACAAGCTTCCTCGGTCGGGAAAGTAGAATTCCAAGAAAAAAGAAATTAAAACATCCCAAAAATAGAGTGAAGTTGTAAGGCAAATTTGCAAAAATAGTCCTTAAACTTCGCGTTTTTGTGCAATTTTTCCTCGAACTTTTTTTTAAATTTTTTTCGACCCTCAACTCCTTGTTTTTGCGATTTTAGTCCTACCGTTAATTTTTCCGTCAATTTAAACGAGAATCAATTTTTTATTTAAAAAAACAAAAAAGTGAAAGGGCAAAATAGTAATTGGATAATAAAATTGAATTTGATCTTGAAAACCCTAACTATTTTCGCATCTTTTATCATTTTCATCCGAGAAGAAGACTGGAGAGTGGGAGGAGTGGAGCGGGGATAGAAGGAAAAACGAGATTTGCAGCGGGAACAGGGGGCAGAGCAGGAACGTCGGGAATATGAGACGACGGTCGTAGAACACCTCTGACATCAATTTTCTTCCATCTGTATCTTCCAAGGTAAACTCCCTATCTTCCACTCTTAGTTGAGAAGTGAGGTGCTCCACCACTTTGGTGTCAATTGAGAAGCTAGGTGAGGTGGTCAGCCACTTCGGTCACTCCCGTATCTGAAGTCAGAAATATCATTTTAATTCATACCCTAACGACACTCGTATCATTTGTCTAGTGAGAAGTTTGATGATTATAATAGAGGAGTTTGGCTAGATTTTGGATCTCTTTTGTGATATCAACCGACATCATTCGTTCCCCCTCCCTGACAAAATCTTCTATTTCGTTAACCTTTTTGGTTATGTTGCTGAGAAATAGGTAAAAATTGAACAAGTTTTGGTTTATCTAGTGAAATATCATGGTCATTTTCACAACCACAATTAGCTAATTAGGGTTGGATGTTTCACTTGGACAAGTCATTATATCCATCAGAACATGTTTTGGTTTCAGCATGGATTTATCTTTTCTCCATCACTTTGTAATGTTCTTTACCTTCATTCTACAATATATGTTCTGTTTATATATGTGTTATGTTTATATATAGAATTCATTATCATAAAACTTCGTATCAGTTAGCCAAAATTGATCAGATACTAACCATTGAACTACAGAATAAAAAAAAAACTCAAGGATTAGAATCATACTATATCAATATGAAGTCGAGATGGTGCGAAGGTGATTGTTCCAGATAGTATTATTTTTGATTTGTTTGGTTGCGAAGGTGGTTGTTGAGAATGTGTTGTTGTATTGGTTTTAATCTGTTTACTTAGTTGTTGTTTTTAATACATTTAGGCACTTTCTTGGATATACATATCAGCTTTGGAATGTTCTTGGATCTATTTGGTTGTGATGGTTCATAGTTTGGTATATATTGCATATATGACAATTGTTTTTCTTGTTCAATATAGAAGAAGAGACCTCAGAGGTTTGCTAAAAAAAGAGACCAGTTCGATGTGGTTGGTGCGGTCAAGAATGTCACAATAGAGCGACTTGCAGCGAACCTGGAGCGTGCTTGGATAGGCGCATAAGCAAGGAGGCAACTTCGAGGATGTTAGATTAAGTTAGGAGGATGTATATTTTGAATACTATTTGTCTCTTCGATTGAAAACATTCAGAAGTGGAATATTGAGAGTAGTTATTTTGAAGTTAATATTATGCACCAAATGGTTATTTTGAAGTAAATATTTTGGGTGATAATAGCTTTTTTTTAATGGTTAATTCATAATATATATTTTGCATTTTGAATTAAATGTTGTGTATATTGGTACCAAGTCTCAATTAGCTTATATTTGATATGAATCAATAAAGTTATACGAAAATTTAATGCAAAAATCTTGTCGATACGAAGCAATTAGCTTATTTGTCTAAAATTTGTGAAATTAGTCCTTATATTGTTTTATTTTGCTAAATAGGTCCCAAATAATTCTTCATTTGCAAATTTAATGCAAAATCTCGTCGATATGAAGAAATTAGCCTTCTTACAAGAAATTTAAACGGGAATTAATTTTTTATTTTTAAATAAAAAATTAATTCCCTTTTAAATTGATGGAAAAATTAACGGTAGAACTAAAATCGCAAAAATAAGGAGTTGAGGGTCAAAAAAATAAAAAAATAAAAGTTCGAGGGCAAATTTCGCAAAAACGCGAAGCTTGGTGATTATTTTGCCAATTTATAATTACAGCCTTTAATTATTGAACCAATTAAAATAAAAAAAATTAATACATCTCACAAAAAATTAGCTTATAAAATATATATATATTAATTTTCTAGATTTCAATATATTATATTCAAATTGTAATTATGGGCATGTATTTCGAATATGAAATTAATATTTTTATTTTCAAAATTTAAATTTAACACTATTTTTTATTTCTAATTTTCTATTCTTTAATTGAAATGGATTATATGTATAAATACAATTATGATTACTGAACAATTACAATTGAAAACTTTTTATAACAAGTAAAAATACATCTAATGAAAATACAATAAATATTAACTTTCTAGATTTCAATATATTATATTCAAATTTATAATTTCTAATCATGAAAATGTATTTTAAAAATGAGATTAACATTATCTATATTAAAAATAAGTATTCATGAACTAATGAAAAAATATAATTCACAATTTAAAATTCTTTATGACTAATGAAAAATTACAAATTTATAATTGATTTTTTTATAACAAATGAAAAACTACACTCTTATTATTAATGAACTTCATTCATAAGTTCATAAGAATCATAACATATACATAAGAAATTCATACTTTAATAATAATCATAACATATGAAAGTATATTTGAAAAAATTAAAGAAATATGATAAATAAAAGCTACAAAATATATTTGAAAGATGATTTTGTTTTTGTGTTTTATTTTATTTTTTCACATGAAATATCAGTCTCTCTCTACAATTATTATATTTGATTAAAGTTACTAAATTTTTATTTATGTTTTAAATTAAAATTAATAAAATAACACTTTAAAATTATATATATTTTATGTTTATCTAAATTTAATGAAAAAGTTGTTGGTCTAATGGTCAAGAGTATTTGTAAATTTTTGGATGACCTGGGTTCGAATCCTTGTGCAAACATAATTTTAAATTTATTAATACTTAAAATATTTGCGGGTCCGCACGGATTCGGGATGGTCTACCCGTCCCGCATGGGTCCGGGGCCGGTCCTAATTTCTGGACGCGTGCAGGTCCACGGGGCGGGTCCGAGTCCATTTTTTAAGGCGCGGGTTCAGGTCCAATGATATCCGGCCCCAACCTGCAAAATTGTCATCCCTACCCAAAATGGAGTAGAACAAATCATTGGATCCGGGTCCAATGATACCTGGCCCCAACCCGCAAAATTGTCATCCCTACCAAAAATGGAGTAGAACAAATCATGATTTAGCAGCAACTGTCAATTGCAATGCCTCGAAATTAAACACACCTCGTAAAAGGAATATAAGACAAAAGGAGTGAACCATCCAAAAAGGCGAGACCTCTTACCAAACCTACAAACAATTTATTGACACCGTCGACAAGAATCGGAACTCAGGCGATGGAAAGAGTCGATTGGTTTATTTTTGAGAATTTTGAATGTTGAGGAATAAATAACAGTGGGGCTTAAAATGATTCACGCCTTTAGGCTTACGGTTTACCTCTGCTAATGGGACTTTGAACTGGATCTGGATCCGGGCAAGTTTATTTGAATCGACCGTAAATGAAATTAATCTAGAATTCATTTTTATATAAAACGGATCACGGATCCAGTAGAACTCATTTTCAGTAATAACTATTAGAAGATTAATTTTATATTTTGCAGCAAAACTAATATCAAGAAATAAAGATTTGTGACATCAAATGGTAGTTGCTATATAAGAATTTACTTGTACCAAACTTTACTTTAATTTAAGGATTTAAAAAATTGTACCGAGTTCAACATAAAATACATACTATATACAAGTACATAGTATAGAACTTAAAGTAGACATTGAAAATGAAATAATAAGTTGCATGGCGATCTGTATAATTTTTTAATATAAAGTTTATATCAAAGTATGAGTCACGCTCTCTAGTTCCATGTACAAATTAATTAGGAGCGAATTTAGAAATTATATTTTGAGAGAAAAAAAATTAAATTTGACAGTTTCGAAGTATGATACACATCATATTAAGGGCAAAATGAATTTTTTTTTTAACAAATACAAGATAAATTTTATCACTTTTTAAAATTTTGTCATTAGTTATAAGTAGGGAAAAGAAAAAAAAAACGAATAGATTGTTAAAACCTAAAAATCGCAGCTAGCTAATTGACACCTTTTAAATCAATATAACTGGTGATCCCTCTTGCGTCAGAATCAACTAACGCTCCACTAATTATTCAATAATTTTATGTATCCACCAAAGATGTCATGAAAGTTAAATATATAAAACTAATAATCTCGAATACGTGAGTAAATCTTTAACAACTCTAATAAAAATATGAGTTTTATAACGACTTATATAGTAGACTATAAAAAATAGCCCGCATAAAACTTAACTAGTTAAGAGTGTGTGTATTTATAAGAAAAAATTTCAGCTTATACAAGGTGACTACTTTTTCTTTTCTTAGTTAAAATTTTGCAAATTGCTTAGTTCTTCTGCATACGAAAGTGATTTTATGTGTATCTTAATTAAGCTAATTTATTTCAATAATGTTGCATCTAATAAATTATACTTTATTCGGCTCTCATGTTAATAAAACTTAGATGTCTAATGTATTTTCTTTGTTCACACAATTTTCAATTCTAGGGGTCTAGTATCTTAGATGATCCCCATACTCAAAGGAAGTAAACTGTAAAACCAAATACCTTTCGCATGATTTTAGCTCAATTTTTATATTTATTTTAATCCTCGAATTCATTTCATGACTATAGATTGCGTATTATTAATAATCTTTTGTAAACGGACATCATATATATCCACCTCAAAACCGTCGTCCCATATGGACATATAGAATTTAACCAAGGGACTAATATTATAAAAAAAATAGAATATCAAATGTATTTTTTTTCAATCTTTTACAAACATCAAAATTGAACAAAAATTTTATTTGTTTTATTGATGTTGTTACCCAAGAGCCAAGAAATCCAAATATAATATTTTATGAAGCTTGTAATATTGTTTTTTCTTATTATTCAAACAAATTTCTGCTATGAAAATGAGAAGGAAGTATTTCAGTAAACGAGTAATTTACGAAAAAGCCGAAGGAGTGACCTGCCAAAGGTAGGTCCGTCAACAGTCACTCATACCCTATGTTTTGAAACCCGGCCCGGCCCGGCCGGGTCAACCGGTTTGACCCGGACCCGGTCAAAAATCCGGGCTGGGTTACGTACTGACTCGTTTTGGCTATCGACCCGGTGCGACCCGGCCGGTTCGATCGGTTGAACCGGTACCCGTGAACCGGGTTAACTCGGTTTGAATTTTTTTTTTTTTTTTTTTTTTTAAGGAAATTTTTATTAGAAATCGTCCCTAACGGGAATCGAACTCAAGACCTTACACAAGATCAACCACTAGCGCAGAAGTGGGAATACCAACTACACTACATGTGAGCCGGTAACTCGGTTTAAATGTAAAAAAAACAAAATTGAAAAAAATAGGGTTGCAAATCGGTTCGATTTCAGAAATTCAAAACCGATCGGTTTTTCTGTTGGCCGATAACCGATCCATGTTCGGTTTCAATTAGTATGATAACCGAAAGCAAAACCCTATTTTCATAAATGAGAAATGCTTAATAAATTTAAACTGTATTTATGTTAATATTGGTAGACTAATTATTATTACCAACTGTTGACAGGTTGTTAAAACAAGGAGAGAGGGATTTATAGGTTAATTTTCTGTTTGGTTTTCTTCTCTATTCGATGTGAGATGGTTTCTTCTTCTTTTGCATCAACTTTTTTTCCATCTAACTACTTACACTCATCCCACATCGGTTGGGAGTCGTAAATATGCTTATATTTATTTTATATATTTGTAAGTCATTTTTAATATTTATTAGTATTATTAAAATACCTATGTATTTATATAATTTAATAATCATATATTTATAACGTCACACCGGGTCAACCCACCGGTAAAAAATATTTTTTCGGGTCAATGACCGAGCCGGTTTTAAGAACACAGCTCATACCCATGTTAAAAAGTGGAAAGTGGAAACTTTTGTTGCACCCATATCTTAAAAAAACATTACCTAACCAAGAAAATCCACTAATTTAGTCACACCATGCAAAAAAAAAAAAAAAAGTCGTCGGTGTTACTTGCACGCTTCATGATTATTATGAAGCAACGATCACATACCAATTTAATACTCCTTCCGTCCTATTTAAAGCAAAATGGTTTCTTTTTTAAGTAGGGGTGTACCGGTTCGGTTCGTTTCGATTTTTTATGTATTTTAGGAACCGAATCAAACAAATAGAAATGGTTCGGTTCAGTTCGGTTCGATGTGTTTACAAATATCTGAACCGAACCGAACCGCTTATAAATGGTTTGGTTCGGTTCGGTTCATCGGTTCATCTTTTTATTTTTTTATTTATTTTTTAAATCCTAAATAATGCAAGAATAATAGTTTATAGGATGTCATGTGTTCCGAACTCATAAGTATAGAGTTGTTACTCCTTTCTCTTCCTTTGTATAGATTAGAATTGATCTTAACTTAAATCTAATATTTAAATCCAACGATATTTTCATATAAGAAAGATAAATATTAAATAAAAAAAATTAAAAAATAGGATATTGGTTCGGTTCGGTTCGAACCATTCAAATATTCTTGAAACCACGAACCGAACCGAACCGAATGTAAACTGCTCCTAAAAAAATAAACTGAACCAAATCGCGAAGCCGAACCGAACCACATTTTTCAGTTTGGTTCGGTTCGGTCTGATCAGTTTCGCGGTTCGGAGCGGAACCACTTACACCCCTATTTTTAAGATATCTTATTTAAAACGATTTATTTTTAGAAAAGGAAATAATTTTTCAAAAAAATTGCTACTTTCTTTTCTACTTTATCATTTTTTTTTCTCCAACTTTATTATCTATTTCTTTCTCTATCTTAGTCTTCTTACTTGCTTCAAAGGGGACCGATGGAGTATAATATAAACAATAATTAATGTGTAACTCAAGATATGAATAAATAACAAAAAGTGAGTATAACTAAAATGCACCGATAGATATAATATGCAACTTACTTGCACGGAACTTAAAATGTCGTTTAACAAACAAACATATCTATATTATCAAAATATGGATTTGAGATGTATGTAAATTTTTATCTATTTACTAATATGTATTTTCGAAAATAAGATTCCAAATATTAAAAATCATATTAGTGGATTTATGTACATGAAGTATATGTGTACACTCGGAAGTACGTGTAAAATTACAGCATTAAGATTTTATAGATAATATAAATATAAGGATTATATTTTACTAGAACCACATTCTATTTAAGTAATACTATATTGCAGTATCTTTTAAATGTAATATATATATATATGAGTAGGTTCGCGTGTGAATAACCATTATCGTGTGAACGTGTGAATACTGCATTTTCAAGACAAATATATTGTACTTTCAAGACATATGTACTGCATTTGTATTTATCAGAAAAAGTTCCTTAAGTGCAACCTGATTATTTGAAGGTGCGATATTTAAAGCAGTAATATCATCTACAAAGTGCAGTAAATTAATTTTTAAAATACATATTCACACGTTCACACTATAAAAGCATGCTTATATTTAAACCTCATCCTCTATATATATTGTAAGTGCATTAAATATTGAATTACTTACCATAATTTTTTTCTTACCAATTTCTTTACTTGTTTCTATAATTAAATTATTACCATATAGTTAGTACTATATAATAGAATCATTTACCATGAGAATGGATTGATATTTGGTGAGAACTAAGAACTCGTCTTATTCGAATATGTTTCAATCAACCTCACCTAGACATAAGTTTGATTAATGGCTCAGCGGATTCGAGTATGTGAATTTACTCAAAGTGTTAAAGTAGAATTCTATTTAACCTTACATGGAATTAAAGTCACGGAAGATCAACTGTTTAATATATATTTAAATAGAAAATTATAAAAAAGGTCATTAATGTAATTGTCCATGGAAAATTAAGTTTTTTATATGGCAAACTTTTAATATTTAATTCATTTCTTTGAATAACGAATTCATAACGCATAAATAATCTTTTAATAAGAGAAATCTAACGTAATTGAAAATCAATTAAAACATACAAAAAAAAAACATCTTATTACATCAACGTTAATTTCATGTTTGCATCATATTCAAATTTGATATGTTTAACGCAAATAATTGCTGATTTATTATGCATCAAGTATTATACCCCCTCCTTCAAACTAAAATGACTCATTTCAAATAAGATAAAGATTGTTCGTTCCAAATTTAACTACAAAAAAATTAAACAACTTACACAAAATAATTATCGTGCCAAAAAGAGACGAATCACAAATATCGGAATGGAGGGAGTATTACATGCATAACTATACTACTCCCTCCGTCCCAAAATTCTTGTCCAATTTGTTTTTTGCACGGTTTTTAAGGAGAGTTGTTAGTTGTGTGTAGATTGGTATAAAGTTGTGGGTCCCACAAAAAAGTTGTATGTAATAATTTACTAAAAAAGGAAAGTGGACAAGAATTTTGGGACAACCCAAAATGGAATAGCGGACAAGAATTTTGGGACGGAGGGAGTATAATTTATGCATATTCAATTAATACAATGCTACGTTATTTGAAAATATGCATCCAACAGTACAAATAAATGCAATAAACCGTAGAAACACATGCACAATTTATTATATGCATTTGTATTATACTAAATAAGCGATTAAAACGTTAAAATATAAAATTTCTATGTTACACATCAAAATGTTGATTTATTATGCATCAAACCATTTATCATATTGCATCCGTATATGTAATTTATGCATAACCTACATTCAACATAATGTGATAGTGTCTTAAAAATAAAAGTGTCAAAAGTTATAAATATAATTATATATGCATACATAAGATATATACATATGCACCGTTAAAATTAATGTTAATTTAATAATTTTTTCTAATTAAATAAAACGTACTAAATAAATCTTTATGGGTGAGAATTTATTCAAATTAACGTTGATTTATCTAATTACTAAAAGATTATTTATTGTCATAATAATAGATAATGTATTACTAATTAACGTAAATTTCTATTCATGTTATTGTTGATTTTATTGAATATTAGATTAGATTGTATGAATATTTCCAAAAATAAAAGATTTTGGGTATTATTTTGGTCCTGTTTAGGAAAATACTTTAATTAAGAACTTATCACAAAACAACTTATTATATAAGAACTTATGGTATAAACATTTAGATTTAATAAGTTAATTGTGTTTGGATACATGCAATAATAATGACTTATATAAATAAAAAGTAAAATTTAAAAAATATATTTGATATGGGAACGTATAAGTTTTCATAAGTTAATAAAATATATTTGATATGGGAACGTATAAGTTTTCATAAGTTAACTGAAAATAACTTAAAAGTAACTTATTATTTATAATAAATTATTTCGATAAGTTCTCTCAAACACGGATAAAAAAAATATTATTTAGAATAAGTTAAAATAAATTGTTTATAAACTCTTCCAAAATCAACTTTATTTTAATTGTTTTACTCTTACAATATTAGAAGTCAGTGAAATATTAGAATTTTATGATAAATCTAACCATACATTAAATTTGGATCTATGACACAATTGATTCCGAATATTCATTACATTGGATATCAGTAGGTTAAACTCACCTACTGATTCCTAACATTCAAACAATTGTTGGTTTTCATGTGAGCCACGCCTTATTTACCAGAACATATTTGTTTTTAAAATAACGATCTAAGTATGGAAGGGTTATGTTAATTGACTTATAATAAATGGAATAATGGAATGTAATTGGGGGTATTTATATTTGGGTAGTATTGTTTTGTACATAATTGAATATTAGCTACAAAATATAATTTCTTAAATTACACATAATTTTAAATTTTGGAATTACTAATTAAAATGGTTTTGTAGAATTATAATTGATTGATGATATATTTGGTTAAACTTATTCCAATGATTATTAACGCGGTTTCTTTGTTCTTATCATTTTTATTTTTATTTTTGACAATAAGATAAGTTTACAATTTTTATCTATTTTCCAAATTCAAATGTATAAAAAATTGATTTTTGGAATATCCTATTCAGCCTAAGATAAGATTGCAGGGAGTAGCATGTTTGTATTTTGGACTCTACTATTGTGATTCATATTTTACTGACATCTAACTATGACCACTTTGTCTCTCCTTCCAAGATAATTCCACTCGGCTCTAAAAAATCCATTCCGACAATTGATCGAATACCGTCGGATCACTATCAAAGCATCGTTTCATACACCTACGTAAAGAAGCGACAAAGAGAGAGAAATTATTAGCCGGGTATCCCACAAAACCGCCAAGAAAACGTATCAATCGCGTCCGGCACTCGCCCATATTATATACGCAATAGTGATGTTTGGTTGGTGATTGATTACTTATGGCTGTGTGTATCGAGACGGCGGCGGAAGAGCTGAGAGCAGTCTACCTCTCCGGCAAGACGAGGACTTATGAGTGGCGAGTTTCGCAGCTGGAGGCGATGCTAAAAATCACGATTCACCATGAGAAGGAAATCGTGGGAGCTCTGCATTCCGATCTCAACAAGCCGGAGCACGAAGCTTATCTTCATGAGGTGCGCGTTGTTGATTTGGAATGTTTGTGTGTGTGTGTTTTTGATGATGGATTTGGCTCTGCCATTCAGCAATTGGAACTGCATATTCGGAGTTGACTTTAATTACTTGTGTACTTGCTGCTTGATATTGAAGACGTTGTGCGAGATCCTTCCTTTTTGTTGACTGCATTTATTGCTTCATCCTAATTAATGAAAATGATTGAGATAGATATTCCGCTTTTGTTTTTCTTTCTGAAAAAAGATTGTTTCAACTTATGTTTGTGGCCCACATGGTTGTAGGTGGAACTGGAATTAGGGATTGAAATTTGGAAGATAATGAATTTTGTTGCTTAGGAAAGAGGGGTTATATGATCATTGGGTTCGAATTGATTAGATGCGAGCAAGATTCTCAACTCTCTCTTTGTTAGTTGCAACTAGTTAACTTGGTGGATATAATCATGAACTTATGAGTCTCTTAAGGATCAATTGAAGACTTCAACTAAACAAACCGAACAAATAGAATTAAATTCAAAGAGCCTGCACTTAATTCAACTTAACTTTTCTATCATGCAGGTTGCTGCACTAATATCAGCATGCAAGAAGGCATTGAAGGAATTGCGGCGATGGATGAAGCCTGAAAAAGTATATTTAATTTTATTCAGAGTTTAGGACTGTTATGATTTTTTATTTGTTTTATTTAGGTGATTACATAGAGTCTTTTGGGTGCAGGCTCGAACGTCCATGACCACTTTTCCCTCGTCAGCTGAAATAGTGTCAGAACCCTATGGTGTCGTATTGATAATATCAGCTTGGAACTATCCTTTCTGTATGTTCTATTTCATATATGCATCAGATTGTGTTTTTATCATATGTTATAAATTCACATTGTTATTGTTGCCATATGATGCTGTTATCTGCTCAAGTGTTGTCGCTTGAGCCCGTCATTGCAGCTATTTCAGCTGGTAATGCCGTAGTACTGAAGCCATCAGAAGTTGCCCCTGCAACATCAGCAGTTATGTCGAAACTTCTTGGGCAGTACATGGATGTCTCAGCTGTGAAAGTTGTAGAAGGTGGTGTTGGCGAAACGACTGCATTACTTGAACAGAAATGGGACAAAATATTTTATACAGGTATGCATAGCCAATAAATATTGTTGATGAAGAGGCTGCTTAAATTTTTATCAAATGATTTTAAATGCAAATGAGCTTAGGTGGTTTAATTGAAAGAGTATTATAGTATGCCTAGTAATACTGTTTTTTTTTATTATGATTTACAAATAAGTCTCTCAAGACCTTATACAACCAACAATCTTGAACTGGATGACCAAGATTAATATGATCTAAGAATCTAGATTGAGTGGCTAAATCATTCTTTCACTTTTATAGAAAATGTATCTTTGCATTAGTATCTTGATTTTTTTTAGATGGTGTTTTTCCATATCCGAGTGTATCCATTTATATTGTGCTACCTAGCTGACTTGTAGTTGGACTGAGTAAGAGATTCTGTCAGCTTTATATCAACGAAATCAAACACTTCTTAGCCAAAAGGTTTATTAACTAAACTGATAGCTACAAGAGACTATCACTTAAGTATCAGTCATTTGAAGAGACATTTCCCGGTTGTTATTTTGCTATATTGGCTCCTTATTGAAGATGAAGTGGTTCATTATATCTCTACGTAGATTACTATTTTAAGTATTTGTGTTGCTTCTAGTCTAACAAGCTTTTTACAGGGAACAGCAAGGTAGGACGTGTTATATTAGCTGCTGCCGCTAAGCATCTGACACCTGTGGTTTTGGAGCTTGGTGGGAAATGTCCAGCAATTGTTGATTCAAACATCAACTTAACAGTAAGCCCCTTAGTTACCCCAGCACCAAATCTGAATAATTACGAAATGATGTACTTATCACCTTCATTCTGCTCACTAAAGGTTGCAGCAAGACGAATCATCTCAGGCAAGTGGGGATGCAACAGTGGACAAACCTGCGTTTCGCCCGACTATATAATAACTACAAAGGATTATGCTTCACAACTTGTAAGCAGGACTGAACTATACTATGCATGCCGGTAGAGGTATAAGTTTTCTGTTCTGATCAAATTCTGACATGATATCTCAGATTGCAGCACTTTCATCTGAACTACAAAAATTCTACGGAAAAGATCCTGTGCATTCAAACGACTTGTCAAAAATTATTAATGCCCGGCATTTTGAACGTCTAACAAAGCTTTTGGATGAAGAGAAGGTTTCTAGTAAAATAGTTATTGGAGGTGAACGAGATAAAAGCACTCTGTGAGTTCCAAAACTTGGTTTAACACTTTCTTTTTGGGTGTCAGTTGATAAAGTATTAATGCAATTTGTTTTTTCTTTCCCATCTTACAGCAAGATTGCTCCTACCGTTGTATTGGATGCCCCAGAAGATTCTTTGATCATGAACGAGGAGATCTTTGGTCCTTTACTTCCCATTTTCACGGTAAAATTGATATGCTTATAATAGATTTTAGTTTGGGCCAACTTTACACAATATGTCTGTTGGTGGTACATAATACATGCATTAACAAGCGTTGATTAAGAGTTTGGATAAGTTGCATTTATGGGATATGCTGGAGGACTCATTATTAATCATGAAAGGAAAATCTATCACCAACTCTTGTTTTAGCTATGCAAACCTTTTAATATTTTGATGTTTTCTGTTTTTCTATTTTTATTTTATATAAAGGTCAGCAACATTGAAGATGGCATTCGCTTCATTACTTGTAAAGAAAAACCTCTTGCTGCATATGTATTTACAAATGACAAAAAGCTGAAGGAGGAGTTCGTGACTAGAGTGTCAGCAGGGGGCATTGGCATTAATGAAGTAACTCTTCATGTAAGTGTTATGAGAGCCTTTAAAGTTATGATACATGCCAGTTAGCAATCAACCTATTATTATGATAATGCTATATGCCTTACTTTTTGGTGCAGCTTGCAGAGTCCACGTTGCCATTCGGAGGTGTGGGAGAAAGTGGAATGGGATCATACCACGGGAAATTCTCCTTTGATGCTTTCAGCCATAAGAAGCCAGTCCTACACCGTGGGTTTACTGGGGAGGTATCTGCAAGATATCCACCATACACCTCTGGAAAGCTTAAGTTTCTGAAAGCTGTGTTGAGTGGCAATATAATTGGCATAATTCGTGCTTTACTTGGATGGTAGTATTCATAATTATTGGGTTTGAGTGCTTCAGTGGCTATATAGGTTGATATATTTCTCTCAAGTTCCTTGTGTATCTCTCCCATCCCATCTTCTTCAAACTTGTTCATCTTCCCCCACAGAGTACTCATTTATACACGGACGTACATTAAAAGAATGATTTCTCATTCTTTGCATCTGCAATCTCGTTTATTTGTTACCTTATTTTTTCTGATTTTCCCTGCTTCTAGTTGGTTTTGTTAAAAGAGTTTGATTGTCTATGAACATTGAAAAATTAGTACTTCCTCATTTTCTATTTTTGGGTGTCTCACTAAACAAGTCATATTCCATAAATGGAAAGAAATAAGAGGGTCACAATCATTCTAAACAAATTAACCCTACCACTTTATATTTTTACACCACACATTTTCTTTTCCACCCACTTTCTAAATTCTCGTGTCCAAAAGAAATGAAACTTGATTAGTGAAACAGAGGGTGTACAAGAGAATATGAGTTGATGGATCAGCTTCATGCTGAAGCATGCAAGAAGAAGAAGAAGATTAACAAGGGTGGTGCAAAATAGCAGCAGCAGTAGATCGCTGCTCCTCTGTCAATGCCTTTGGGAACTTAACTGAGATATTGAGAATCAAGTCCCCTCTTGTTTCTGGGTCCTTCCGTTTAGGCATGCCTTGTCCTTGTATGGCCTTCTCGTAGATGACTCTGAGGCTCATCGTCTCACCTCCGAGCAGCGGGAGTAGAAGCGTGACCGGCTAGAGCATCCACCAGTAAGATCTCAACTACCAGCTTTTGATCATCCTCTTCTCTCTTGAACAAGGAATGCTCTTTCTCTCCTATCACGAACACTACATCTCCCGCCTCCTCCATTTCCGGCCTCTCATGCCCCTTCCCCTCGAACGAAATCTTCGAGCCCTTTTTCCACCCTGCCTCCACTTTGATCGTCACCATTTCATCTTGCTCCACTATTTGCCTGCCACATTCTCTCTCTTTAAGTTTGAGGCCAAAAAACATAGTTCTTGTCATGAGTTATTACCCATTGTCTTTCTGGTGATGGAGACAGAAGCAGAGGTCCTGGAGGGTGCATTCGAGGTGCTTCTCCATTACCGGCGGTTTCATGAGGCCGGATGAGTTGGAGAAGATGATGGCCCCTCGGCTCGTGCTCCTTGTCAGGGGGGCTGATGATGGTGGATCTCTGTGGCTGAGGGTTCTGCTGAGGAAGGCCTTGCCCGGATTCTTCTTTCTCCACCCATGGCTCAGATTTCATTTCAGCCGAGACGGGTTAGTGCCGATGTCCTCGTCGCCTTCGTCTTTGTGTTTTAAATCGCTATCTTCTCTGCTTGCATTGTATTTCTTGGTGTGGATTTTGAATCTGCTCAACTGCTGGAATTGATAAGGATTGCATGTTATTGTTGGTATTGTGATACAGAAAACTTGTGCAGAATATAAATTTTAATTAAAAAACTTGCATTTTTTTTTAATCATAAATTGTGGGCTTAAAAAAACTTGCCGTGGAATCATCATCATCATCGTTGTCATCATCTTTATCTTGAATGGCTTTGGTTTTTGTTTTGTTTCCTGATTTCTTGAGAAAATTGGTGGGCTTATCTGGGTAGCATTTGGAGAGGAAGGATTTTGATAGATCTATTTCGTACTATCCATATTCCGTTTATTTTGGCGTATATTTTGGCGGTTGGATTGTTTTTTGGTGTTTGTTTTGCAGTTCTTATGATGATGTGGCGTTGACGAGGCGTTGATGTGACGGTTGCAAATTAAGGAAATATATGTTTAATCCGGAAGAAATCAAGAGGATAATTAAGTTTAAAAAGAAATTAATATAATATACTTTATATTATATCTTTCTATACTTAAATGACCTAGTTGGAGAAAGAAATGAATGAGTATATATAAAGAACTAGAAGAGGCATCGCACGGGGGGATATCATCCGATCTATATACAAACGAACACCATAGAACTCTTCATCATCATCACACTGTCAACGAGAGGGGGAGATTAATTTAATCCTTATCGTCTCTTTCAAAGGGAGCTTTTGATTATTTTATCATCACCTGATCACCATATTACCGCCAGCGAGAGGAAGGAGTCCAAGAGAGAATATTTCTTTTATTATTCATCATCACCGTCCCACATCACGCCTTCACAACCAAAACCCGAGAGCCACTCTGCTGTGAATCATCATCCATCTGCACCACTCATCCACACCAATCAAACCGAGAGAGAAAGATTCCGAAGCCGCCGAAGCCGAGTCATCCGATCAAGCATCGCCGGAAGTTGAGGAAGTCCGATCGAAGGGTTGAATTTCTTTTAAAGTTTGAATTTCTTGCTTATGGTTTATGAATTGTAGTTTGAGTTGGAAGAAACACTATGTTATCACTTTCGTTTTGCATTCCCGAATTTGAATTGCCTCCTTTTTAATTTCCTGTGGATTGATTTACAGTTCTTAATTTATAATTTTATAATTTTTAGGACCATAATTCGTAATCTTAGTTAATCTGATTTCTGGTATTTTATTTGATTTTTTGTGCATATTTATTTTATGAATTTTAGCATGATTTGTGTTTTGTCCTGCAGTTCGGTCTGTCTGGCTAGTCCGGCCGATATGCATAGCTAAGTCTTTTTAGGGGCCGGCGAGATGTGAAACACACACCACTTTAAATTCGTGAGACTAGGGATTAAAATTAATCACTTAGGTTCTGAATTAATCTAGGTTTAATTAATTAAATTAATTAATTTAGGTTTGATCACCCTAGTTAATTTAATTCATAGCTAATTTAGTACTTCCATCGTTTCTCGTGGGATTAGGCTATATAAGTAGCAAATTGTTCTTAGGACAATTGGATTAATTTGGTAGGAGACTATTAGATGTCCACCATACAATTTGGCTCTTAAATTGGGTTCCCTTAGTTCTTAAAGCTGATTAGGTGTTAAATCTATTGATTGCCCACCAACGTAGGTTGCACCTAATTTAGAGAAGTAGTCGTTTCAATGTCCACCATGGCGATTACCGAATAACTAAGAGGGAATAGGGGATATGTCAGTTTAATTACGGTGTCCTACAACCAATTGATTTAAGTGGATTAATTAATTATTAGTGTCAATGATCGATTGTGAATGTGTGTGAATCATCTTGCTGGACCCGCTTTTATTTGCATTAGTAAATTTCGTGTTTAATTCTTGCTTGCTTTCATTTATTCTTAGGTTATAGAAAATTTTCCAAACTTGCGTGGTTGCTAACCAAAATCTGATTGATAGGATTTTTTAGGTTTCAATTACTCCGTTCCCTGTGTTCGATACATGTGCTACACTAATTTTTGGTCTAGCAAATTTTGCTGGATTATTTGGTGTAAAACATCGACCACCAAATTGGCACTGTTGTCGGGGAACGGTGTTATTTTTAAGCTTATTTTTCCTACTGATCTTTGTGCTTTTTAAGTGTTGAATGAGCAGGTCTTCCCGCCCTTTTCTACACTTCGATCCAGAAATTGAAAAGACTGCGAAAAGGAACCGGAAGGCAACAAAGCTCCAAAAGCAACCAGTGCTGTCACAAGCAGAAATAGGTCCGACTGACCAGACAGAGGAAAGGACCAGTGAGTTAGAGTCTGAAATCGGTCCGACATGTCAGATAGACCCGTTTTCTGAAAGCAACAATTCTGAATCTGAAGAGGAAAACATGGCTGAAGAAGAGTCAATCTGAAGATGAACTCAGGTTCGAGGAACTTGGGAGAGGACTTGCCCGGACCAATCAACATAACTACCACTGAGCAGATAGATGTGAAGCTGAATTTGGTCGCGGCATGTCCAAAGTTTTATGGGAAGCTGAACGAGAATCCTTTTGCTTTTCCGGGAGGGATTCAATCAGTCGCGTGATCCGCACGGCAAGGTCATTTGGATGCTTTCAAGCTCAAAGCATTCCCTTTTACTCTACAAGATGGAGCTCGAGCATGGTTTTCTGGACTTCGACCTAGGTCGATTACTACTTGGGCTCAGATGCGTCAGACATTCCTGGACAAGTATTTCCCTCAATACAAGACCAATGTACTCAAGAAGGAGATCTCCGAGATTACTCAAGAGCTTGACGAGTCCTTTGGAGCATACTGGGAGCGATTTGGGAAGCTAGTTGATAGCTGCCCAAACCATGGTTTTTCTGATGTGGATTTGCTACAATGCTTCTACCAAGGAATGACATATGAGTCCAAGACCATGGTGAATGTTGGATTGAAGGGTAGCTTTGCTAATAGCTACTACACTGATGCGAAGGCAATCATTGAAGGCCTTGCCGAGTCTACATCGCAATACAAAGGACCAAGGATGCAAAGGAAATCTGTGAATCTTTCGAGTGGAGACTTTCTAGACGATCTTGATATGAAAGTTGGGCTAAAAATGGAGGAAAAATTCAGCCAACTTGAAGATAAATTGGATCGGTTATTTAAGGAGAGGAATCCTCCTTCCTCTTCCTCTTCATCTGCGCGTACAATGGCTGATCACACATGTGGTGCATGTGGTCAAAGAGGACACACATATTTGCAATGTCAAGGCGAGGATGTTATTGCAGCCGACAATTGGAATGGACAGAACAAGGTTCATCCGAACTTAAGGTGGAGACAAGATGATCAAGCGCCACAACCGCCAAGGAATCCTCCACAACAATCATTCCAACAGCCTACAGAGCATCATCAACAATATCAGCCACCGCAGCAGCAAGGGTATCAACAACCCTACAAACCTCCACATCAAAGGCAATTCCCGCAGCAATTTCAAGAAGCATCGGCCCGTCTCGGCCGACGGACCGTGAGCAGCCTCGTTGGAGAAAATGATGGCTGAAATGATTACTTCTCAGAAGAGTACCATTGCCTATCAACAACAGATGCAAGAGGAGATTAATCAGACAAAGAGGGATAATCAAAGCACCGTCGATAATTTATCCAAGCAGATTTCCAAGTTGAACTCTTCAATTCAAGAGATGAAGGCAAGTCAAGGGCAATTACCGTCGCAAGTCCAGCCCAGTCCGAATGCTAGGGCTAACATAAGTCAAATTAGCTTGAACGGTAAAAAGAAGACTGAGCTCGAGCAGGGAATTGATGGAGAGCAAAGTTCTCGAACACACAAGCACGTGGAATTTCCACAAAGTCAAGTACAACAACTCATCCACCGCTATGACAAATTATATCGGACACCTACCCTCGGTATAGAGCAACCTTATCGAGCTTCGCATCAAATGGTATTGAAGCCGAAAATGTCAATCGTGTCTCCACCCGGCCAAACCGATGAGGGATCCTCTTCGCTTGAAAAATTGATGTGCGAGATGATTGCTTCTCAAAAATATGCCATTGCATATCAGAAGCAGATGCAGAATGAAATAACTTCAAATCATGATGAGCTCCAAGCCGTGAAGAGAGAGGTGCAACAATTGAAGTGGGAAAAACAAAATATCTTGGACAATCTGACCAAGCAAATGTCTATGATGACCACTTCGCTAGATGAAATGAAGGAAAATAAAAGGCAATTACCTTCTCAGACTCAACCAAATTCGTTTGCCCATAGTTGCAATCACATCATGTTGAGGAGTGGAAAAGAGTTGTCCGAACCAACACCGAAAGCGAGTCCCCAAAAGATTAGATCTGCAGCGGACCCGTACCACCGAGCCGACTGCACAGAGCATTCTCGACGCATGCAGAAAGTCGAACCGCCCGCATGCACACGACAGCAATGCGAATCCGGCCGATGGAGAGCCGATCGACGCAGAAGGTCGATTGACCGAAAGACCTCGACGAGTTGCGTAATTTTATTGATGAAGTTCCGTCAAGCAGAGAAGGCCGATCCGTCCCGCATGCACCCCTAAGATCGCCATACCTCCACCGTTTCCTGAGGCATTGGAGAGGAAACAGACACCGAACAAGGAATACATGGATTATGTGAAGTTGTTCGAGAAGCTGGAAATCAACATACCTTTCCTTGAAGCCGTGAAGATTCCCCAATTTGGCAAATTTGTCAAAGACTTCATAGGGGGTAAGATCCAGCAGTCCGAGAAGGTATTGATGGATACGTCGGTGTCGACAATCATCCAGAAGATGCTCCTCGCCAAGTGCGTAGACCCAGATACCATTGATAGGCAAGTTGAGGGTACTGCGGGTGTTCTGTTGGATAGGCCATCAACCAAGTGTGAGAAAGAGTTTTGGAGAGATGCCTATGATGATTTCATGTGGTATAAAGATCGTGGGAAGAGATTGCATATGGTGATCAAGGTAGTGGATGTGACTCCACTATGCATACCTCCACCAGATTGACCCTTTAAGAGGAGGTCTAGCCAAAGACTTTAAAGAAAGGCGCTACCGGGAGGCAACCCGAGTTTATTATCGTTTATTTCCTTTGATTTTATTATTGTTTGGTCTTTGTTTAAGTGTAAGGAGAAAAGATCTCAGAGGAGTTAGTTGCATGGTGAGCTTGTAGCCTTCGGCGGCACTTTGAAGCGCACGGTTCTCTCTCGCCTTTCGCCTCCGGGCGATAGGTGACGTCATTTTCCCCATTTTTGTTTTTGTTTTTATTTTATTGTTATTTGTGTTTGTGTTTTCGTGTTTGTGTCTATGTTTTGTTTCTCCTTTACTTGCTCGTTTGCAAGGATCAAGTGTAAGGAGGGGTAGTTTGTTATGTATTTTTGTCATGTTCTCCGTCCTTTTTATTTGTCTTTTCTTGCGTGAGGGCACACAAGGGTTTAAGTGTAAGGAGGGAGGTCTTTACGTCGTTTCACTTTGTGTTGTCCTTTCTTTTGTGTCGTGGAAGCATGCCAAAATTTGCAGTTTTTGATGCACTCTTGTTCTTTGTTTAAGCATGTTTGATTTGTGTTTTATGTTTCAATATGCAAGCATGTTAGTTGTTGTGAAGGTAGGACTTGGTGCACATTTGTATGTAATTTGGGATGAAAAATAATAAGTAATTAGTGGATCGAATTTTACACACATTCCGTATATTAGATTTGAGCCTTTAAAGTAGGACACTTCCTACTAATTCTTTTAGAGTGTTTGTCCACGAAGTTGCAATAAAGGTGAGTCACTTGTGATACATGATAGGAGGCACTAGGAATTGAGCCATTTAGCCGCGACAATACTTTCCTACCTTACATTATCCCCTAGTGAACTAATTTGAGCCTTGACCGATTCTTTGATTTAGTCAGAAAATATTAGCCAGTGCCTTTTTAGCTTTCTCTTGTCCAATGTCATTGCATGTTTTACAAGCTTTCTTGAGATTGATCTTATTATATATGTGAGGATAGCAAATTTAGTCCTCTGCCTGCTCAGTTGATACATGCTACAGAATGGTATTTGGCTAGAATCATTGAAAAACTGCACTTTAAATAGCAGAAATTACGGTCTGCCTGACCAGACAGACGAGTATGTACCCAGTTTGTTTCGGAAATAAAAAAAAAACCACGAAAAAAAGGGTACTTGTGTTTAAATTGGTAGCATTTAATATGTAATACTTTAGTGATGGGTGATATTATCTATTCTTGATTATCTCATGTTAGGCGAGTATGACATGCATGGCATCGTTTTACATTTGTTGGAGCTTAGAACCCCTAGGACCCTTACCAATGAAAATTTGTCTAAGTCCTAAGCCGCATTACAACCAAAAGAGAAAGACCTCCTTGATGTTGCAGTTGTGACAATCTTTTATCGTGATAGAGTGGACTATTTTCTTTGAGTGGCTTGACCGGGCCTAGATTAGAGAGTGTTGAGTGAATCGTGAGGATGATCCACTTTTGCTTAGGTTTTTGACCAAGTTGATATTTGTGTGCCTTGTCTAAAATTTGCAACTCTACTTGTTTGATGAGATTCATATTTGCATGGTTTGACATGTTTGGCTAGTTCTTTGAGTCTGGAGATTACGGATATGACTGGTATTGCTTTTTGTTTTTGTTTCGTGTCATGTTCTTGTCTTTTCCTTGTCTTGTTTTCGTCTATGTTTTTTTTATTTTAGAGTATTGAGTCTTTGGGGAGTAATGGAATTTGGATAGTACTTATACTTTTGTTTCCTTATACTTGAGGGCAAGTATGTTTTAAGTGTAAGGAGGTTTGATAGGTCTATTTCGTACTATCCATATTCCGTTTATTTTGGCGTATATTTTGGCGGTTGGATTGCTTTTTGGTGTTTGTTTTGCAGTTCTTATGATGATGTGGCGTTGACGAGGCGTTGATGTAACGGTTGCAAATTAAGGAAATATATGTTTAATCCGGAAGAAATCAAGAGGATAATTAAGTTTAAAAAGAAATTAATATAATATATTTTATATTATATTTTTTTATACTTAAATGATCTAGTTGGAGAAGGAAAGGAAGGAGTATATATAAAGAACTAGAAGAGGCGCCGCACGGGGGATATCATCCGATCTATATACAAACGAACACCATAGAACTCTTCATCATCATCACACCGTCAACGAGAGGGGGAGATTAATTTAATCCTTATCATCTCTTTCAAAGGGAGCTTTTGATTATTTTATCATCACCTGATCACCATATTACCGCCAGCGAGAGGAAGGAGTCCAAGAGAGAATATTTCTTTTATTATTCATCATCACCGTCCCACATCACGCCTTCACAACCAAAACCCGAGAGCCACTCTGCTCTGAATCATCATCCATCTGCACCACTCATCCACACCAATCAAACCGAGAGAGAAAGATTCCGAAGCCGCCGAAGCCGAGTCATCCGAGATCAAGCATCGCCGGAAGTTGAGGAAGTCCGATCGAAGGGTTGAATTTCTTTTAAAGTTCGAATTTCTTGCTTATGGTTTATGAATTGTAGTTTGAGTTGGAAGAAACACTATGTTATCACTTTCGTTTTGCATTCCCGAATTTGAATTGTCTCCGTTTTAATTTCCTGTGGATTGATTTACAGTTCTTAATTTATGATTTTATAATTTTTAGGACCATAATTCGTAATCTTAGTTAATCTGATTTCTGGTATTTTATTTGATTTTTTGTGCATATTTATTTTATGAATTTTAGCATGATTTGTGTTCTGTCCTGGAGTTTGGTCTGTCTGGCTAGTTCGGCCGATATGCGTAGCTAAGTCTTTTTAGGGGCCGGCGAGATGTGAAACACACACCACTTTAAATTCGTGAGACTATGGCTTAAAATTAATCACTTAGGTTCTGAATTAATCTAGGTTTAATTAATTGGATTAATTAATTTAGGCTTGATCACCCTAGTTAATTTAATTCATAGCTAATTTAGTACTTCCATCGTTTCTCGTGGGATTAGGCTATATAAGTAGCAAATTGTTCTTATGACAGTTGGATTAATTTGGTAGGAGACTATTAGATGTCCACCATACGAGTAGGCTCTTAAATTGGGTTCCCTTAGTTCTTAAAGCTGATTAGGTGTTAAATCTATTGATTGCTCACCAACGTAGGTTGTACCTAATTTAGAGAAGTAGTCGTTTCAATGTCCACCATGACGATTACCGAATAATTAAGGGGGAATAGGGGATATGTCAGTTTAATTACGGTGTCCTACAACCAATTGATTTAAGTGGATTAATTAATTATTAGTGTCAATGATCGATTGTGAATGTGTGTGAATCATCTTGTTGGACCCGCTTTTCTTTGCATTAGTAAATTTCGTGTTTAATTCTTGCTTGCTTTCATTTATTCTTAGGTTATAGAAAATTTTCCAAACTTGCGTGGTTGCTAACCAAAATCTGATTGATAGGATTTTTTAGGTTTGAATTACTCCGTTCCCTGTGTTCGATACCTGTGCTATACAAATTTTGCAGGATTATTTGGTATAAAACATTGACCACCAGATTTGCATGACTTGCTCACGTTTGCAAATCCTAGAATGCGAAGCAAATCATGGGAATTTGATCTTGAACGTTCTCCCATCAAGAACAAAAGACGAGAGAGAGATCGACATACGGTGGGAGGTTTCTTGATTTCCACAACTTAGACGTCCAGTAATTCTTTGATTTTTCTTTCAAGAAATAAGTAAAGTGTGTATAAAATCACAGAATTGATACGAGTATAATGCGAACACTCATCAATTATGTATATGTCAAGTATTTTGCTTTATATAGAAAAACATGATTTTGTAAGTTCTCTAACAATATTAAATTCTAATTATGATTTTACTTGATAAACATTATTTTTAGAATTCAAAAACTGAGATTTTAATTCCATCCGCAACTTAATTTATTTGATATACTAAGGCAAGGGTTTAAATAAGAACACTCATTAGACTAAAAAATATGAATAATTCTCAGCCTTTAGATGGTGCAAATAGATGGACCACATTGGTTTTTTTGTTTTAATTTGTGAATTGCACAATTCAATAATAAAATTTGCACAAAGGTCACAATGGTCAAATTGCATTATTAAAAAACTAAAACCTAATTTTTTTCACTTCACCTTCTTTTCAAATATATCGCACGAAAAAGAAAACCATCTCCCTTCGACCAGAGGCATCCGTTCTTTTTTTTTTTCCCTGAAAATATTTTCCAACGTTGTTTGTCCATGGCCGGAAGAATTTAATAGCAAGAGTTTTTTTCGATTCTGAAACATTTTGGTGTCTAATTTTCTATATCTTCAACTTCTAATCTCCATTAGCCACGTTTTTGTACGCCAGGGATCACCTGTCCCATTTTTGGTGGACCACTCAGTGGCCCACCAATCACGCGGTGCCACGCGTGTATTGGTGGGCCATATTTTTACCAGTAAAATATTTATTTACTGATAACATGGTCCACCAATGCACGCGTGGCACCGCGTGATTGGTGGGCCACTGAGTGGTCCACGAAAAATGGCCCAGAAGATCCGGATTGGTTTTTATAGTGGAAGTGGAATTGTTCGAAAAACTTTTATTTGGCTGCCGAAATCGACGAATTAGTTTCTAGTATGTTCGATTCTTGCACTTTTATTCATGTTTTTATGTACGCTTTCCTAATTGATTTTGCAATTTTATGGGTAATGATATATAGATTGGTTCTTTTTTGTAAATTTCGTTAATTTGATTGTTGTAGGTCAAAAATACACAACATGCAGAGGTGCTTCCTTCCATTTAGAGCTGCTTTTGGATTTGGATGTGTATGTTGATTGCATAATTACTAGGGAAAATATGCGCAATAATGATTAATAAGAGAAAATATGCACAATTACTAGAGAAAATATACACAAGTAATGAGGAAAAAATGCACAATTACTGGGGATGATATGCACAAGTAATGTAAAAAAATATGCACAATTATTGGAAAAAATATGCACAAGTAATGAGAAAAATATGCACAATTAATGAGAAATGAAGAAAAGATGAAACTAAGAATCGAATATTAGTCATTGATATGCACAAGTAATGAAAAAAAAAATGCACAATTAATAAAAAATGAAAAAAAGATGAAATTAAGAACTGAATATTAATCATTATCTTCGTAAAATCTAGGACGAGACTTAATGACATGTAATAAAATTAATGAAAATGGCGGTTACAACAAAAGGTAAGAAGATAAAAAAAATTAATAGATTGTGCAAGATTACAAAAACAACCTTAATACAACCTTTTTGTCTTAAAGGTGCATTTTAGGATTTTAAGTGATAGTAAGATTTGAAGCATTTAATAACTCGGTTCAACGATGATGTTATGTTATTAGTTCTAGCTAACTATAAAGTATGTTCCTATATGATCTATCCTCGATATACTAAAATATAAAGCTAATCAACAGTTGCGAACAATTATTAAGTTACGCTAATATTTTCTTTTTGAAAGAAGCGTAAAAACATAATTAAGAGTGAGAGTATCGTACTTCGATAACGGTTGTCTTCGTGAGATTTTTGCTTGTATTGAACTCTCGTCGAGGAAACTGCAGGGAAGACAGTTCAATTTTCAGGTTTAGGCAGGGAGACCACCGCTCATACTTTGTCGGGCCGATTAGTTCGTCCAACACGCAACAAAAATTCTGAACCACCTACACCTTAATGGTATAAATCAAGGTGGGTGGCCCGGGATCGATAGGTCCTGGGTTCAATTCCCACCAAGACCGCTATGTGTTGCATGTCACCCTGTCACATTAAGGATGATTGAACCCTTCTGTGTGGTTTGCAGGCAACTGCACAAGGAGCGTGGTTTACCCAGTACGCACCGTAGGTAGCGGCTGCGGGTTCCATGAATCAAAAAAATAAAATAAAAATAATAATAATAATAATAATAATAAGTATGTTGTACCATTCCCTACATGCTCCGTATATGTCATATTCTTTAAGAGAATAATGCTCCTATGTAACATTTGTGACACTACAATTATATGATGTAGAAACTTAGAAGTAAAGAGGCATCAGATCATTTCTAAATTAAAAAAACTGCAGAAGCCAAATAGATAAATAAAAGAACATATGTTTGCATCATCACTTTATCATTAAAGCAGTTTGATTAAATGGATTTACACACCAAATTTCCATCTGTAACTACACTTTCGGGCCAATAAGAGCAAGGCCCATCACATCATTCACTAATTACTAACCCGTTTTTTTCATTAAACTGACAAAAATTACATTAATTATAACACAAATTAGTAGGTAGTAGTACATCCGACCACACCTGAGTCGCACGTGCACACTCATAGACCCCCAGTCTCCTGTGTCACGTGCCACCCAAACCCACGGACCCCAGATTCAAAACGGAGCGAACACATCGTGCATCTGGTAATCCACCTGCAACTGCGACCCGATCAGCGCTCCGGCTCCCTCGCCGACGCCGTTCATGAATTCGAGTGGGAAGTCGAGCGCCGATTTCTCCCACTCCGACAGTTTCGGCGCGCTCTCCACCTCCGGCGACAGCACGTGCTCGGAGTAGCTCGAGCCGGTGTGCAGCCGGGGGACGGAATCCGATGCGCCGAGGTACATGAAACCGTCGTAAACCATCTCCGGCACCACCGGCTTAATGTCCTCCTCTGACGTCACGACGCTCGTCATTTCCCGGGTCGCGTGCTGTTGCTCTCTCTCGATTGTACCTTTCTTGTTGTATATGCGGCACAGCACCCAATCATCCAGCTGTACATATCAAATCATAGCCGTCAGATTAGCAAATTCAAACCACCAATAATTTCTAATTTCTAATTGAAAATGAAAATGAAAATGAAAATCAAGAGATAAGAGGGAATAATTCAGCCTCTAGCTAGTTCACTAAATTATTAAGAATTAGCATCAGTATCTTTAAATTCCGCCAGTCGAATTAAGCAATGATTCTAAAATGAAGCTTAAAAACTCAAATCCAATTCAGTCTACCCACCCTAAGGCTATTATTGGATTTCTTGCGAGCTGATCGATCCACATCGGCGAGACGGTACTCGTGCATAATCCAATTCGTCTTATCGCCTCTCGGCGCCTTGCCGGAGTAAAACACTAAAGCCTTCTTAATCCCGATTGTCTTTGGTTGACCGATCGGCTTGTCCGCCCCGGTGGCCTTCCAGTAACCGCTCCCGGCGGCTCGGTTCGGCCTCGAACCGTTAGGGTACTTCCGTTCCCTGGGAGAAAAGAAGTACCACTCCTTCTCACCGTACATAGCTAAACCTGCAATTAATCATCAATGCTGCAGAAAATTAGATAATTAATCCACCATAATCGATATAACAGAGGAATCTAGTCGATTTACGGCTGAATACCTGGCAACACCCAAGGATCGTACTTGTAGAGATCGATCTCCGCAATAATCGGAACGACGATGGATTGTGAAGCGCATTTCCGGCAAAGGTAGTGCATCACGAGCTCTTCGTCGGTTGGGTGGAACCGGAATCCCGGAGGCAACTGCAAATCGATGGAGGCCATTTCCTTTTCTTCTCTAGGGGATGTGTGAGAAAGATGGAGAGGATGGGTTTTGTGAAACTTAGCCCGTATGGGACTGAGGGGAATATATAAGAGGAAGAAGGGAAGGCGCGGCGGTTCTAGAACACACGTGGTTGATAAGGTTGCGGGGGGACACGTGGCGAGGAGGGAAGTGGGTGGGTTCGTGCTACTGTCACTGCTTACGCAGTGGATTTTGGAGGGATTTGGGTTCAGTGACACGTTCGAGGCTCATGCAAACGGTGCCATTTGGACCCTTCTTTAACCGGCTCACCTCATTTTTACACACATTAATTTTACTGTTTTATGGAAGATAATTAACATATCCATCCTTTATTTCTTTTCTAAAAATTTGAAAGTGCAGCAGCGCAGTAATTATCAGTATTAGTGTACAAACAATAGAACCTCTAAGTTAATATTCAGTAAATTAATACTCCCTTCTTCCCATTATTAGTGACGCCTTTCTTTTCAACACGGTAATTAAGAAAATATGTAATAAAATAGGAGAGAGTAGTAGATAATAAAGTAGAGAGAGATGAGTGTAATAATGAGAGAGTATGAGAGAGAAGATAATAAAGTAGGAGAGAGAAATTAGTATAATAATGAGAGTAGATATAAAGTAAGAGAAATAAAATGATAAAGTAGGAAAGAAGGTGTTAAATTTTTACTAATTTAGGACGTTGCCACTAATAGCGGGACGTCCAAATTAGGAAAGGTGGCCACTAATAATGGGACTGAGGGAGTAATTTTTTTAAAATAATTTTTTTTTTAATTTCAGGCCAGTGTAAAAAATTATTAAATTCGATAAAGTAATTAGATAATAATTTTTAGAAAACTGCAATATAAACATATGGTCTTGTTAACATCATAAATTAATAATCATTTAAAATTATCAATAACACTAAGAGACAATTTTGTAAAATATGATTCTAGTATTGCCTTAAAATGAAAACTTATATCTAACTGACTTTTCTAATTACATCAAAAGGTTTTGGTGTTATTTTCTCAAACTGTATTATAAAATTGTGAAGAACTTTAGACACAATAAGTGTTTCCTAGCGCGTAAATGGTTCCAAATGAATTGTATTGTCTTTTTGTATTTTTCTAGTGTTCATTGTCGGTTAATACTAGCTATATCATTATACTTATTTTATAAATGATTAAATGTATTATTTTTTAATAAATTAACATTATTCATTATTTCTAAATAGTAAATAGTAAAATAACATTAAATATGATATATAAATAAACTTATAACTCCTTATATACATTTACTTAAAATTCTATTTTATTGAAGTTAGAAAACTCTCTTGAAATTAATAAATATTAATTTATAAATAAATTAATATCTCTATAAAATAATCAAATCTCATGGTCTCGACAATATTAATTTAGAGAGGTATAACTGTAATTGAAACAAATGTTAGATAAATGTTTATATATATGATTCAGTTGAAAACATATAATTGAAACAAATGTTGTAGTAAGCATAAATTACCAGCATTAGTATTTTTATTATATTTGATTCAGCTGAAAAAAATATTTTATTAGAAAAATAAAAGGGTTGATCGTTTTCTTCTATAATGAAAGTATAAGCGGTTGGACCAGTTGATAACCATCATAATTCATAAGTACTACTACACGGGGGTGTTTAAAATTGGAACAGCCTTCCTGCATTTAATACCTTTTCAGTAGAAAAGTGGGTGTTTGGAATATTCAAGTTTTTTGTTGAAATTCTCTATGAAATACTACCTCTGTCCCGCTATTTCCGGCACATTTCATTTGAGCGCGGAAATTAAGAAAGTATATAATTAAGAATGAGATATGAGTAGAAGATAAAGTAGGAAAGAGAAGATGAGTGAGAATAGATGATAAAGTAAGAAATGGAAGATGGTAAAGTAAGAGAGAGAAGATGATAAAGTAAGAAAAAGTAGGAGAGATAAGATGGTAAAGTATGAGAGCGATGATAGTTATTTCCAAATTAGGAAGTGTCCCAGAAATAGCGGGACGTCCATTTCGGGAAAGTGTGCCAGAAATAGCGGGACAGAGGTAGTAGTATTTAGATAGAAAACTTATTTAAGTGGCTATAATCCAATTTTTAGCAAGTTTATAATTTTTTATAATTTATTGGACAAATTTGTCCAACATATATTATACTAATTCCCAAAAAGATCATTAGCCTATAAATATAATACTCTTTCGTCCCATTATAAACATCTTCCTATCATAGTTGGTTGTTTCATTAAAAGTGTTATCTTTTTAAAAAAAAATAAAAAATGTGTGCATATAAATTAATTACCCAAAAGTCAAATAATATATATATATATATATATCACACAATACCATTTTATCGATGTTCGTACTAAAAAGAAAGCGACGCTTTTAATGGGATAGAGTACTTATTAGTTAGCAATTTAATATGATTATTTCTTAATAGATTAGTTACCAATTTAATTATGATTAATTTGTATTTGTAAATTTTTCAAATTTAACTATGAGATTCTCATATTTTAATTTAATGCTTTTTGTTATCTTCAATTTATGATAATTGTTTTTTTTAGCTAGATAATGAATAAGTTTATATAAAAATATTATTAGTGTAAACTAATGTAAATATATACTATTTAATATAGCATGATATACTAGAAATTTATATGTACATAGATTAATTTAATATTTTATAATACTAATTACTAAGATAGAAATTCTAATGAAAAAAAATAATTTCGCAATTTTATTTATCTATTATAAATTATAATTATTTAATAACAATAGAGGTAAGGCAAACATTTTTATTTAAAAAGTAAAAGTAAGTTATTGGTATCGGTAACATTTTTAAATAATATTTTATTCATTTTCAGTAGCTTTAGCAAGACATGCAAATTTTCAAATCAGCCATTTTCAATACTTATGAATAAGTTTCAGCTATTATATGTCGTAATGATAATAGTCGTGCGATTACGTGACAATCCAATCTCCGAACATAACGTGCTGTTTTAAGTTCAATCCATGAATCTACATTATCCATCTTTGTAATTTTATACAAATAGAATATCTAGAACTGGGTGATTTCACGGCAGCCAATTTCTAGGATCACAATTAGTCAGAAGATTCTGAATTTGAAATTTATCAAATACATGCATTCATTCATATAATTGTCCATAAAATATTAGAGCTGAATAGCTGATCAATATGGAGGCTGGTCGATTTCGGATTCTTGCTTATGCAAAGAATTTAATAGTTATAGTTCGAGGTATTTTTACATTACTCAATAAAATCTAAATAGCACTTATTGTTAGGGTGATCCCAACCCTATTGTTAGCGTGTGGCGGCTCACTGAAGATACAATTGAACAAAATTCAAAATATTATTAAAAAATTCATATTTTAATAAAAATGGTTAAAACTTATCAATCTATCTAAAATCATTAATTTCGATATTGGTCATACTATTTCACAACAAATTTAATCAAGTGATCACCTAAAATATGATTTACAGGTTAAAAAAGATATATTATGATATACTAGAAAATAAGATAAGAGGATACTCAAATTTAATGTGTATGGAGAGTGAATCATCATAGATTGCAGAACTGACGGAAAGAAAAAAGTCGTACCCCACAAATTTATGGTTTTCAGACTCGTGATGTACAAATTGACAAAACACCAACCAGAAACTCTCTCTCGCATTGTGGGCGGCGCCACTCTCAACTTCCCTTTTTCATATATTCATTTCGTTTTATAAATAATGTTTTTTTTTTCGGATGTCCACAAATAATATTTTTTTTCGAAAATATTAAATTATTATACATAATCAATCACTCTTTTTTAAGGGTCTCATCACTTTTTATTTACAATTAACCAATCTTCTTAAATCCCGTGCTAGAAAGATAAAGAGACATTATTTGTAAGATGAAGGAGTATCTCTTAATTATTCTTCAAAAGTCACTTCGAACTCTAAATTAAAATTAGGTTGAATTGAATTGACCATTTATTAATTCGGTAATATTTAGACAATAATATCCCTCTCCATCACTTTTTGTTGATTAAAAATGAGGAGTTGCGAAATCCTTCTCCATGAAGGGAAACCTCCAATATTACCAAATCTGTTTTTAATATTCGATTGGTTGTCGTCCAATTGTAATCTGACTGAATTTTCAAGTTGCGGCCGCCTTCATTTTATTGATGTGATTTTCTTGTCTTTATTTTCGATAGTTCCTCCCAACTAAGATCTACGCCACTCAATATATAAAGTTGAACAAACAAACCCTCAAATTTTATATTTAACGGCGCGGAATTATCATCAAACAAATTTAATGAAAACAACGTTTTCGCACGAAAGAGATAAATCTCGCCATATTATAATTAATCATACGGTGATTTGATGAGATTATATAAATATAAAAATACTGGGACGACAAAAAAGCACGTCGTGGTGGGGGAATCGGGTTATTCAGGCGTGCATGCGGTAGGTAAACAGTTGATTTCAATTATCAACTTGCTTAACATACTTCTATCATCTCTATTTTTCCTCACATGATATTCAAGTGCATATTTTAATAATTAGATTTGCTATTCAATTTTTTCGTTTTTAATTTATATTATTAATAGAATTGTGGCATGTGTCTCATTTAATCTTAAAATAACTTATTTTCTAAGGTTAATAGATCCATGCTAGATTATATTTTTGTTAAATGAGTAATTCTATTGCTAAATATAAATTAGACATTGGTCAGGTGATCCTCTACTATATTTTAACAGAGAAATTTGGGGTGTACCATATTTGCTTACCCTTATACACCACAAGGACATTGATATGTAGTCAGGGGGCGGAGAGAGGACATAAGGACAATGAGCCTTTGAGATTTGAAAATTAATTAAATACATATCATATACTCCCTACGCTCACATGAAACGTCTTTGTATTCTATTTTTGATTGTCCGACACAAATGTCTTTTTTTTAGAAGGAAAATGAATTTTATACAAAAGTCAATTTTTCGTGGGCCCCATTCACCTCACTTTCTCTCATAACACATAAAATTCAAATGCATAAATTATTGTTCCGAAAAGAAATAAGACGTTTCATCTGTGACATATGGAATATAAAGTTAGTTGTTAGTCTATTGGTGAGACCTCAGCTTACTGGGCTCTTGGATTAGAGGTTTAGGCATGGAGTCTCACCTTCTCCTATATTTGAACATTATAATATCATTATTTATTTTTTTCCTTTTTCTTTGTCCTTTGTCTCCTCCGCCTCTACATGTGTCAAACTTCTTCAATGTTTTATGTAACTATCATGATTTTTTTTTTCGTTAGAAAAAACAATTTTACTGTGTATGTCCAATTTTCACCAACATCTAATTCTACATCGATTTGTTAAAAACCACAAGATCAGTTAATGAATTTACTATTGGGATTTTTGAATAGCATCAAGTTGATTTTTGGTATTTTTATGGCTTGTTTATATAAAGAAGAAATATTATTTGTAGACCGAATAATTCCATCGGGAATCTATTGGTACTTTAATTTTCCCATAGATATTTAGGAGATCTTATTGGTCCCGAGTCAAACGTTCAGGTGTAGGGGGGGTTGAATACATCTGAAAATCTTTTTCTCAAACTCAAACGCGAACAGTCCGTTTAACAGAAGATGTCTACTGAATGAGTTCAGTAGACCAAACAAGCTGCTTTCGATCGCGTGGACAAAATAACTGAGAGTGCTGAACTCTGCTAGCTGACTGGAGGTTAGAATTCAATAGCGTTCAACAGCGGTTCAGTAGCGTGCGGAATGTGTAGGCCCGATTAAATTTGTTTTGAAAACGTTTGTTTATCAAATCAGTTCAATATATTTAGTGCGATGTTTTAAGCTTTTAACTTAAATGTTATTGTATGATTTTGTAAAGATATTTTCAGTATGAACAGTTATATCAGTGCAACAGTTAAAATGACACAACAATTTTAAAGTGGTTCGGATACGCAAGATCCTACGTCCACTGATCTTGAACAACGCAGGACACTATTTTATTATACTGAGGTAGTCTCAGTTAGTTTGTACGCATGACAAACTGTAACTTGTGATTATACTGAGCGAGTCTCATGTTGGTCTTGAGACGTGGTTCAGGTGTAGAGGGGGGGGGGGTGAATACACCTGAATACAAATTTCTCTCAAACGCGAATTCAGCTTAGCTGAGTTTGCTACTGAACCGAGTCAGAGCCAAATATGTTCCAGTTCGCGTGGGCAGAAAAACTTCTACTGAGTTCAGCTCTATTAACTTGAGTCAGTCGATTAGTCGTTCAGTATCAGAGTGTGTGCGGAAGTGCAGGCCCTATGAAACATCTCGGTTAGAAAACACCGGTTTTCATGCCGAGTTTTTTGAAATACAGTTTGTATGCAGTATGGCCAGTTAAATAAAACAGTAAATCAACACAACGATTTTTAAAGTGGTTCAGACACGCTGGGTCCTACGTCCACTGTCCTGACCAAAGTAGGATACTTGATATATTTATACTGAGCAAGTCTCAGTTGGTCTGTTCACTAGACAGACGCAAACCTTGAAGTTTATATTGAGCAAGTTCCCAATGATTTGTGCGCGAGACAGATTCTCTACTTATAGTCATAGTAACTTTTATAAGGGTTCAAACTTGAAGAGTTTGAGTCTTCTCCAACTAAGAGGAAGTTCATACAAATAAGAACGGTTTCACAAGGATGTGAACTTCCTCGAGGTTTCTAAGCTAAAGATATTACAATGAGCTTGCTTAGATAAGAGAAGGGGAACATAATAAAAACTCTAAGTGATGAACTAAAGGTGTTCTTCAATTGACGCTAGTTCTTCATTGGATTCAGCTTTGAGATTGCTAAGAGTTTGTGCGTAGAATGCTTGGGTTCCCGATGTCGTATCTGCATGGCGACTTCTCTTATTTATAATCGTCGATGGTGAATAGATCCGTTGGAGGGAGCTCTAGACACGTGTCGATACGACAAGGAAAACGGCTCCTTTAATTTGAACGTTGTCGAGCAGGTACACTGTAGAGATTCTTCTCTTTTTCAGTTTCAGAGCAACTTTTGTCAGAGTAGATAGTCGTTGTCGGCTCCTTATTGGTCGAGGTAGATTGGTAGTTGAGACTTGTCAAACATCAAGGTTGACTTCCTCTGAATCCTCGGACCTGCAACTGAAGTGTCTTTCCTACTGACGTTCTTCTGAGCTTTCAGTGCATGGGCACGAATTCCTGGGCAGATTCAGCTGGAGGTTGCTGTCCAACTGACTTCTTCGATCCTGAGTTCGTCAGCTAAGTGAGGTCTTCTACTGAATCCTACAGCTACTGAACTATGTCCTACTGAGTTCTAACAACTGAACTCGACTAGGCTATACAGATACGAAGGTACAATGTTCAGCTAGGGTTTTGGGATCTATCAACTCTATCCAAATCTATCAAGACTATCAGATCTATAGATTCATCTACTGAATCCTATCCCAACAACTTCTCCCTATTTGATGATGCCAAAACCTATTACATCTTCTATCACAGAAAACATGCTAAGGTTAAGACTAATAGCTACTGAATAAAATAGCTATTACAAGGGAGAGCTCCAGTCAACAAATACAGCTGACTAAGATAAAGAAAATGAGAATTAGAGCAGTCGCAAGTAAAGAATATCAGAGCAAACTTATGATCATGAGGTTATGTATCAGAGCCAAAACTACAATAGTTAAGAATAGTTGAATGTATCAGAGCATATGGCTACAGTTATCATAGTTATAGCATGCTGACATGTATCAAAATCTATCAGATCATAACAAGTTCAGCACAAGGTTGATACAAATATTCTAAGTTCAGAATAGATCATATAGTAGCTAATCATCAAGTGTAATTTCAGCATTTATCAGTTATCTCCCTAAGATGCAAGTTCCCCCCTAAGAAACAATATCCCCCTTATCTATTACTGTATCATAAAAAAGTTATTCCCCCTAAGCATAAGCAATTATATCAGAGAAGAGTAAGATAAACACAGTTAATCAGTAGGAAATAATTCTAAGGCAGATAAGCACATAAGTCACATAGGTCAGATAACATAAGTTATGAGCTGATCACTGAGGTGATCAGTCGTGCTGAAAAGTAAAAGGTAAAGCCTTAAAGACTATGAGTTATTGTCAGGGCCAAAATGTGATATTGTCATATATGATTAAGAGATTACAGTACAATGACAAACTATCACTAGAAACAAGACTATGAAGAAAAGATCAGTTGGGCTTCTGCTTCTTGAACTGTTGCATCCTTGCCCGGAACTCTGCTGACTTCTTCTCTAGGAGCTCAAGACCATAGCTTTTGTAGACACGCTTCCTCAAGGCCTTGATCTCAGCTAAGTCTTGTTCATCAGTTTCTTTCAGACCTTTGTTGTATATAGCATTCTTGATTTCTTCTTCTATCTCCTTTTTGCAAAGATTGCCTTCATGCGTCATAGGAGTAGGTAGAGTCCGAAAGGGAGGTGCCTTCAGCGGTTGACCCATCTGGTCAAGCAGAGTCTGAATCTCAGCTAGGAGGGTTGGATCCATGGTGGTTAGAATATCCTTGAAGTAGGAATCTTGATCTGAAGAAGGATTTACATCACCAATTCTCCACACATGGAATCTCTTGATGAATTCCACCTTCTTATGCTCCCATTGCTGATTGTGCTTGAGAGGCACCCAGTTGTCAGTTCGTTGATAGACGATACGCTTTACCTGACTCAGGGGCTCTCTGCACCTAAAGAAGCGGGAGGAATGAGGGATACTCCTATCTTTCACTGGTACCCTCTCCCTATCTTCTTTTTCGGTTCTTAGCCTGAGGGCTTCAAGGTCAGTAAGGCGAATCCTCTCTCGTGCTTCACTAATCTGCCTAGCCTCAGCTGTTCTGTCTAAAGCCCTTTCCATTGTCTCCCAAATTTCTTTCATCTCCTGTTCTTGCTCTTTGGAAGGGACGTAGGAAGGAACATGAGGTTGCTCCTCTAACTCAGCAGGCGATTGTGATTTAGACTTGGAACCTAAAGCTCCGCCTTGCTGGTCAGTCTTGGACTTCTGGGTCTGCTGAGCTCTTGTCTGCTGAGCTCTGGCAGCTGCTAAACGAGTCGCTGCTGATCTGGACTGTTTGGAGGCAGTGTATCGCATTCGTGCCGAAGTAGGAGAACGGATCTGAACTCCTTTCTTCTTTGCAGCAGGCTTCTGTCTAGCCTCTTCTTCAGCTAGTTCTCACGCGAGTTGCTCATCGTAAGCAATCTGCTCTTCTCGATACTTGAACTTCAGCTTCTTCTGAGCTTTAGGTGGGCTAGGTTCAGCATGTGCCTTGCCCTTACCCTTGATATCTGTTTCAGGTGCGGGAGGTGGTGAGCCTTCAACAGACAGATTCTAAAGATATGTAGTCACCTCCGCCACCGCTTGCTCAGTAGCTCCTTCAGCTGCCGGCACAATTACCTTCTCAGCTGTTGAGCTTGGTCAGCCCTGCTGCTGATCTTCAGCTTTCAGAATAGCTCTGAGCTGAGCAGCTCTCGACCCTTCCCCCTTTTTGGCATCATCAAGGAGAGTGGCCAGGGCAGTGACCTTCTTGGTCAATTCAGCTACAGAGTCCTTGACAGAGGACATTCTAGTAGCGATGTCAGTTGAAAGATCGGTGTAAGATCGTCAGTATATGGTTGACCACGTACGCCAACCCATGGTATTCAGGCAGCAGCTGGTTCTTGGGGACCGCTGCCTTGAACACGCAGTCCGATAAGCCGTTGAATCGGCTAAGATACTGGTTGATCTCCAATTCCTTGTAACGAGCGACTGAATACCCTTCGTCGACTAGGCCGAAACGGTCATGAAGGCTCTTCGAGATGTCAATCTGAGAAGCTGTATCCTCCCACTGATTGGCGAGGACTTCTCTCTTCACAATGACGGTAGATATGTCATTGGAATTCTCGTCTTCGCGGTAGTTGAGGAAGAACTCCGTGACCTGACGAGGGAGAAGATGGCGCGGAGCACGCGAGAGGATCGAAAGCAGAACCGACCTCTCCAAGGCATCAAAAACGGGCGCTATGCAATCTACCCCACACATTCTGACAGATAGAACGGGCTCGAACCATACTCGCTTCCCGGACAAAATGTCTTCCATGTCGATGGGAACAGCGACGTCAGTGATTGGTGCGAAAGCCATTTGTATATCTGAGATCTGCAAAAACAAAGAGTAGTACTTCGAAAAGAGACATAGTTAGTTACAGATTCAGTATAAGGAATGCTTACCGAAGAAGAGGTGCTAGAAATGCAATAGATGTCTAAGTGCAAGTATGTGAGTAAATGCAAAGCACGAATTCTTCTTTAATAGCGGAAAAGTAAGGCAGTTTAGAGATGAGAGAATATATACTCAGATTTGAATCTAAGGCGGTTTTAGCTGAGTGACTGAGATTAATCAGGTTTAAAACAGTGAACGACTCAGATTAAATGTTATAATAGGTTATGATTACTGTGCCGCCTATAATCTCGCCTACTTATCTCTAACGCCTAAGAGGTAAGGTGATAAGACATGCATTTAATGCGCCGCAATCAGGTTTATGGAATATCGTGTATTTAATGAAAACGACATAGTCAGTGTAATACAATGAACATTAATGGCGAGCAATAAATGCTATGACATGCTGAATCATCAAAAGCTGAATTTAATACTCGTAACCTGTCAGCTGATACCATGTATGACGAATGCTGAGTATTTCAGTTGTACTGAATATGTATTCCCCCTTACTCAGTACTCCTCCGGATCATCTACTGAATCGTATCAGTGGGATCCAAAAGACCTAGTTCTACTGAGAGATCATTGAATCTGGTCTCAGCTAGAGGTTTGGTTAGGATATCAGCTCTTTGCTTATCAGTGTGGATCTTCTCCATTCTGATATCCTTTTTCTCGACATGATCTCTGATGAAGTGATGACGAATGTCCACGTGCTTGCATCTTGTGTGCAGAACTGAATTCTGAGTGATTGCAATAGCACTGGTACTATCACAGTAGATCGGCACTTCATCTTGATGAATGTCGTAGTCTCTCAGCTGTTGTCGAAGCCATAGTATCTATGCGCAACAGCTTCCGGCACTCATATATTCAGCTTCAGTAGTGGACGTTGCTACTGAGTGTTGTTTCTTTGAGAACCACGATATGAGCTTGCTACCGAGGAACTGACAAGTTCCTGAGGTTGACTTTCTGTTGATTCGACAACCTGCATAGCCAGCATCAGAGTAACTAGTTAGTTCAAGGTTATCATTAGCTGGATACCATATTCCAACATCAGGTGTTCCCTTCAGGTAAGAAGAATTCTCTTCGCTGAATCAATGTGACTCTTCTTGGGATTCGCCTGAAATTGCGCGTATACACCTACAACATAAGTTATATCAGGTCTGCTAGCTGTAAGATATAATAAAGAACCAATAATAGCACGATAGACAGTAGAGTTAACAGATACTCCCTCTTTGTCAAGATCAATCTTGAGATTGATGTTCATGGGCATCTTGACTGACTTGCGAGATTCGCAGCCGAACTTTTTGATGAGATCTCTAGTATATTTCGCTTGATTAATGAATATTCCTTTCTTAGATTGCTTGACTTGAAGTCCAAGGAAATAATTCATCTCTCCCATCATCGACATTTCAAATTTTTCTTTCATCATCTGCTCAAATTTCTGACACATAGTCAGATTCCTTGATCCAAAGATGATGTCGTCCACGTAGATCTGCAAAAGAAGTATGTCTTCGCCTGACTTGATACTGAATAGGGTGCGATCCACTGTTCCTTTTCAAAAACTTTTTTGAAGTAGAAAGTCTGATAGGGTATCGTACCAAGCCCTACAAAGCTTTCTTAAGTCTGTACACCTGATGTCCCTACTGAAAGTCGGGCGGTTGTTCAACGTAGACTTCTTCCTTCAGTACGTCGTTCTAGGAATAGACGAATAGCTTCCAATCTTGCGACTGGGGCGAACGTTTCGTCAAAGTCTATCCCTTCTGATTGACAATATCCTTTAGCAACGGTCGAGCTTTGTTCGTGACGATGACGTTGTTCTCATCACGGTTGTTCTTGAAGACCCACTTCGTTCCTATTACGTGCTGGTGTCTAGGTCTGTCAACAAGCTCCCATATGTTGTTTCGCGTAAATTGGTTCAGCTCTTCTTGCATGGCGGTGATCCAGTCAGCATCATTCAGCGCGTCCTCAATAGTCTGAGGTTCTTCAGTCGACAAGAAGCATGAATACAAGGCACTTTCTCCTTGACAGAATTTGGATTGTGTCTTGACGCTTGCTAAAGGATCTCCTATAATAAGATCTAAAGAGTGAGCATCTATCCATGAGCGACGACGTCTTGTTACTTCATCTGGAATTGTTTCAGTACAAACAGTAGGAGTATTAGGAATTTCAGAAGTATTGTTCTGTGTCTGAAGTAATTCAGTAACAAAGGTTGGATCTACTGAGTCACCTTGTTAAGAGTTTGTGCGTAGAATGCTTGGGTTATCGGTGTCGTCTCTGCATGGAGACTTCTCTTATTTATAGTCGTTGATGGTGAATGGATCCGTTGGAGGGAGCTCTAGACACGTGTCGATACGACAAGGAAAATGGCTCCTTTAATTTGAAAGTTGTCGAGCAGGTCCACTGTAGAGATTCTTCTCTTTTTCAGTTTCAGAGCAGCTTTTGTCAGAGTAGATGGTCGCTGTCGGCTCCTTATTGGTCGAGGTAGATTGGTAGTTGAGACTTGTCAAACATCAAGGTTGACTTCCTCTGAATCCTTGGACCTGCAACTGAAGTGTCTTTCCTACTGACGTTCTTCTGAGCTTTCAGTGCATGGGCACGAATTCCTGGGCAGATTCAGCTGGAGGTTGTTGTCCAACTGACTTCTTCGATCCTGAGTTTGTCAGCTGAGTGAGGTCTTCTACTGAATCCTGCAGCTACTGAACTCTGTCCTACTGAGTTCTAACAACTGAACTCGACTAGGCTATACAGATACGAAGGTATAATATTCAGCTAGGGTTTTGGGATCTATCAAACTATCCAAATCTATCAAGACTATTAGATATATAGATTCATCTACTGAATCCTTATCCCAACATCTCAGTTTACAGGGTCAAACGGTTAAGTTTGAATGTATCGCCAATGATGAAGGAGTTCTTAACAGTAAGAACAATTCAATAAATTAATTCATTCGGTTCTAAGCTATGAATATAACGGTTGAGCTTAGGTTAGAGGGTGGGAACGTGATTGGCTTCTCGAGCAAAGAACAAAGAGGAATAATCACTCTGGGTTCGTGCTCTTCACTTGAATAAACGCTAAGTATTCTACACCTTTAGTTCGTTGATTGCTTGAGTTCCATTATAGGTCGCGTATGATCGTGTAGTGCGACTTGAATGACCATGATCTTCCCTCTATTTATAGACGTGAGTGTGAATAGATCCGTTGGAGACGAACTGCCCACGTGTCACTCTATATAGGTATCAAACGAATTCTTTTTCGAATTCTGTAGAGTCCGTTTTCTTTGCAGAAAGTGGTTGACTTGCAGCTTTATGTCGGAGACTTTGCTAGCTGGCTGCTTTTCATTGGTCGAGGTACAGAAAGTGATTGAAACATATTCAAACTTCAAGGTTGATACTGAAGCTAACCTTTCTCAGATGTACGACCTCGGACAACTCTACTGAAATGACTTTGAAGTCCACTATCAGTTAAAGCAATTGACAGGCCGTTCCTGAGTCTGACCAATAGGTTCAGTATGTTGCTCTTGCTGAGTCCAACACTACTAAGGGCCAAGACTCTGAGTACAGTAAACTGCTCCATCTGAGTCCAGTTCTACTGACTCCCGAACATTTTTCAGTATGCTGCTCCTGTTGAGTCCAGCCATACTGAATCTTCACTCCATGGCACTGCGGCAGATGATCTACTGAAAGACAGCAGGCCGAACTACTGAGCCGGAACCATGCTGAAGGCGAGTCTACTGAGTCTGAAACACTCAAAGACAAAGATGTTAACTTTTACAAATGAATGGTTCACCAATCAGAATAGGGTTTTAGGTTCAGTCAAATCTTCTACTCCCAACAGTTCTCTATGGATATTTTCGTCATAAAATCTTGTAGTGGGACAACTCGAAGGATCTACTAATTTATTTATCCACAACGACCAATTTTGAGAAAAAAAAAAATTGATTTCAACTCTATAGTTCATTGTTCGTTTTAAGTCATGAAAGCATGACTGCGTGACTGCGTCTATATTTCGCCTGTAGTGTGAGCAATCTTCTTCTTTTGTTCTCGGACAGAGAATATAATACTCGCACCTGTCACAAGCCTTTTTTCATTATGTAGATATTGTGCTCCTAACAATATGTTACCAACGACACTTTTAAGTTATCGTTAAACAGAGGCATGGATTACACTTTCCACCTAAAGAAAAAATAATCATTTTAAAAAATGACCATATTACATTACGGAATAAAAAAGAACAAATATCACACTACAATATCAAAATCGATTAAAAAAAAAGATAAATGTTTATTAGGGAATAAACTTTTAATTTTCTGAAATACAGGTAAGCCTTTTGTCATTATTATAGAGATTCACATGTTCCTTGAACCCCCCCCCCAAAAAAAAGCAGCCGCAACTTTTCAACTAATATTAAAATAGATTGAATAATCCAATTATCTATTAAGAAGCAGATGTGAGATTAGATGTTGATCTTAATTATATATCCCACTAACCATAGTGTGACTAACGATCAAGAAAGACCCTACCATTGGATACTAGGTTGTCTAGGTGAAATCTATGTAATTAAAACTGGCCCGGCCCGGCCGGTTGACCCGGTTCAACCGTGACCCGGTGAAAAATCCGGGCCGGGCTAATAAAAAATCGGTTTTGGCCTTTGACCCGGTATGACCCGGCCGAACCGGCCGGTTGACTCGGTAACCGATAACCGGTTGACCCGGTAATATTAATTAAAAAAATTAAATTTAAATTCTAAATCTCTAGTTTACTAATTCTATTTATGAAGTTTGGACATGAAAAATACTAGGTTAATTTTTGACTTCAAATTATATTAATATTAAGTTTTTTATATTTTTAAGTTATTTATTTTATTTATTTGTATTATTAAAAGATATTTAATATTTATTATATTACACCGGGTTGACCCATCGGTTCGATCGATTCGATCGGTTGAACCACTAAAATTAATTTTTTCGGATCAATGACCGGGTCGGATTTAATAACATAGGCTGCCCGTGCTTTTAACTTTAAATTATTTCTTCTCATTTACTTCTATATTATCATTAATAGTTTACTTAATAATCACGTTTGGATTTTCCAGCCGCCATCTGAATTTCAACGCTCTTATCTTTTAGACATAAATGTTTAGTTTCACATGTACCATATATTTATTTATGAGAATATCTTTTTTCTTTCTAGTATTTGGATTTAGTGGAAATATCTCTTTATAACCATTCTCAATAAAAAAATACAAATCTACCCACCTATTATAATAATAGTTATAGAATACCCGATATTATCTATTTACCCTTACTTTTTGCAATTGACAAACGGGTGCCGATGAGACCCTACGGGTGCCGATTGTTTGTCATCGGCACTAGAATTATCCAATAGACAATTGTTAAACAATTTAAAATACGAGTGCCGATAGACAAAAGCCGTCAATAGGCACTACCAAAGGTACTGCCATCGGCACTCCTAATTTTATTTTAAATAAAACAATTGAAACAATTATAACTACGAGTGCCGATTGGCTAAGGCAATCCATCGGCACTGCCGAAGGTACTTCCATCGGCACTCTATATTAATTTTTTTTTTGGTATATAAAAGTTAGTCAAAAGCTGCAAGTAAAGGCACTGCGATTCTGCGATAGGCACTGCAATAGGCACCGAATATAATTTACAGTGTCGATAGAGCAAATAACCCCATCGGCACCACCATCGGCACTGACAATGGCACTGATTAATTTAATGTTGTATGTAAGAAACGGCACCAGCTCTCACAGAAACAACATAACCGAGCCAAAACTTCTCTCGGCACCGAACATTGGCGACGTTGAATCAAGGCGCCGCCTACGCTCAACCGACGTCCCGCCGCCGCTGAACCCGCCGCCCACCGTCGTGTGAACGCCGATCCATGCCGCCACTACTATGGCTTCTTCGGCACAGATATGTTTCCTTTCGGCTCCGTCGGCTTTCAACAATTTCTTGAAATTAATTGTGCAATTGATTGAGAATATATGATTAGGTTATGATTTAGTCATGTAATTTGATTGGGATTGTTGTTGAATAGACGAAAATGCAATCGAATTTATGTTAGTTTAGAATTTCCGGCCGAAACTGCATTTTACTGCAGTTTCGTGCCGGTGCCGATGACTGGTGCTGATGGGTGCCGATGGTGAATTCTCCATCGGCACTAGGTGATTTTAAGAACAAAAATAATCCTTTCGGCCGATGCCGGCTGACGGCCAGTCCATTTGATTTTTTTTTTAATTTAATAATGAAAGATTATTTATTTTCAGCCTGATTATATCCGACTACCCGTTCGGGAAAAATCCCCCAAATTACAACTTATTGGAGAGATCAATTACCCGAATGGATTAAGCGGTGTCTTTCACGTAAGGGAGGTAATGAGTTAGTTCTCCGATTTATGAGTGGTCAGTTTGGGCACCTTCTACAGTGGAGGAAAGGGAAGAGTGCCTCACAGGCTCTGCATCAATTGATGTGCTACGAGGTGCAGTGCGAACTTGGGGAGGTTCGTTTTAATATAAATGGGATAGAGTTGAGATTCTCGAAATTCGAGTATGCATTAGTTACTGAATTGGCATTTGGGGAAAGTACTTTTAATCCGGATGCGCCTCGGCAGCCACAAGAGTCGGGAGTCTTCATGAGACTTACAGAGGGGAAGCTTGGCCACTCCTGATTCCCGCTACACTGTTATTGCAGACTCTACAGTTTTTGTAAGTATCATTTATTCAAATTAAATGTCAATTATTCAAATTGCAAGCTTATGAAAAATTTAAATCCTTTTCAGACTGGTTTAGAGAATGCTTGGAAATCGAAGATTCATGAGCCGGATAACGACGTACATGAGCGGACCATAGTTAGCTACTCTGACTGGGTTCCTAATGATGGTTTGCTCGAGTGTGTGTTTGGAACAGAAAGGGACGTGACCAGATCCGCATGGACTAATGCTAAATTTGTAAGTTTTTATCATATACATGTATCAATTTAGGCGTTTTGAAATCCATATTTGCGTTATTTGCAGATCATTTTTCCGGTGTTGGCTTCGAGTCATTGGGTCCTAGTAAGGTTGTGCATCGAGAGCTGGACCCTTGAGTTATATGATTCACTAAACCAGAACCAGGATCCAAACATATTTGAATATAGAAAAGCAAATTTGAGACCGATCCGGAAGCTGATAGGGCGTTTGCTTGATGTGAGTCTTATTAAAATTTTAGTGTCATTTGATTATTTTCGATAGTGCTAATGAGACGTTGTTTCACAGGCTGGCAGTTATTGGATGGTTAACAAGTTCAAGTTGTCGTACCTTGGACTGCAGTCTCCACAACTGCAATTGATGCCCCCGGATGTCCAGTTCGAACAGACTGACTCTCACAGCTGCGGCCCATATGTATGCATGACAGCTGAGCGACTGATCACTGGATTTCCTACACCGAGGTGGGGGAATCAAAAGCATAACATTCGCATATATCGAGAGTGGATGGCATGGAAGTGTTTCGAGCAGTGTTATATATGACAGTTTTTGTAATGTGAATATTGAATGTTGATTATCCTCTGGAATATGTTGTCATTTGAATATGTTGGATTTAAAATAAAAAATAAAAATAAATAGATAGTGCCTATGGGTGCCGATCTAGTTATCGGCACCCATAGACACTAAAAGAATTATTCGAAAAACAACTCCCTCTATCAGCCGATAAACTTGTAGGCCGATAGAGGGAATATGTTGGATTTTAAAAAAAAAATAAAAAAAAATAGATAGTGCCTATGGGTGTTGATATAGTTATCGGCACCCATAGGCACTAAAAGAATTATTCGAAAAACAACTCCCTCTATCGGCCGATCAACTTGTAGGCCGATAGAGGGAATATGTTGGATTTAAAAAAAAAATAAATAGATAGTGCCTATGGGTGCCGATATAGTTATCGGCACCCATAGGCACTAAAAGAATTATTCGAAAAACAACTCCCTCTATCGGCCGATCAACTTGTAGGCCGATAGAGGGAATATGTTGGATTTTAAATTAAAAAATAAATAAATAGAGAGTGCCTATGGGTGCCGATATCGGCACCCATAGGCACTAAAAGAATTATTCGAAAAACAACTCCCTCTATCGGCCGATCAACATGTAGGCCGATAGAGGGAATATGTTGGATTAAAAAAAAAAAAAAAAAGATAATGCCTATGGGTGCCGATATAGTTATCAGCACCGATAGGCACTAAAAGAATTATTCGAAAAACAACTCCCTCTATCGGCCGATCAACGTGTAGGCCGATAGAGGGAATATGTTGGATTTAAAAAAAAAAATAGAGAGTGCCTATAGGTGCCGATATAGTTATCGGCACCCATAGGCACTAAAAGAATTATTCGAAAAACAACTCCCTCTATCGGCCGATCAACTTGTAGGTCGATAGAGGGAATATGTTGGATTTAAAAAAAAAATAGATAGTGCCTATGGGTGCCGATAACTATATCGGCACCCATAGGCACTAAAAGAATTATTCGAAAAACAACTCCCTCTATCGGCCGATCAACGTGTAGGCCGATAGAGGGAATATGTTGGATTTAAAAAAAACTAAAAAATAGAGAGTGCCTATGGGTGCCGATATAGTTATCGGCACCCATAGGCACTAAAAGAATTATTCGAAAAATAACTCCCTCTATCGGCCGATCAACTTGTAGGCCGATAGAGGGAATATGTTGGATTTAAAAAAAATAAAAAATAGATAGTGCTTATGGGTGCCGATATACTTATCGGCACCCATAGGCACTAAAATAATTATTCGAAAAACAACTCCCTCTATCGGCCGATCAACGTGTAGGCCGATAGAGGGAATATGTTGGATTTTAAAAAAATAAATAAATAGATAGATAGTGCCTATGGGTGCCGATCTAATTATCGGCACCCATAGGCACTAAAAGAATTAATCGAAAACAACTCCCTCTATCGGCCGATCAACGTGCCTATGGATTTAAAAACAAAAATCGGATAGTGCCTATGGGTGCCTTAGGCGCTAAAAGAATTATTTGAAATATCCATAGTAATACATTTCCCTATAAAATAAACACGAATTGCATACATAGAAATTCAAATACTAGTACTAATAAAACAGATTATCCATTATTTGATGTTCCAGAAACAGGGCATGTCGGCCTTGTATGCCCTTGTTCGCCACAGTTGCTGCATTTCTTCCGTGCACGACGTCGATGACCAGATGTGCTCGCTTCGGCACCAGAAGGAATACGACTAGTCCTAGGGCGTCCTGCTTGGCGGGGAATTGTTGGTGGGAGAACAACACTATCCTCAACCTCCGCCGGAACACCCCACTCGTCTCGCGGAGGTAATGGATTGACGACACTGGCGTATATCTCCTTCCACGTGTTCGTGGTGTAGAAGTAGTGGATATGATCATACAAATTTTCACGCCGACTATAACGAACAGCAACAACGTGACTACAAGGTAACAGGTCCATCTGCCATACACCACACTCACAAACTTCGGTCTCCGGTGAACCCCTCCACCGTTGATCACCTTCTTCAACCTTGTACGTGTCAGCAGTGACTTGCACAACCGTATACTTTCGTGCTGCATCCACCTCCTTTCGCATTCTCATTTCTGAAGCCACTGTCAATCGATTATTTCTCGCATTTGCCTTTCCTTGTCGTTCATCGAACCAAACCTCTAGCATGTGCCGGATTGCCTCGAGCATAGCAATAATTGGAAGACGTCTAGCTTGTAGTAATCGAGCATTGATCGACTTAGCAGCGTTCGATGTTAGCAGGGAATAACGCTGGCTTTTGCTGTAGAATCTAGACCACTTATCCGGTCCGATTTCCATCAACTTCTCATAAATTGTCGGTTTAGCCTGTCGGATAGCGTTCATATACTGATGGAACTCGGTTGGCCGATATGCGTATGCAGCGTTATAGAACAATCACACAACCCAATCACCGTGCCGGGAAAGCTTGTTGGACAGATGGTAGTAGCAAAGGCCATGTTGCGCATCTGGAAAAACGGCTCTTACAGCATTCGCTATACTTTTATGTTGGTCCGACACAATAACTAAACTCTCATCCGGAGGAAATGCAGCTTTCAGACGTATCATAAACCACGTCCACGACACATCATTTTCGATCGGACCAACACCAAAAGCCAGTGGGAATATTTGTTCGTTCGCATCAAAAGTTGCAGCGACGAATAATATTCCCTTATTTCTCCCCTTAAGATGCGTTCGTCGACAACAAGTACCTTCCGTAGATTATACAACCACGGTGCACGAGATACACCTAGTGCAAAAAAGACATGTCGAAACCGGCCATCGTCACCAACATCGAGATCAGTATAAGTGCCAGGATTCGTCATTTCGAGCAAATGAAGATATTTAGGCAGTTGCTAAATGACTCGGCATGTTCGCCGTAAATCATGGATATGGCTGCATTGCGTGCTCGCAAGGAAACACCATATGTCGTTTGAATTCCAAACTTATCCATCAGATCCGCCCGAATATCCTTGGGTTTCAGTAACTTGCTTAGGCGGCGCATTCTTCGTGCAATATAAGCGGCTTTAGCCCGTACATTTCTACAACGAAGGCCGGACAAATCACCTAAACAAGTGTGCACCTGGCAGAATGTAGTCACTTCCCAATACTGCTCGCCTCTACAGTGTGCCCGCAAAGCAAATGGACAATCTGGAGTTCGTCTGCAAACATACTCCAATCGAGCCGCGCACGAACGTTGAACTTTGAAATCAGCTCCATTTTCCATATGGAATAATGCCACCGCAGCATAAAGTTCTTCTTTCGAAGAAAACAGCAATCCTAGACGCAAATTCCCGCCCACAACATGATCCAACTTATTCGCCACTGGTGAATCGGATATATCAAGGGGCACAATTGGGAGTAGCCAATTGCTTGCTGCTTCCATATTGCTATATATAATATCGTCGTTCCGGCTGGGGCGGTTCACTGGGACGAGCATAGACATAAGTTCGCTAACGCCACCCTCTCGCCGGACCCATGCGGCAAAAATCGGCAAGCGAACAATTAATCAGAGCATCCGGAATATCTTCATCCTCGTCATCTGATGATGATGAGTCGAGATTAGCCTCGCGATCTTCATCACTCTCGACACGAACATCCCTTTCGGGAACACTTCCAGATGGATTTCTTCCGCTACCGTGCTCCCTAAACCAATTAGAACCTCCGAAATGCGAAATGTCTTCCGGTATTTGGTTTAGGTTGGGGACTGCAAATTGAGGGTGTTGAACTACAGGATAAACAAGATATACCACCGGCTCTACGTCAATAGCGCACAAACACATCAAATCAATATCGTGGCCGATGAGGGCCTTCATCATCCTACCGGTTTTTCGGGAAGCGGCGATATAGTAGATGAAGTAGTTGCATGAAAAAGAATAAGCAACGAGCATTCTGTCAATATTCTCCCGGAGATATGCAAGAGAAATATTATTTGAAGGAATGTAAACAATGAATTCATGGCCGCCGACGTAATTCGATTCATGATCGAATTCGCCGTTCACTTTTACGATAATAGATCGAAAATCTTCCATTTTTTGGGAATGAGAACGAAGAGAATGAGAAGTGAGTGAGAGTAAGAGTAATTTTGTGGTAGAGAAGGAGTAAGTTTACATATCGAGCTCGTCATACTTATATGCAAAAGAAACTGTATCAACAACATTTTTGCCTCGTTCAGTAGTCCAATCAACATAATTTTGCATGAAAATTCACCATAGGCACTCCTAAGGCACCCGTCGGCTCTCCATAGGCACTGGGCATAATAAATGAGATAGCCTGTCGCCTACAATATTGCGCAGTAACACATGTCCTCTCAATTATAGGCACCCCATCGGCACCCATATGCTTTGCATCAGCACTTCAACACAGTCCAAAAAAAGTCATCCATCTTGTGTCTTGTTAGTCTCGAAAATTGAGCCATGCATACTGTGTATCTTTCGAATATGTTGAGCAGTCAACAAAAAAAGTGAACAATCGACACCGATAGGCACCCTTAGGCACCGCATCGGCACTACTACTCATCAATAGGCACTAATAAGCATGCCATTGACACTGTGTGTATTTTCGAATAGAAGTGCCGAGAATATTCAATAAAATAAACTTCCGGCTCTCAGCGGCACCAATAGGCACTCAATCGGCACTGAATTCATTTTACAAGAATTCTAAATTCGTATCTTGAAAATTAATTGTCGGCACTCATCGGCACCTGTAGGCACTCTATAGGCACTGTTTTATTTTAAAAATAATTTTAATTTCAAATTCATACTTAAAATAAACCGTAGGCACCCATCAGCACCCATAGGCACTGCATCGCACTCTAAGATTTTAACAAAAAAAAGGAACACAAGAAACCTGATGAAATTAACCGTAGACACCCATAGGCACTCCATCGGCACTAGAAGATTTTAACAAAAAAAAAGGAAACAAGAAAGCTGACGAAAATCTGAGGGCAAATTGGTAATCTTGAGTATTTAGTGAATATAAGTTTAATGGATGGCTAAATTTGTGTTTTTTTATGTGGGATTGGGTATCTGTCGCCCAGCTCCCTTGGATTTATGATTCATCACTGCGTTGTTTACTATGCAGCATGTCAAAATAATCATATGAAACAATTGCAATCGTGAAATCGACATTTTTTAGAAAATAAATTCAAACTATTAGTCATACACGCCACACGATAATTTCAGTGTAAACCACGTAAGTTTATCAATCTAAAGGATTGAATATCAAATATTTGACTGTATTAGTAGTCAATTATTACAAAGGAAAAGTCATATATAGTAGTATCAGTTAAACAAGAAACTTGATCATATAAATTACAAAGCAGAAAGTAATTGTATAACTCATCAACAAAAACCAATAAGTCACTACAAACAACTACTCGTAAAAAACTCCGTGACAAGACTAAGATGCTAAAGGTACTTGGCATTGACTTGATGTATGATGAGCAGAATGTGTGATTAAATCCTCTTCCACAGTTCCTTCCTCGCCACTGTTTCTTCCTCCTCCATATATTCTCTCTCATTCACCTACCTTCGTAACATCCAACATTGTTATTAATTGCTAAAACAATTCCCAAAAATTGGAAAAGATATGTGATATGTTTATCATTTTTCATATATACCCTTTTGCGCAATAATAACAAAGACGATATTGGAAATTAAAATAAATACTAACTACAGCTAGTTTTCGAAATCTACCGGAATTTGAGAAACGAAGTCAAGCTATTATTTCCGTACAATTTAGGCAAATGATCCCATCCCTTTAACACTACTACAATGACAACATAAACATTGATAACCGTAGAACACGAAAACAATACTTTTGGACAATCAAAAAGAAATATGTAACCATCTTTCACCGCCTATGCCTATGATGAGTCCGACTCCTAAGTTTAGATCCTTTACGAGAGAATTTCGAGGTCCGAGTTACTCGTACATGATCATCAACGTTCTTTTTCCTATGCAGATGATGAGAATTAATCCCAGACAACTCAAGACGCGGCCTGTGAGAATTAGGTCTCAAAGATCTCCTCAAATGCTCGTCTTTATAGTTTCTCCTCTTACGGTACTGTGGTCGGAACGCATACCCATCTTCACTACCACTACTGCTGCTCTGCCCAGCAGATTCTTCCACGTCTCGCCTTCGCCTCCTCCGCCTACTCTTGACCGAACGAAGCTTGTGACAGCAGTAGGTGCAGCAGCAATTTAGTGCTGAGACATAGGTGGACAAAAAGGCCCATACCATGTGGCAAAGAGTGCGGCAAATGCATTGGAAGATTCCAAGATTGAACAGCAAATACAAGAATAGCAGCACTGCAACATATAGATACACATATATCAGTTTTGTTTGAAGTAATTAAGAATATTCAAATTGAGAATTTACCAAAGTAGACCAACATGGCCACCATGACAAACTTCATCAACTGTGGAACACAGAAATTTTCGATGTAACAGAAGAAATCCCATGTCGGAGCACATGCTGAACTGCATCACAAATTGAATCATTTTCATCATGCAGACATGAGATTAACCCATTCAATCTTAAATAAACCGATATAGAGTAAGAAGAAATTACTTGCAAGATTTCCCGGAAAGGAAATCAAGAGGATGGCCAAGAATATTTCCAACCACTTGACCAACTCCAGAGGCAATTGAACCAACTGCATTCCCCATTGTCTCTTTTCTCAAGCATTATCCTTAGGGAAAAGAAAAAAAACATATAAATTATAAATAATCTCAAAACTCCGAAACAATCATGAAATTAGATGCTATCCACTCCACATAACATGAACGTCGAACATCCTTAAATGACTCCCATAAATCAAAGGTATGAACAATAATAGTGCAAGAGAAACCTTTGGTTTGCGATTTTCCGTTGAATAGTGGAGGAGAAACTGATTACTACGTAATTGTAACCGCCTCCCACACCCTTTAATATTATAACTCGTTGGTTCTTTTTTTGTTCATTTTTTCATAATTTAAAAAGACTTAATTATGTACCTCGATTGCACGGGATGACGGGAACTCCACTCTGCTCCAACTCTTCATCATCATCTTCAGTTTCTCCTAAATTTTTTTTAATTTTATTGTATAGGGATTTGTCATTTGACAAGAAATCAAGTGAAAATCCTGGAAGAATTAGAGACTTGGGCGTCAGTTCAATTGGATCTAAAGATATAGCGAATACAATAGTAACTTACTAATTATTTTTTAAAACAAATAGATTAAAAAATAGATCAGAAATGAAAGTTGAGTTTGGAAACTACGGTTGTTGCCCACGGCACATCTGTTTTTGACCTTAACTCCAAGTATCGAATAATAGGCATAGTGGCATAATTATGGTGACATCTCCAAGTATCTAAAGGTACGAATTTGTTGTTTGAAACAAAACAAATTTCGACTTTGAGACATGAAAAAGAAACTAGCACTAAACATCAAACCACCAACAATCTATCAATTATCCAAACAACAGTACATAGCCTTCTAGTAGTTGTGCCCGAAAAATCAATCCATTCAACTTCCGTTGGTGTGCTGTCACAATATAAAAATATTCATCCACAACATTTAGGGTTCTGGTTAGAACATCTGAGAGGAAAATGGATGCATTGAACTAGAACTTACTGCTCTAGCGAACGAGATTCTAGGAATGGAAAAATCACGGTCTACTGATGACATTAGAGCCTGTGAGATGGTCTCAAACAATTCCTCAGCTTCTTGAAAATTTGAGTTATAAAGGAACCAAAGGCGGGATATTTTGCTTAAAAACAAAATCTATGGACCTTCATGTCAGGCATTTCCAGGGGTAGTAACAAAAATGGAGATGGTAGACGAAATGAAAACACTAGCATGTCATCAGGAGCCTTGTATAATAGCAAGTCTTAAACTATGACAAAGAATTGGCTGGAAAAATAAATGCTAGCATGTCATTAAGAGCCTTATATAACCAAAACTTGGAACAAGTGAAATAAGTTCACAAGCATAAAACAAAACAAAACAGAGGCTGTATAAATAAATAAATATATATATATATAGGGTTTGTGGGTGATAGAATCATTTCTATAACAGTCTCATGGCAAATTTTGTTCTGAAGCACCACTGAATTCTTTAAGTATGTATTGCCCCTGGTACAAAATATTAAATTTGCATATTGGGTTTCCAAGAAAAAATAACAGTAAGCAATGTAGTTTACACATTTCAATCAGATATAAGCAACATCAAGAATAGCAACAGACCATGTCAGGTTTGAACATTGATTCGCAGGCACCGTAGAGTGATTCAGAGGCAGTTCCAGCAACAACAAATTCTTTAGCAACTTCCCTGCATTCATATGAAGAAAAAAATGAAAAGGAAACCCCTGAACTGTATATCTTCTTAAATATGTATACAAATGAATCCAACAGTCCTTGAAGAGCATTATTAATAAAGATGGAGAGCATTTGGTACCATCAGCAGTAATGAACTAGTTAATATTCACAACCACAAATAAGCACCAACATTGTATTTTTCTGACTATCATACCAAAATTGTAATTAAGACTCCCTGTCATTCGAATAACTAAGTAACAGAAACAACAACAATGTGTGAGGCAACAGTAGTTATTCATAATAGTAACACTAAATTACTTCAAATAGAAGGAAGTGCCCCCCCAACTTTTCATGTATATATATTTCATATTTAATCTTTATAGGGGAAGACCATCAAATCACCACACAATCCAGTTTGAAGAAATCTCATTAGCACAAAAAAAAATAAATTAGAAACAGCAAAGGAAAATGAATACAAGTTTGACGTAGTTTGCTCCAATTGAATCCATGGTGCAAATGAAGGGTTGGCAAAAGAATGGGCCAAACCTAAACCATACAAAACGAAAGACATTATTATATCATTTTGCACCTTTTTTGGATGAAAAAAAGATATATCACCCGGCACATAATTAAGGACCTACTTTTACCAGTTTTCGGGTAACAAAAGGACCTACCTATTATAATTATCAAGGACAACTTGAAATTCAAAAGAATCAATTTAAAGTCCTTCACCCAGGCAGCAATGAGAAATCGACACACATTTTGTACGAGAAAGATGAGTTGGGAGTTCGTTATGTCTCATAAAGTCGCAGATATATTCACAAAACCGGTTTCAATTTCTTGCTTTCAGCAGCTCAGATCGATGTTTCCTTTACATGATTCACCGGGATGAAGAAAAACCTTTGATGGGGGAATGTTAAAGTTATTATAGTTAAACCTATATAAAATAATATTAGATGAAGTAATAATCTTGTTTAGATAATAATTTCCTTCGGTCTCAATATAGTTTATTATATTAAAATAATGTTAATAAACTTGTTAAATAAATATTTTCTTTCGATCTCAAAATTATTACTTTATCGAAATTTAACTGTACGTGCTTATTTAGAATTGTTAGAAGCCTGCGTGTTTGACACACGCTTTTGGGAGAGAACAAATTGTATATATTTTATTATTAATGAGATGAGATATGAAAAACACTTTTCCAATCATTTTTTCTAATAAAAAATCATAAATATAAATTTATCTCACTAAAACCCACTACACCAAATAAAGATATAACACTTATAATGAGCCAAATATCTTGATCCCAACATAACCTTAGGTTGGCAGACCACCAAAAAGAAATTTTGTTTTTGGTTTTTTTTTGATCTGATATGAAAATAATTGATGAGTAACATCGATGGGGATGGTCTAAGACAACCAACCATCTCAACCTCAATTGTAGGCCATGAACTTGTTTCTCTCTCTCTCTCTCTCTGCTATTATAAGTGTTCATGAACATTTTATGAGAATCAGTCAATTGGTACTTCTATATTCCAATCTTTTTAACGCATAATATAAACAAGTCTGAATAAATTTCGATCAAAATAAAATCTTGATCTATTGACTTGTGAGTAATCCAATACATAATATTGCCTAAATTTTAGTATTGAAAAAGATTATTTTCATGGCAAACCACTTGGTAGTCAAACAACACTAATATAGTAACACCGCCATTTCTCTCGAGTCGGTACAATTACATAAATAAATAGAGTATTCCAATTTTCATCTAGCCTAACAATTGCACCATCTCTCATCTGCAGTTTAAAGTTTAAACAGAAAAACAAAACCGTGACAGAGAGCCTCACAAAAAATGAATACTAAGCTCTTGCAGAACCAGATCTTGATCATGATCTTAACTAATCCCCATAACAATCAAGGATAACTCTGAATCGCCTGCATCACCGGCTTCAATCTTTAGACAATTTTCACATGATCACAAGAAGTTTAGACATGATTTACTACTTGGCATGTGAGTACGATTTGAAGGGAATATCGCCTTAAGGAAATAAAAAACACAGCTTCAGCAAATTTAATCCTCCTACATTGGTACCTCTGGAATATCAAACCTGTCTTCTTCAATTGTTTGGTTGATTAAGGAAAGAGGGTTTTGTGCTGCCTAGTCAAGGATAGCACAAGTGCAAAAGTGAACAGATAAAAAATTACAAAATCATAAATCATGTAAAAGTGAACAGGTAAATACAAAATCATAAATCATCTACCGTAATAGAAGGGGAAAAAAAAAAAAAAACCTAGCCAAACTGGGTTCAGTCACAGTAAAGATTGAATACCTCTTCCTCATAATGGCAAATCATACCTTAGCTGTGCGCCACTTCTGCTTTACTTTTTTTCATTTTATAGGGATAATTTTACAAACTAAAACCTTAAATTTTGGTACCCAACTTAGAAAATATTCAAGAATTAAAGGACTATCATCAATACACTTTAACAAGAAAGTAGATGTTTTCACCCTGCAAAACAGAAAAAAGATATTATAAAAAAGAAAAATTGGAGGAACATGATATTATCACTAAGCTCATCTCAGAACAGATAAAAGTACGGAACAGCACGAAGGAGAAGAAAAAAGGATATAGATTGACATAGGATCATCATCTTTCTCCCCGCGGTTACGGCCATTATTTAATTCCCTCAATATTTCAGGTGTCACCTGGAAAATGCAGATAATATCATGAATTCCAAGAATTAGAAACAAGAAATATTTCATGTTATCACCGGTAAGGTGATTGTCTTACTAGTTTATGTCTCTGCCTTTCCACTAGAGAGATTAGGTTGGTTTTCTCCTCCTTTGTTAATTCATTTTTGTACCTGACAAATTGCAGAATTAAGAAATTAGGAAAGATTTACACTTGGTAGTCAGAAGGAAGTTGTTACCTTCATTTTTACAGGAAATGTAGAAAAGGAACAACAAACCTTTATGCAAATGCAAGAAGTGATTGATGCCAGATCACAGGCATTACTCTGGACTCGTCGTAGAATTTCATAAAATGTGCAACCAAAGCATCAATTACACGATATGGTAATGCTAAATCAGGTAGTTTCTGTAAAAATGACATGGAACACTGTAATTGAAGTACATATCAGTCAGATGTGAACTTCTCGAAATTGTCAGAATAAGTAATGGAGATGGAAACAATCATCCACTTTTAGCAAGCCAAAGAGATTAAAATAATAATAACGTTTCTAGATTTATAACAAGTCCTCAACGTTTGTATAGATTTATACCTTGTTGTACCATAGTATTCCATCTCTGTAAGCTTCAATAATGCAACACTGCCATGAAGAACATAGCTTTCTATCAGGAAAAAAAAATGTATGCATTACTAGATAGAGATACTGCACATTAGAGAACCCAGAAGAGGGAAATCAGTTGACAAGCAGTGTTAAGTTCATTTAGAGCATTTTGGTTCTTTTTATGCAGCCTTGCCAATTCCAATTCAGCTAAACGCTCAGTTGCATTTAAGCTCCAAATTGTTGTGGAAGATAAGCCCGACAAACCGAATACTTGTCTCTGTAAGTACTAAAGCCTGCATATTTCATCCATTATTCATTTTTCTTCCCAAGTTCAGCTGAATCCATATCGAGCTTATCTGCTAAGCCCAAGAATGATTTTGGGATGGCTCACCAGGTGGCTTTAGAAAACAAACTCATTTTTTTCGGTCTTTGACTTGCTAATCTATTCAATTCTAATTTTATTATAGGAAACATCAAATTTAGTCAAACAATGAGGTTTTATGAAGGCTTTAAATATAGTATATTGATGACTATCAAGTTCATGTTTTGTTAATTAATATGCTTGGAGGGTTGTTCCAAGTGTATATCATCATGGTAGGGTACGAAATTAAAAACATAACGTTTTAGTAATATTCAAGTTTCTCATCTTTTTGAGTTGTTACTTGTGAAGCAATTTCATGCATCTACTTGGCGAATTTGAATGAGAGAACTTGACAATTGGTTCTTATGCTTGGGGTGGTAAGTCATTTATCATACCATTCTACAGAGTGAAAAACGTATTGGTTTTCAACATTTCAATTGTAGGCATTTTCTCATTACGACGGGGCAATGGATAAATAATTTGGGACACAGAAGAGAATTGGAAAAGATAACTCTCCTTTAGATAGTTAAAGCAGCTTAAAGAAACCACGAAGATCATACTTCAACAAAACATCTTAAGAATGGAGATCAACAGAAGCCAAAAGCTCCCCATAACATCTTTTGGCAGGGATTAAGGTTTACTGCCAAACGAGATTTTGTGCACCGCATTGGTAAAAGTTTTCTGGTTATATATCATTATATCTAACAAGTGGAATATGTTGGACTATGCAAAAAGCATTCTAACAGAATTATAAACAGAGGACAAAAACACTTAACCTAGAGTGAAGAGGAGGAATAGAGACCTTCTCAATGATACTTCCAAGAATGACAGCTTCCGTCAGAGTGCATGTCCTTGACTGGCAGAAAACGCACCAGGTATGTTAGTATTCAAGTAAATCAAGAGGATACAGGAGGTGGCGCGTGAAAGTAACCTGATGTATCAGAACTAATGCTATATGATAAGGAAAAAGTAGTAATTTGTTTTCTTGAACTTGTCTTAGTAAGATTTCTGAATGACCATAGTTTATTAAGAATGAGTTGTCGAACATAAGCTATAGCTACAACAGGTCAAACTAGAAACCAGTTCAAAAGCCATAGTTGGACAGACATTTAAGGATAAATGCTTATCATAAAAATACATGTAATATCATGGCTCAAGCCAGAGTCTACAATAAAAACATAAAGTCATGTGTGTAATGAGCCCTTTAAGCACTCTCATAGGAGGACAATTGCCACAGTAATGTACATTACAGGAAAAAAGATTTCCTTGCACATACCAAAGAGAAGAAACTGAGAAACAATTACTGACGACGGTATCCATTATATCAGATCTTTGATACATCAAAAGCTTACCTCACACAAGGGAAATGCAATTCCCTTACTAAAAGCCGCTGGTTTATAAAGAGCCTTTTTCAAAGACTGGTATAGAGTAAAGTATAGAGTAAAATGCAGTCTCTTATTCTTCCGAATATCTTCTCTAACGCGTGGCAGCAAGACAAACTTATAAAAGCGTTCCACCTTCTCGACACCCATATAAGAAGCAAAGATTCTTGTGGCTATTTCTCAGGTTCAAACAAGTATAAAACTTCTTCCCAGAATTGCAGAGAAGATACGTGCTTGAAAGCTTTTGGCATCTTGCCAGAGGTGTATTTATTGAGCAGCTAACCGACCCTGCAAATTTCATAAACGAACCCGAAGTCAGTAAAACCAGCCGATTGTCAACACAACAAGTAGGGTGAAAATGAACATAAATCATGTTACGCTCTGTAGTTAGCATACCCCCTTGTAGAGCTCTATAATGGAGTTATCCAATTTTGGCACTGGCTGCTTTCCTACGCATAAACATGTATCATTCAATAAGTTTGACAATAGAGTCAGATCAGTTACGTGTCATCACCAGCTGAGCTACAGCAATATGAGGCACCAAACCATAAAAGAAAAGCTCCAAATTCTCAAATAGCCATTCATAATATCTCAATGCGCCCATAACAAATTTTAGCACCCACCGACTGGATTGGAATGCGATATGAAAGCCAATGTAAATTACCATAAGCAAATATGAATTTGTACCCAATGAGACTATCTTCTCAACAATGACCAGCCAATGTGCGTTGCGGGCCATTTTCTTTTGATAGAAAATCTTCCAGCAACTTTTCATCCTCCTCATTGGTATCATCCTATCACATAACACAAAGATGATAGCTTCAAATTCCTCATCACAAAGAAAATCAACGAATACATTTAGTAAAACAAACTACAGAGCCGTCACAACTGATTATAGTACAGCGGCAATGTCATGTTGGTGTACGGAAACAAAAATGCATTCAAAAGGGAAATTTTAGAGAAAAACAAAAAGAGCAAACCTCAAAATCCCACTGACTCTGGGTCTCGGAAAACCCATCAAAATCATCCACGTCATCCTCGTCGTCACCGTCGTCTTTGAGGCGGTTAGTTTGGGGAAACACGAAATTATTGTTGTTAGGGTTTTATCCAGCAATGTTGGCGTCGTTCTCCTCTTCGCGCTGGATCACCTTCTGCTGAAGAAGGGCTTGCTTGAGAATCTTGAAGCTGACGGCGGAGGGCACGAGATGCTCTTGTAGCTGGTGGTTCTTGGGTGGCTTGGTGCGTTCCTTTCCGGCGGAGAATGCATTGGAGCCCAACGGCAAAACCGGCTCGGGGTTTGTGATTCTGGCGCGTTTCTTCGACATTGTTCTTGCTGGCAGCACCCTAATCGCGAAAGTTAGTTTTTATCTGATGCTTTTTCATTTTTAAATATATTTCTAAATTCTAAATTACTAACATCCCTAATAAACTACTGATAAATACTAGTATCAAAATATTTGTGTAATATTATGCACTAATAATACGAGTAGTAAACAATAAAGTACGCTTAATCGTTTTATATAATTTAACATTCAAGATTAATAATAAGTGTTGACGGGAATTGAATCATCTTCGGAGAGAGACAAGAAATTGAATATTTTATATTTTTGTTAGCGTAAACTTCAAAAAGGCCAACTAATCCCCACTTCCTACGCCTTTGGAGCTAGCTGTTGAGTCTAGCCTCCATGTGAGGTAATAGCCTTGTTGGTCCGAATAGGAATATCATGTGTAGGGGGGGTTGAATACACCTGATTGTAAGTTTTTCCTCAAACACGAAAATTAGCTGAATGCTGCTACTGAATAAATTCAGTGCCAGATAAACCTTTGGTGGTCGCTGTTTACACCAAATAATCCTGCAAAATTGCTAGACCAAATATTAGTATAGCACAGGTATCGAACATAGGGAACGAAGTAATTCAAGCCTAAAAATCCTATTAATCAGAGTTTTAGTTAGCTACCACGCAATTTTGGGGATTTTCTTATAACCTAAGAATTATGAAAGCAAGCAAGAATTTAACACGAAATTTACTAATGCAAAGAAAAGCGGGTCCAACAAGATGATTCACACACACTCATAATCGATCACTAACACTAATAATTAATTAATTCACTTAAATCAATTGGTTGTAGGATACCGTAGTTAAACTGACATACCCCCTATTCCCTCTTAATTAATCGGTAGTCGCCATGGTGGGCATTGAAACGATTACTTCTCTAAATTAGATGCAATCTACGTTGGTGGGCAATCAATAGATTTAACACCTAATCAGCTTTAAGAATTAAGGGAACCCAATTTAGGAGCCTACTCGTATGGTGGGCATCTAATAGTCTCCTACCAAATTAATCCAATTGTCCTAAAAACAATTTGCTACTTATTTAGCCTAATCCCATGAGAAACGATGGAAGTACTAAATTAGCGATGAATTAAATTAAGTAGGGTGATCAAGCCTAGATTAATTAATCTAATTAATTAAACCTAGATTAATTCAGAACTCAAGTGATTAATTTTAAGTCCTAGTCTCACGAAATTTTAAGTGGTGTGTGTTTCACATCTTGCCGGCCCCTAAAAAGAATTAGCTACGCATATTGACCGGACTGGACAAAATACAAAACATGCTGAATTTCATTAAATAAATATAAACGAAAATTTTAACTATTTATTAAATAATTCAAAACACTAAGTGCAAGGAATTAAAATCCTAGAATAACAAATTTCATAAATTAAAAACTACTAACCATCCATAGGTTAAGATAATTCAAATCCAGAAATTCAAATGAAAATGTTAAATTAATGTTTCTCCAAATCAAACCAAAGCTCATAAATTAAAAGAAAGAAATTCGAACTTAAAAGTGATAACCCTTCGATCGGCTTCCTTGGAACTCCTCTCTCAGTGAAGACTTGGATGAGGGAATGAAGAAAGCTATTGTATGAAATAGAAGTGATGAATGAGGTGATGCTTTCTTCCTCCCTCAAGGTGGGTTTATATAGACCCATTCTTTCCTTATCGGTCACATAAACATTAAAGGACTTAATGGTAAGAATCCCCTAATTCTCTCCTTAATTGACCATAATTCTTCAATCAACATGAAATTAGGTATTGATTCCTCAATTTGGTGGTCGCTGTTTACACCAAATAATCAAGTGATAACCCTTCGATCGGCTTCCTTGGAACTCCTCTCTCAGTGAAGACTTGGATGAGGGAATGAAGAAAGCTATTGTATGAAATAGAAGTGATGAATGAGGTGATGCTTTCTTCCTCCCTCAAGGTGGGTTTATATAGGTCCATTCTTTCCTTATCGGTCACATAAACATTAAAGGACTTAATGGTAAGAATCCCCTAATTCTCTCCTTAATTGACCATAATTCTTCAATCAACATGAAATTAGGTATTGATTCATCAATTTGGTGGTCGTTGTTTACACCAAATAATCAAGTGATAACCCTTCGATCGGCTTCCTTGGAACTCCTCTCTCAGTGAAGACTTGGATGAGGGAATGAAGAAAGCTATTGTATGAAATAGAAGTAATGAATGAGGTGATGCTTTCTTCCTCCCTCAAGGTGGGTTTATATAGCCCCATTTTTCCTTATCGGTCACATAAACATTAAAGGACTTAATGGTAAGAATCCCCTAATTCTCTCCTTAATTGACCATAATTCTTCAATCAACATGAAATTAGGTATTGATTCCTTTCTTCAATCAATCATGAAATCAAAGATTGATTCCTCTCTTCAATCAACATGAATTCATCAAGATTGGAAATCAATCTTTTCAATCTTTCCCTCCTTTGGCTCTTAATTTGATTTCTTCCAATTTTGAGCATATATTCCTTAAATCTCACAATCGCCACCTCAATACCTCGTCAATGCCACGTCATCAATAAGCACTGCAAAATAAGCACCAAAACAAATCCAAGTACCACAAAATATGCCAAAATACACGAAATATGGATAGTACGAAATAGACCTATCAACCTTCTGATCGCGGGTCAGAGTGATTCAGCAGTTGAGTCCCTTCTACTGACTGAGGTCAGTATGAGGAGTTCAGTATGCAAAATGTTGTGCGGATAAGTGTGGGGTCTGGTAGACTTCGTCTCTTTGAAAACGTTTTTTATGCAAATGAAAACCGTTTTGGCTGGTGCACTTTTCAAGTTCATTTTATGCAAATGATGATTTTGTAAACAGTTTGAATGCAATGCAATAAAATAATAAACGACACAAACAATTTTTACAAATCAAGATCGCCTGCACCCAATCACTTTCTACAGCCCAGTTCTCTTCACCTTTGGGAAGGGAACAACTTGAGGCATGAACTTTTCCATATCTTCATCATTGTTTGAATTTCTTTCAATTTCCTCCATTTTATATAGAAAACCTATATACTTTCAACACCAATTACACACATATTAAATGGACAAAAGAGCTACAATTCGAGGCTTATCAGTTCCTCACTCGGCCTTTTATATGGGCCGCGCTCTCAAAAAAAAATTATGGCATAATCATTCAATAAAGAAATATTTCTTTGGATAGAGATCTCCAAATCTTTCCTTATCTACTTCCTTCCTTATACTCCGAGTCTCCCCTTTTTTGCCTCTTTGAATTTCCGTCCAAATTGACTCCAAAAAGGGGCCTAGAAGCCTCAAAGACACTTGTTACCTCAAATCCTCATCATATGCTAAGTCAGTCTGAAATTCCTATAGAACAACTTAGAATACGGTCAACTGTCCAGGTGGACTCCAGGCACAATTTGAGTAGTACGAAATTGACTCATAACTTTTAGAGTTCATTTCTCATGTAGATAGCTCATGGCTTGTAGGTAAAAGCAATACATACATTGAAACAACATATCTTACATAGAGAACCTTCTGTTTGATGTCCATCATTTCCTATGATTTAGTCCGATTGTGTATTCAACGTGTTCACTTTCAGTCTTTGATTTGCAACCTTTGGTGTTGTGGCATATTCTTTATTGCTTGAAATTGTTGACCTACTTTTAAATGTATAGTGTATTCATCAGTATAAATTTTCGTGGTTGAGAATGAATGAATGAGTGGCCAGATCTTTCGCAACGATTGAATATATATGAACATACCATAAGTCTACGTAACATTTGGTTAGAGTAGAAGATTTTTTTCATTTGGTCCATTTTCAAATCTGCCTTGTGTGGAGACATAACATTATCCATCATATTTGCATTGTTGATTTGTAGTTCCGAGCATTTGTGTGTAAAATCATTACGGTGCTATCGAATTCTTAGATGTATGTCACAATTATTAAAAGTTGCAAGAAATCAAGCATCAATTTATTACACAAATTACTGAGTATATTAATTATAAATATTTTATGAACTCATCAATCCTCTCCCCTCAGCCTGAAGCTTATACAACAATTTTGCTCGAATATGAAACTAATTTTGCTCGAATAAATGTCAATTGAATGTCGTTGATCTTTGTTTAATAGAGAAAAAATTAATTTTTGTCCAGTTTTAGTCCTTTACTGCTAACTTTGTCCAGTTTCGATCCTTTGATTTACATTCTATCCGATTTTGGTCATTTATTGTGTTTGTCCGATTTTGGTCCTATAACTTTAAACAGTGTCCGACTTTGCTCTTGTAACTTACTCAGTGTCCGATTTTGGTCCTTCATAGAGAGTGAAGTGCACGCGTCAATTTATATTCAAGAATCTTGAGCGCCAAACCAGAATTGGACAGTTATGAAGTTAAATGACCAAAATCGGACAAAAGCCACAATAGAGGGGACCAATTTCAATATTTTCTTCCCTATTTCTCAACGTAATGTGAAAAAGCCCTGCATTTGCAGACCTTATAAGTACAAGTTTAGTGACATTTGTGATATACCATAACGAGAAAGACTGGCTTGATTTCTTTTCTCTTCTCTCTTTTCTCTTGTTCTTTTGTTTGTGGTTTGTGCATTGGAATTTTAGATTTGCTTGTTAGTTGAGGATGGAGATAAACTAGTCGAGTTCACAATCTAAAATCAAGAGGATGGTCGTTCATCTTAGGATTTTGGAAGCCGAGTAGTCTTTAAGAAATGGGAGTGTGATATCTACACCGCTCTCTGGTGCTAATATGTGGCTTGATCGCAAAACTCATGTTTAATTGTTTATACGTGACCTTGCTCAGTAGAAGCAGAGGAATTGTTTGAGTATTAATGCAATTATTGTCCATGGCCTGTTCCTAAAGCCTGCTGTGTGTTGCTAAAGGAGGTATAGTCTGGAATCTCAATCTCTTGCCACTGTGTTTGCATCTTCTTGTTATTGAACTTCCTTTTAAATTTGCTCCATCTTCTTTGAAACTTCACAGCGCACTCTTACTGTCATACCTTTAATTACGAAACATTCTAAATATCTACAAGAAAAAAAAAAAAAAAGCTTGCCTTTCTTTATTCAATCAAACCTTTGTTTTTACACATGAAAGGAAAGCAGAAAGGGGAGAGGGGGAATTTGATACTAGTTTTGCTTGATAGTTTCTACATGGCTGGTAAAACTTTTGGTTTCTACGTAGAGGGAAGTTGTGAATTTCCTCAAAAGGAAACAGAATATGAAAAAACAAGAAAATGTCTACTGTGGTAGTGGTATATCAGCTAGATCCTCTCTGTATGGCATACTATGCAGCTCAACTCCGCCTTCCTGCCCGTTCTCCATCCGGGCTTGGACAGCTGGGTCGAATTTTGTTGGTTCAATGAACGTTACAACCCTGTCTTTTCGAAACATGAGATAGATGACTGAAATAATATATATTGCCATAACCGGGAACACTATGATTCCAATGAACACATTCCCCACTTTTGGCAAGTCATTGTGCATCAGCCAATCCACAAATGCAGTGCTCAAATAATAGATGTTGATGCCTATGATTCCCAGCCCTAGGATCCAAGAAACCACGATGATCTGCAAAATCATTCATATGTGATGTAATGGTTAAGATTGATAACAATGTAAGAGATCGATTATTCACTCACATATATAGAGTTCTTGTGAGGTCCCATCTTGGTGGCACTACTGCTGAACTTAAGAAGTGGGATGAGAGCGAAAGGAAGTTCGAAAGATAGTATCATCTGAGATAATAGTAAAGCCAGAAGATTATATAATTTGATACTTAGGTCAGCCTAGATAATTAAATTGAGTAAAGATGTGACAAACCGATGCTATGATAATTAGTCTACCAGCTCCAGAAGACCCCCCAATTATAGAAACTATTAAGCTGGGGGTTATGGCAATGCACCTTGTCAGCAGGTTTCTAATCCATTTCCTCATCTTTAGCTCCAAGAAACCCTAAATTTCAAACATGGTCCAATTGATTAAATATGAAAATTAAAACACACCGTCTATGTTTTGGAGGGTGTTTTTTACCTGCATGATATACTGCCCTGCATAAGTGCCAGTGATAGTAGAGCTCTGGCCTGAGGCTAACAGTGCAATGGCATAAACTGTGGAACTTGATTTCCCCAAAACATTCTGTAAAAACAAAATATTAGGGAACAATTGAATTCATCATGCTGTATAGTGTATATAATTAGGAATTTGAGAAATTAGGATTTGAACCTTGAGGAGGAATGATGCAGAATTAAGCGTTAAGTCGCTGCAACTGTCTGCATTTTCTGCGGAGAGATCATCGGCTAAGCAAACAGTTCCAGATACAGAAATAACTGCCACGTTGATCAGAAAGGCTATAAACAGTGCAAATCCACTCTCTATCAAGAAGTACCGACAAGCATCCTGAAATTAAACCAAAACATTTAATGACTTCATTGACATTCAAATGTCAACACTACCTTCATCAATTATCTTATCTTGGGTATAGAGTTGTATTAACTCTCAATTATTTTAGTTGACATATACATAATATATATATATATTAGTCTTTACTTACATTTATGCCACGGACAGAATTTGGTATCTTTCTCGATAGCACTAGAGCAGAATGGAGGAAAAGATTATGCCTGCAAGAAAATTGGAAAAATAAAGTGAATATAAACACGTTTTATTATATATAATTGAAAGGAAAAGCCGAAACATACGGCATGACAAGGGCTCCGAGCAGCGCAATGGCATCGCCGGTGGCACCCTGCCCGCTCAACTTAGGCACAAACATTCCTTTCATTACTTGTTTTGCCGGAGGTTTCACGTAGCTCAATTCTCCAAAGAAACATGCTGCCATTACGAATACTAGTATTGCGATCAACAGTTCCAGCTTTCTCACCTAATATTTTTTCCAAATAAAAGTAACTTAGTAATACTATCACTATGTAACGAATATATAATAAGCTATTATTATTTAGTTATGGTAAACCAATGAGATCAAAATAGATGTATTGCTGAATTGTGTTATATAGTAAGAAATGCGAAATTAAAAAAAAAAAAAATAATGTCACGAACATTAGGTAGCATAATTCCATTCATCCAATATATGAGTGCATGCAACGCAATGCTTCAATATTTAGGTTAATAATTCCCTTTTCTTGAGGGTGAGAATTTAAAATACGTGGAAGAAATTTAAATGATTTCAGTATATATGCAAGCTTGCTTATCAACATGGATTGCCCTTTCTTGAGGGGTGAGAATTTTAATCTTATCAGTTTACATGTTGAATCAAGTTGTCAAGGGACCACCTCAATATATTTCCACAAAGTATTTATAATAGAAATTAAGTTTAGAGTGGAGTGGTTGAAGGAATAGATATCTGAGTTAATTCTATAGAAACAAAGATCTTATTCGCTCTGTGTCACATATAATAGAATTATAGTTTATTAATTAATATATATGAATAAAAGAGTTACCCCATATTTTTGTAGTCCGAGCAGAAGAAGAGTACTGCAGCCGGTGCAGAGTACCCCAACCCATACTGGGATATGAAATAATATGTTTAGAGCGAATGCCGTCCCGATCACTGTCAAAAAACAAACGAATTCAGATATAAAAAAAAGGAAAAAGGAAAGTGATGTGTTTGTTACCTTCAGGGATATCGGCAGCGATGACGGCAAGCTCAGCCAGAATCCACAAGCAGTATTTGACGAATATCGGGTACTCAGCCTTGCACAGTTGGGCCAAATGTTTGCCTGCACCAACATGACATCCATCATCACCCAATTACTCATTTACAAATATTTAATACACACACACATGACATATATACATACCGGTGCTAACTCCAAGATTTGCTGCCAGTGATTGAATTATGAGAGCAAACACCAAACCGATAAGGATCACCCATAACAGCTGCATGCGCATATTAATTAATTTAATCAATCTCCACAAAATCAAAATAAAAAATGGAATCAAGTATAATTACTTACTTCGTAGCCGTGGTTTGCTCCTGCTTGTAAATCGGTCTCCACTGCCATTAAATAAAAGATCATCATCATCAGTTATAAGGAGAGCGAGAGACATATAGTAATTTTTAAAATTCTTTTATTGCAGCGATGGAGTATTACAGTTGCCGGGATCAAGGTAAGCCAATGAGACCAAGAAGCCAGGCCCGACATGCTGCAAGAAGTTTCTCCATCCCGGTTTCTGCACAAACGCCAAATCCAACTTTTCATTTGAATAAATAAATAAATCATCCAACAGATTTTTTTCCCTTTCATTTTTACCGGTTCTCCATGGTCTTCTCGCTCCGAATCTTTGGTAGCGGTGGCGGGAGGCATCTGCGCCACCGCGACAATACGGTGGTTGTTCCCAGCGCCACTGCCCTGCTGCAAGCTTCCCATTTAGTTTTGCAATTAATGTGTGAATGTGTACATATTAATACTTGTTGTCTCCCTTTATTTATATTGCATGAATTGAAGTGAGAATAACCTGCCCCTAGAAAACCTCTCATTTAGTTTTACTGAATATATAGCTAGCTTAGCTTAGGTAGCTCATTTATTTATCTGAAATTGCGAGAAACTTGGCTTTCCAAAGCAAATATTATTGTACTCGCAATTGGACAATATTGTTGGGATTTTGTGGTAATAATACAAGATTCGAAATGCGCCATGGATCTTGCAGAGGATATCGTTGACTTGTTCTCCTCTCTCTTCCCTCGCGGTATCTTTCTCACCCAAATGTTGACATCTATATAAATCATTTACATTTTTGAGTTCCTTTTACTATGACATATGAGCACTACGGGATTAGTGGTATTTGTGTATTTTAGGTGGAATGAGGAGTAGTCTCCCTACCATCAAATTATTCCTGATAATAACTTACCATTTGCTGAGAGTTTCAAAATCAAATATTAATATAAACCTCTTAGTATAAGATTTTGGTCTGGAATTTTCAAAATTTTAGAATCATGTGTCTAAGAAGCTTTGAGATTCTCAAATCCATATATATTTCTTCTTATGGCTAATGATACCAATTACCAACCCCAATTCCAGTTTAGATTCAGACCAAAATCCTCATATATATACACCAATATTGGATTAAGCTCACCAGAGTCGTGATTATTATAGTCTACTGTTTGTCTCTCGCGTAATTTCAGAATTATTTTATATTCCTCTCGTTACTTTGTATAAAAATCTTAACGATGAGGGACATACAATCAAATGTTTTACAATAATTTATTTGATCCGGCCAGAACATGCATCATTGACTTATAAGCCTGATGATGTATTTAGTATAGTTATAGTGTACTCAAACAAACATGCTTATAGTATAAATATAATTATTCACCTATATTGTTATGTGAAGATAATTATGGTTACTGATTTATCGACAACTTCTCTTATATGTATTTGATAAAAGTTCAAACGCGACTTGATAATATAAAAGAATCGAGGTTAATTTTGAGGATGACATACAAAACCCCAATTAAGCTTTATATCTCCATGACTTTGAAGGAACATTATTAACATGATAAGGTTAATACACTCTTTCTCGTTAAAAACCATTAATTAAATCTAATTAAGAGGCGGTTGTGATCGTATAAGAATCAAATATATTTGTATAATGAGAATTTTGTATAACTATACTTCATGGATAAAGCTAAAGTAAGTACATTGATTTTCTTGAATATGACTTGGTGATAGATACGATGATTTCTCTCGTAAAAAATACACCGATTGAAAATAAATACACCTTGAACTTTGTTGAGTTTCATGTGTTCTGGAAGCTTCGGGAGGATTCTGGAGATGGTTGCAGGCGGTTGAGAGGTGTTGTTGGTGTTGTTGCAGTGAGAGAGGGAGTGGCGGTTATGAAAGCGGTTATGAAGGTGGTTGGTCGATTAGTTAGTTGCAAATAATATCCGCCGTTGGATCAGTCATACACGTGGGTGATCCTACGGCGTCCGTTTCTGTGTTACTAATAAAAGCGTGTACACGCTGTTACGTTTCTCGTTCTGTTAGGAGTAGCGGTTATCACTGTAGCCTATAAATAAGGGGAATACTCCTATCTGTAACTAGTTTTTCATATGGTTTCAATCATGAATAAAATTACAATTTCTTCTGAAGAATTCCATTGAGTCATTTAGGGTTTTCCGCCATTGATACTTCGTGAGTTCATAAGTACAAGTTACAACATGGTATCAGAGCTATGGTGCGAATTCACCATACGAACTGGAGCGTTTTAGCTGATGAAGAATCTGGAGAGATTGGTGAAACTAGTACAGACGGAGAACACAGAAATCAGCGAGGAAGACGGAGGAATCTGAGAGAAAGTGGATTGCGGAACACCGAAAGGAGTGAATCTAGTGCAGAAAGTACAGAGATGGATAGAAATGATCAAAACGCCAGGATTAATGATGTTTACTACCTAAGTCCGCACGAACATCCAGGTTTGAAGATAGTCAATGCTGCTTTTAATGGACATAACTACTATGCCTGGAGCAGAGCTATGAGGAGAGCTCTTGCTGGACGAAATAAGGTCGGTTTCATCGAAGGTACGATTCCTAAACCTCTTGAAACTAATGCCAATTACAATGCCTGGATGCAAGTGGATTTTATGGTGACATCTTGGATCATGAACTGCATAAACTCGGAGTATTCTGAATCATTTTTGTTAATGGAGACATCACACCAGTTGTGGAACGAGATTAAAATTCGTTTTGATCAGAGTAATGGTGCAAAAATTTTTAAATTGAAGAAGGATCTATCTAGTCTCATCCAAGGTAATCAATCAATGATGAAGTACTACAATAGTCTTAATGTGCTATGGGATGAGTTAAGGCTGTTGCAACCAAAAACTACGTGTGAATGTGCTGCTGCTGCAGCATGTATTTGCAATGCAGTAGTAAATTCCAGGAATTGTGTTGAGGCTGATAAACTAATGCAGTTTTTACTTGGATTAAACGAGACATATGATGCTGTTAGGAGTCAGATACTTTTGATAGAACCTCTGCCTTCAGTCAGTCGAGCTTATTCGATGTTGTTACAAGATGAGGAGCAAAGGAAGATTTCTTCTGTACATACACAATCTCATGAGCAGTTGGCTTTCAATGTAAATAATGGGGGAAAGGAGAATCAGAATATGGATGCTGGAGCTATGAATGTCGGTTTCAGACCCGGAGGAAACAGTTTCAGAGATAAAGGAGGAGCTGCGAAGGGGAGAATGAGTAAGGAAGAAAGAAAGAGGCTGAGATGTAGTTTCTGTGAGAGGATGGGACATGATAGAAGCGAATGCTTCAAACTAAACGGAGTACCAGACTGGTTCCAAAAGTTGAAGGATCAAAGGAATAAGGGACAAGTGAATTTGGCTGTTCAACAAGAGAAATTGCAGAGTGTTTCTCAGAATTGCGATATTACTAGTGCCAAGACTGAAAACGTTCAAAATGTTGGGGAATTGATTTCAAGTGTTGAAAGAGCTCTAAGTCAGCTTAGAGGGCTTGGAAATGCAGGCAGTGTGAATAGTGTGTAGACTTATACACCGTTTGAAGTGATGGAAAAGCATTACTCGTTTAGCTTGCTTGAAGGACTGAAGAAGGATAAAATTTGGATTATGGATTCGGGGGCGAGTAGTCACATTTGTTGCAATAAGGATCTCATGAGGAATGTTTATAAACTAAGCACTCCACAGGGAGTATACCTACCTAGTGGGGACATGCAGATTATACATGAAGCTGGGACAGTGGAATTGACTGCTGAACTTATATTGCAAGATGTGCTATTCATTCCGGAGTTTACACACAACCTCATCTCAACTCATCAGTTGAATAACAGACTTCATCTAAAATGCACATTTTATCCTACATATTGTGTTGTGCAAAAACTGAGCAATGACCATATTTTAGTCATGGGACAAGCACAAGGCAGATTGTATGTGGTGGATACGGAACAGAAACTGGAAAAGGCTTCACACAAGGAGGGGAGTGACTCATATATACCAGACAGAGTGAATCAGATTTCTGATCCCAAGATGAAAGGATTGCAAGAATGGCATGTGCGGTTAGGACATGCATCCTTAACCACTATGCATCATATGTCACAATTGAAGAAATTATGTGAAGATTCGACAGATTCTGCAATTAGATCTTGCGAAGTGTGTCATAGAGCTAAACAATGCCGAAATCCTTTTCCCACCTTGGAGTATAAGAAAACAGAATTGTTTGAGCTTATTCATGTGGATGTTTGGGGGCCGTATTGAAGGAATAATAGAGTTTGCAGTAAGGCTACCTTCCTCCTGATGTGTTGTCGCGGCTCCGATTGTTGCTCCTGTGTCAGATCTTCTGATCTGTGTCCCGGCCTTTTTCTCCCTCTGGGTGGTCAGAGATCTGAAGAAAATAAATTTATCTCTCTCTGTCCCTCACGTTAATCTCGATTTTTATGAATGAAATTGTGTGAGTTTCTGAACAGAATACTAATATATATAGGCTTCAAAAACCTATATAATATTAATATATTTGTAGCCCATTAATTTAATTATAATCCAATGGGCTTCTATTAAATCAGCCCATAATATAATTAATTAATTTATTGGGCTACTAATATTTATCAATTAATTGGCCCAGCCAATTAATTCCGAATAAATAACATTATTAAATAATGTAAAATACATTAATCCATTAATAATGAATTCCGAGAGATAATAAATTACTAGGCAACTAATTGGGCCGGATCGGGGATCCAATACAAGAAATAAAGTTGGGCCTCCAATTAATTAATTATCCATGCTCACCCGAGCAAAATTAATTAATTAACACGCATTCATTCCACTAGAGAATCCGTGCTTGACTTACCCCTTTATCCCAATTTGAGCAAGGGCTTGTATTTTAGACTTAATCGATCTCCGTATTTAAGATAGAAATATCCGTTAATTAATTAAGCTTACTTGTCGCTTAAATTAATTAACATCTTGTATTCTCGAGTAGTACCACTCGACCTTATTAACACACTCGAACTTAATCAACCGGCCGGGGTTTAGTGTGCTAATCCTTTCGAGTTCCTCGGGGGATATTATCAACCCATTCCCTGGGATACGGCCGCAAGATACGGACAACCAGGCTCGAGCCACAAATGACTACTAACACCCAAGATACGTAGATCCTGGTCGCTCATTGTGATAGATAGCCAAATGCACTCAGTGAAGTCTTACCAAGCTTAAGATCGGCCTAAGTCACCGAGATCTTGGTTCTCCACTAAGGTCGGTTAGGAGAACACATCTTACTTGTGATCCTTCAATACACCACCTTAAGTGTACCAAGTAAAGACAAGCAGCCTAAGACAAGCCACTTCTTATCTAAACTGAGCTTAAACCGACAACTTCATCCTTAAGTTGTCTCTACCGTGTTAACTGTTTATATCTTGTCAGTTCAACCAATTTGTGTTGTCTTACCGTGATACCCGACACACCACACAAATCTAACTTTTATACAAGATAAAGGATAACATGTGTAAATATACATATTTATCAGATAGGAGAATAAAACAAGTGGTAAGGACAAAAACACATTGTATACAAGCATAAAAGTGCTTCCAAGTATACAAAATCCCAACAATTCTCCCACTTATACTAAAGTAAACTTTTAGTATACAATGTGTCTATATCTCGCCTATCTAGGTACAAACTAGTACCCAACTATATCTTAGCTATCTATCCTATCTATCACGAGACATCTTCTCCCACTTATACAAAAGTTTCGTAGTCCTAAGTGGGGCATCTCTACCATCCCAAAGCCACGAACATGCTTCTCGTAAGTCGGGAGTGGTAAGCTCTTCGTGAAAGGATTAGCTAGGTTGACTTCAGTTCCCAATTTTGTCAATCACCGTGTCACCTCGATTTACGATTACTCGTATAATATGGTACTTCCCGTCTATGTGTTTAGACGCCTTGTGAGATCTAGGTTCCTTAGAATTTGTCACTTGCACCCGCATTATCACAATAAATCGTGATCGCCTTAGGCAAATTCCCGAACAATATCAAGATCTTGGAGAAAATTCTTGAGCCATACTTGCCTCTTTCGAGGCTTCGAAGCGACCACATACTCGCTTCCATGGTTGAGTCCGCAATGCATTTCTCGCTTTGCACTCCTCCATGAAATGGCTCCACCTCCCAAGGTAAACACATAACCCGAGGTAGACTTCTACTCGTCTCTCGTCGGCCTAGAAATCCGATTCCCGTATAACCCAAAGACACTAGATCGTCCCGACCGGTAAACAAGCATATAATCTCTAGTCCGTTTAAGGTACTTGAGAATATACTTGACCGCATCCAAAGTATTCCTTTCCGGGGTTAGGCCGATATCTTGAGACCATGCCTACGGCATATGAGATATCTGCTCTTGTACAAAGCATCGCATACATGAGGCTACCGGCAGCGGAAGCATATGGTACTAGCCTCATACTTTCTATCTCTTCAGGCGTTTTTAGGGCACTGATTCTTGGATAGAAAAATGCCATGTCCCGAAAGGTATCGAACCTATCTTGACATTTTGCATGCTAAAACGAGCAATAACAGTGTCAATGTAGGACACTTGTGATAAGCTTAACATCCTTCTTCTGGCGATCTCGAATAACATTGATCCCAAGGATGTAAGCAGCTTCATCTAAGTCCTTCATTTGAAACTGCTCGGATAACCACGTCTTTACGTCTGATAACACTTCAACATTATTGCTAATGAGAAGGATGTCATCTACGTAAAATGCAAGAAACACCACTGATCCGTTAACACAAATACGTTACACACACCTCGTTAGGACGGGATACAAATCCACGAGGATTTGACTACTTCGTCAGCAAACGCCGGTGCCATAACCGAAAATCTTGCTTAAGTCCATGAATAGACTTCTTAAGCTTCCAAACTAGATGCTCTTCGCCCTCATTCACATAACCATCTGGCTGCTTCATGTAGATGTCCCTACCTTTTTCAAGGTGACCGTTTAGGAAAGCGGTTTTGACATACATTTGTCAGATCTCTAGTTTCATGTGAGCTGATATTGCAAGGAGAATTCGAATGGACTTGATCATTGCTATAGGCGAGAAGGTCTCTTCATAATCGATACCTTCTTTCTGGGTAAAACCCTTTCGCCACTAGTCTGGCCTTAAACGCCATGATCTCTTCATTCGGTGCTCTCTCTTTCTCTTGTATACCCACTTACTACCAATAGCATTGAAGCCCTTAGGTAGTTCAGTGATCTCGTATACATCCATATCAGTTATGGACTCAAATTCTGAGTCCATGATGCATCTACATCTCCCACTGCTTCGTTGTAAGCCCAGGGATCCACTGTATCTTGTTCATCTGCCAGGAGATAATTAAACGTCTCCATAGTGAACATATACCGATCAGGTGTAAATATCACCCTCCCACTACGTCGAACAGTGTCGGGAGGCTGTGTTAACAGTTGTGCGGTTACTCGTGGAGTACTATCTTGCACAACTGGCTGTTCAAGTGGAACCCGACCACCTTCTAATTCCTCAAGGATGATGTCGACTCGAGATTTTTGGTTACTAATGTAATCCTCTTCTAAGAACCGAGCGTTAGGGCTAACAACGATCTTCAGTTCTTTAGGATCATAAAAGTATCCACCTTTCGTTTCCTTAGGATGCCCTATGAACAACATCACTTCTGAACGTGATTCCAATTTGTCGGCCTGCCTATAAGCAGGATAACCCCAAATCCTTAAGTGGTGCATACTTGGGTTTGTGCCCGCTCCACAACTCGAAAGGGATCTTTTGTACCGACTTGGAAGATACACGATTCAGGCAAGTATGTTGCGCCTCTACAGGCATATCCCCAAAAGAAAACTAGCAAAGTTGCATAACTCATCATCGACCGAACCATCTCTAAGAGACTTCGGTTCCTTCTCTCTAACACACCATTCTGCTGAGGCGTGCCTGGTGCTGTCAGCTGGGATGTAATCCCACATTCTGTCAAGTAGTCCTTGAACTCGTTGGACAGGTATTCCCCACCACGATTAGATCGTAGTGTTTTGATTTCTTTACCTAACTTCCTCTCCACTTCTGCCTTGAATTCCTTAAAGGTTTCAAAGCAATCCGACTTGTGGTGAAGAAGGTAAACATATCCATACCTCGAGTAATCGTCAGTAAATGTGACGAAGTACTCATACCCTCTGCGAGCTTGTGTAGACATAGGCCCACACAAGTCAGAATGTATCAAACTTAATACTTCTGTGGCTCTATAACCCTTTGCCTTAAAAGGCCTAGTCATCATCTTTCCTTCCAAACAGGTTTCACAAGTTGGAAACGGTTCATTCTTGGAGAGCTCCACTGATCCATATTCCACCAACCTCTGAGTCCTGTTAAGATTGATGTGACCTAGTATTAAGTGCCATAGATAAGTTTGGTTTACCTTAGAAGACTCTTTCCTCTTCTTAGGATTTGATGATGAGGAAGCAATATTAACAGAACTACGCGGATTACAAGTAATAGTATATAAAGATCCGTTTAATGGTCCACCACAGATAAAATCATCGTCTTTCATGATAGAAACTTCACTATCAAAACTTGATTTATAACCATCCATGGTGCAGAGTTTTGAAACAGAAATAATGTTTCGCCTAAACTCAGGCACATATTAAACATCTTTAAGTACTAAAACAGAACTATCAAAAGATAGATTTAAATCTCCAATGACAATTGCAGGAACTTTCAATCCATTGCCCATTGAGACTACCACCTCGCCATTGCTCAATTACCTTTTCTCGCAAGAAACCTTGCAAGTTGTAACAAACATGAACAAGGTTGCCCCCGAATCCACTACCCATTCATGGGTAGAAGAGGAAACCGAGCAGTTTCGATTACAAGAGCGACTCGCGTCTCTTTTACGTTTTGCCTTGACATCTGGATTATAATTCTTCCAGTGTCCTTTCTTACCATTCTTGAAGAACCTTCCTTTCTCCTTTGACATTTGCATGTCGCCGGTAAGGACCGTCTTCTTACTCCCACTGCTCTTCTTGAAATGTCCACCCTTTCTTGTTCTTTTTCGGTTTCCGCATTTCGAGAGGATTCCTTGAACTACTAGGGATATTCAAGACTTGAGCACTCTTGCCCTTTTCTATAACCTCTTTGACCGCTACCAAAGATTTGAGTAACATACTCATACTAAACTCGTTCTTAGACATAGCGGTCCTAAAAAAAAAAAGTTCTTATAGAACCTTTGCGAGCATTTATTGGGAAGGTAAGATATCTCTTCCACTTTGTAAAATTATTTAAAATTGTAAACCCGTTAGGGTTTGGTTGGTGAGACTGTTTAGAAACTCGAAAATTATTTGAACAAACATATCTGAAAAATATAATAAAAGCATGTAAGAAAGTTATATTTGCACATAATTCGTAATTAACAATCATTGTAACCTTTTGAAAAACCAATGATGTTAAAAACCTCGAACCGCTCTAGGAATTTCACTAGCAAGCCACGCAGGTGGACGTTTACTAGCGTAACCCTAAACCAAGCTATTTACCTAGCTCTTTAATTCCAATCCACGTCAAGGTTCTTAAGACGAATGAAATTAATAGTTTGATATACTGGACCATGTCACTATTAAAACGCGGGAAGGGACTTCGAGGGAAGTGAATTGTACCTGCGGTGACATCTAAGCATTGACCATTAATTTGACCAAATAGAATCAAATCCTTGAAATTGACATACTTACTCGAACCATGCCGCATTCAATTTGATCTAATTAGCCATCCTATTTAATTATTATCTTCTAGAGTACTCGTGTTTACTAGGCACGCAAGCCACGCAGTGGACGTTTACGGCTTCGCTCCCACTACTCAATAATAATCAAATATTGTTTTGGAAAACTCATCTCACAAAACGGTAGCTCAAAAATGCAAGCAAGCCACGCAGTGGACGTTTACTCACACAATCTTACTACTTTCGTGTAGAGTCCAATTAATGGAGGTCCGATTAATTATTTAATATCCAAATTAATGGAATCTAATTAAACATTTAATTTTAAAAATTGCTTAGTCTTTTTATTCAAAAGGTTTGTAACGAATCATGCATATCACATAATTCCTAAAGCATGCAATTTCTAAGCGCATATAATAAAACGTGCTCGCGAAAAATAAAACATGCTTTAACAATGACATAAATCCTATTTACATGCTTTTCTAAGCACAATTAATCACATAATTGCATGCTAAAGCATAATAATAAATAAACGCGCAAATAGGAAATTTAAAATCGTTATCGGGCTTTAAAACACGTAATTCCTAACTATTACATGACCCGATCATAATTACGGATCTTCGAAATCTTCAAAAATCATCGAATCGAAACTGCCGAAAACGCATCGAACCGTCGTCGCCACGTCATCGGGGTGCGCCACGTGGCGGTACACGTGGCGCATGTGAGTCTTCATGGTCGGCCAGCTTGGCCGACGTGGCGGCCACGTCCAACCGCCACGTCATCGTTGTCTTCTTCGCCAAGAAGTCGCCGCCGCCGCCCGCCGCTGCCGCTCAGCGCCGCGCCGCGCCATCAACGGGGGAGGGTGCGCCGCGGCCTTTACACCCTCGCCGCCGGCCGCCGTCGCCGTAAACCGGGCCGGGAGCGCCCGCGCTGTTCGTTCTCGCGCCGGACGCTGCGCCCGCGGCAGCCCGCAGCCTCCCGCCGCCTCCCACCGCCTCGTCGCTCGTCCCTACTTGCTACCATACTTCACCCGGACCACTCGGGCGGTGCAATATAGCCGGAAATTTCAGCAACCGCGACGGGATTTCAGCAAGTAATGCATCCCGCCGCCGCCGGCTCCGCCGACGCGAAATTGCCTCTTTCCGATCCGATATTCGCTCAATTGATTTAGGGGAAACGATCCTTGGACGATTTTTGACCATCATGATCGGATTCCAGCCGAAATCGTCCATTAATTTCCCTAATTACAAACGATTCGCCGGAACGAATTCATAACGAGCAGCGAACTTCAGACGTCAATTCCGGTCGTATCCGGGATCGGATGATCCCATACGACCTATCAACGCGAAGCTCGTAAGACGAGGATTCCATAGGTCCAAGCCTATCGGAAATCAGACCCCGGAACCGCCAGGAATCGCCGCCGCAAAATGCGGCGGAACCATAGAAAACTAGGTTTCCTGGCCAATTTGGGAATTTCTGGACAGCACGACCACTTCTCCTTTCCGACGATATTCCGGACAAACCAGAAATCGGAATGGGTCGTGCGACCTATCCAGACGAAGCTAACGCGAAGAAGAACAAACCTATCCAAACGGATCGGAAGGATACTGTAGCACGCGCCCTCACGCGCTGTCGCAAGTCGGCGCCCGTGTTCTGCCAGAAATTAGGTTTTCGCCCTTCCGCTCCGTCGCGCCTCGATTTTCGTGCCAATCGGACCAATTACAGTACAACAAACAGTACAATCACATAGCACATTGATCCTATCAACTACTCGTGGATTTTCTCACGAGAAAAACGTTACATAGGGGTCAAAACAGTGGCTCGCAGGCCGCCCAAACACGAAAATTAACCCGATAACGACGGAATTGAAACTAATCATGCAACAATCAGAGCCTAAACCAGGCTCTGATACCAATTGAAGGAATAATAGAGTTTGCAGTAAGGCTACCTTCCTCCTGATGTGTTGTCGCGGCTCCGATTGTTGCTCCTGTGTCGATCTTCATCGATCTGTCCCGGCCTTTTTCTCCCTCTGGGTGGTCAGAGATCTGAAGAAAATAAATTTATCTCTCTCTGTCCCTCACGTTAATCTCGATTTTTATGAATGAAATTGTGTGAGTTTCTGAACAGAATACTAATATATATAGGCTTCAAAAACCTATATAATATTAATATATTTGTAGCCCATTAATTTAATTATAATCCAATGGGCTTCTATTAAATCAGCCCATAATATAATTAATTAATTTATTGGGCTACTAATATTTATCAATTAATTGGCCCACCAATTAATTCCGAATAAATAACATTATTAAATAATGTAAAATACATTAATCCATTAATAATGAATTCTGAGAGATAATAAATTACTAGGCAACTAATTGGGCCAGATCAGGGATCCAATACAAGAAATAAAGCTGGGCCTCCAATTAATTAATTATCCATGCTCATTCCAGAGCAAAATTAATTAATTAACACAGATTCATTCCACTAGAGAATCCGTGCTGACTTACCCCTTTATCCCAATTTGAGCAAGGGCTTGTATTTTAGACTTAATCGATCTCCGTATTTAAGATAGAAATATCCGTTAATTAATTAAGCTTACTTATCGCTTAAATTAATTAACATCTTGTATTCTCGAGTAGTACCACTCGACCTTATTAACACACCCGAACTTAATCAACCGGCCGGGTTTAGTGTGCTAATCCTTTCGAGTTCCTCGGGGGATATTATCAACCCATTCCCCGGGATACGGCCGCAAGATACGGACAACCACTGAGCCACAAATGACTACTAACACCCAAGATACGTAGATCCGGTCGCTCATTGGACGTTCACCATAGTAGGTCAAAGTGATAGATAGCTAAATGCACTCAGCTGGAGTCTTACCAAGCTTAAGATCAGCTAAGTCACCGAGATCTTGGTTCTCCACTAAGGTCGGTTAGGAGAACACATCTTACTGTGATCCTTCAATACACCACCTTAAGTGTACCAAGAAAAGACAAGCGACTAAGACAAGCCACTTCTTATCTAAATCGCAGCTTAAACCGACAACTTCATCCTTAAGTTGTCTCACTATGTTAACTGTTTATATCTTGTCAGTTCAACCAATTTGTGTTGTCTTCTGTGATACCCGACACACCACACAAATCTAACTTTTATACAAGATAAAGGATAACATGTGTAAATATACATATTTATCAGATAGGAGAATAAAACAGTGGTAAGGACAAAAACACATTGTATACAAGCATAAAAGTGCTTCCAGTATACAAAATCCCAACACGTATAGTGTTGAGAATAGGGCTAATGCATCATATGTGCTGACCATTGTGGAAGATTGCAGTCGATGCACTTGGACATACCTTCTATTCTCTAAGAGACAAGTTATGAAAGTTTTGGAAGGATACTTGCATATGGTAAATACTCAGTATGGAGCAAAGGTGAAGAAGGTTAAGACAGATAATGGGACTGAGTTTATAAATGCACAAATGCAGCAACTTTTCCACTCTTTTGGGATTGTACACTTAAGGACATGTGTTTACACACCACAACAAAACGGTACTGTTGAAAGGAAGCATAGATCTCTATTGGAGGTAGCTAGAGCACTGATGTTTCAAAGCAAGCTACCAGAGTCTTTTTGGCCATTTTCAATCTTAATGGCTACCTGGATCATAAACAGGCTGCCTAGCAGAATATTGGGTTGGATTTCTCCTATTTCTATACTTACTCAGACCCCTGTGGACTTGACTGTTTTGAAACCATTCGGTTGCTTAGCTTATGCAGCTAACACAGAGCCTCACAAGAGGAAGTTTGAGTATAGGGGAGCCAAGTGTGTGCTCTTGGGGATTGCAGGGGATCATCGAGGTTATACTTTGTTTAATATTGACAGCAATGATATTATAATCTCTAGAGATGTTAAGTTTTTCCCACATATATTTCCATATGCTGATACAGATTCTGAAGTCTGTGAGGAGAGAGTGGATCTTACAGATGCTAATGAGTATATGCAGCCTATCTTGGAGGAATTTCCTGGAAACACCACTAGTGATGCTGAGCATGTTCCTCTACCACACTCTGAAGGAGAACAGTTCAGCAGTGGGGAAGATACTTCAGAGAACAGAGAATCCTCTGTAGAAGTTATTGATAGACCAAGGAGGAATATTAGACCTCCCCCTTGGTTAAAAGATTTTGTGAGTTCAGTGAACTTGAAATTGTCCCCACAGCCATATACTGCTCTAACTCCTTCCACATTTCCGTTTAGGTGTTCTTCGATTTTAGCACGCATTATACTACTTTTCTTGCTAATGTAATCATTGTACAGGAACCTAAAAGTTTCGTAGAGAGGCTAATCAATTGAGGGAGTGGAAATCGCTATGAATGCGTAACTGGATGCATTGGAGAAGAATGGGACTTGGATTTTTGCCGATCTCCTCGCAGTAAACATTCTATTGGATCGAAATGGGTTTATAAGGTTAAACTGCAGCCTGATGGTTCTGTGGAAAGGTACAAGGCTCGGCTTGTAGCTAAAGGGTACAAACAAGAGTTTGGTATCGATTATGATGAAGTATTCTCCCCAGTGGCTAAGCATGTTACTATCAAACTTTTACTTGATTTAGCAGCCTCTAATGGATGGCATCTTCACCAAATTGACATAAATAACGCGTTTCTTCATGGCACACTTACAGATGAGATTTACATGGCTCCTCCGGAAGGGTATGACAAGGTTCCTGCGGGTAAGGTTTGCAGGCTGGTTAAGAGCTTCTACGGCCTCAAGCAGGCTTCCCGTGAGTGGAATACCGAGCTAAGTAAGGCTTTATCTACCTATGGTTTTACTCAATGCCCACATGATCATTATCTTTTCACTTTGGGGGTTGGGGCCAGTTTCTTAGGCCTCTTGGTTTATGTAGATGATATTTTGATAGTTAGTCCAAATCTGGATTTGGTCAGAGATCTAAAAGGTTATTTACATCAAAAGTTTTCTATTAAGGATCTGGGTTTGGCTCGCTATTTTCTAGGAATTGAGTTGGCTAGAGGCGAGCAGGGGCTGTATCTTAACCAGAGAAAATATGTGCTGGATATAGTTGATAGGGCAGGTCTTCTTGGTTGTTCCCCTGCATCCACTCCTTTCCCGCAGGGTGTTGACTTAAGTCCTACTTCTTCTCCTCCATTAGCTGAACCTGATAAGTTTAGGAGGCTTGTAGGTCAGCTACTGTATTTGAATCTTACACGCCCAGATCTCACTCATGTCACGCAGCAATTAAGCCAATTTGTTGCATCCCCTTGTGAAAATCATTGGAATGCTGCCCTTCATGTTTTACGATATTTGAAAGGATGTCCTTCATTAGGGTTATTTTTCCCTTCCTCTGGTTCTTCTGATTTGCAAGGCTTTGCAGACGCTGATTGGGGAACATGTCCCATTACAAGGAGATCTCTCACTGGATTTTGTGTTTTTCTAGGGAATTCTCTGATCTCTTGGCGATGTAAAAAGCAAGAGACAGTTTCTGCTTCCACGGCCGAAGCCGAATATCGCGCGCTTGGTGCCACTGTTCGGGAACTTCTTTGGCTTGCATACATGCTTCGTTTTCTGCACATGAAGGTTTCTACTCCTATACCTTTGCATTGTGATAATGCCGCGGCTTTGCACATTACCCGGAATCAAGTTTTTCACGAGAGAACGAAGCATCTGGATATAGATTGTCACGTTGTTCGCGAGCAGTTCAAGCGTGGGCTTATTCTGCCCACCTCTATTCATACCAGTCAGCAGGTTGCTGACATATTCACCAAGGTCCTTTCGGGTCCGCGGTTTCGTTACTTGCTCTCCAAGATGGGTCTGGTAGATCTACACCAGCTCCATCTTGAGGGGGGGTGTTGAGTTTCATGTGTTCTGGAAGCTTCGGGAGGATTCTGGAGATGGTTGCAGGCGGTTGAGAGGTGTTGTTGGTGTTGTTGCAGTGAGAGAGGGAGTGGCGGTTATGAAAGCGGTTATGAAGGTGGTTGGTCGATTAGTTAGTTGCAAATAATATCCGCCGTTGGATCAGTCATACACGTGGGTGATCCTACGGCGTCCGTTTCTGTGTTACTAATAAAAGCGTGTGCACGCTGTTACGTTTCTCGTTCTGTTAGGAGTAGCGGTTATCACTGTAGCCTATAAATAAGGGGAATACTCCTATCTGTAACTAGTTTTTCATATGGTTTCAATCATGAATAAAATTACAATTTCTTCTGAAGAATTCCATTGAGTCATTTAGGGTTTTCCGCCATTGATACTTCGTGAGTTCATAAGTACAAGTTACAACAAACTTATAGGTATCATAATACTAGTTTCACGATGCAAGCATTTTTGGTTAAGAATTTGGGAGAAAATAATTGGGTGTTCTAAATAATTTTGGGAGATTTTTTTTTTTGTTTAAAAGTGGAAATTAGTATTGGTTTGTGAATGAGAATATGATCTATTGGTCAATCTAATACATGAATTTAGAAAATTTTGTTTAAGTGTGTATTTTATGAGTATTAGATGTATTAAGAAATTGACACAATTTTCGAGGAATGGTTGGTGGAAGATATGATAATTCATCCAAATTTTTGCAAGATATAGTTAAGGCAATCAATTTTTTTTTCTGTTTTCTTTTTTCATTTGTATTTTAACAAATAATATAAAGTTCCCAAAAAGTTAAAAATCATAAAGTTTCTGAGTTCGCAGTGGAATGAAAATCGTGTGAGAAGTAGAGAGTGTATGATAATGTGGGGATTAATAGTAAGTAGGAGGAAGTCACTTCATTTTTTGTTTAAGAGTATCTTCTCCTATTTTAGGAAAGATAGACAGTAATAGCGGGACAACCCGATTAGGAAAGTAAGACAGTAATAGTGAGACGGAGGGAGTAGTAAATAAGATTCCTATAACCGGCAATATACTAACATATATGATATATATATCAGAAAAGACATTAATAAGTTAAAAATTTATAACTTGATAAACTTGTGCAGAAGCAGTGATGTGAATCTCAAAATTAGAATTGAATGTGATTCGTTAATTTATTCAATCGAATACGAACTGTATAGTTTTACAAAAAACGTTGCATTTCATAGTAGTTATCAAAATAATATTTATCAGGTAAAAGATTAATTCATTGAATTAGTTCAGTAATAAATAAGAATCAAATAATCTATTATAAAAATATATATTTAACTAAAAGCAATATATTTATTTGAAGTGGCATGAATTAGAGCTCCCTCATTGATTCTGACAATATATAAGTCGTGATTGATTACTTTGCTAATATATTGAGCCATTTGTTGGATATGTAGTTATTGATCAGTTGTCACTGTTTTTATAATTTTGATTTTGACATATATTGTTTTATATTTCTCTATTCGTCTCCTATCATATTGGAACTTTGCGCAATGAAAGTACTCTATCATTTATTCCATTTTTTTTTCTCGTTTTAATGGATTGATAATACGTATATCTTGTAAATAATTATATCCTTTATTTGGATATTTTATTTTAAGGTTAATTGTTGAAAAAACATATATCACAATTCTATTAGTGAGGGCACAGAATGAGACACAAAAAATAAAATAGAAAATCATTTTTCTTTTGTGATAGAGACCCTTGATCCATCCAGTAGTATTGTTGAATTTTGAGTATTTAATCTTTGACTATAATATAATCCATTTTATGAGCAGTACAATTTTACAAGAATGAGAAAAAAGAATATTTGGTAAAAGAATGAGTAAAAAAGAAAAAAGAATATTCCAGCCATTTATAATCGGTACAATTGTTGGCAGACGTTCCAACTCCCTAACCTAGTCCAATAATATTTATTTATTTTTGTTCTCTAAAGCAATTAAGAAACAAACGCATTCAAACTGTCATTAGATATTAACAAAAAAAAAAGTGTGATGATTCAATGCCTTCTCATGATTTCACTGTTCAATATAAAGCACTGTACACGTATATAAATTTGACCATCACTTAACACACATTAGATCTGTCATTCTGTCATTCATATGGTATAATGGTAACAAAGAAATTTGTTACACATTATATAAATTCTGATTAAATAAAGATAAAATGTATTAGTTTTTCAAATTTATTGGAAAGTGAAGTAGTGCTTTTTAAAAAACTTATATTTATTTTATTGTTATGCCTCATCCTTAATTGCATGAGAAATGGTTAATAATTCCGTGAAAATGGGGTCAATTTCAAATAAATAAAAGAACATGGGTATCATAATTATTTTTATTTTACACGGGTATTATTTTTGTTATAGAAAGTTTTCCTGCATCTGCAAGTACTTGTTATCTCCTTCTGGAATGGAAGTTCGTGTACAAAATGGTTTGTTCAGTGTAGCTATATATACAACAAATAGTGTTGCACCTTCGCAATCTGACCAAATTAGCCTTGTGAAAGTTGCGAACAATCATTTAGGCCCAATTTCGCCAACGGAGTTCTATGAGGCTCAATATATATATATATATATATATATATATATATATGGAGTGGTTCTTTGGTGAACACTCTCTTAGAGTGTGAAAAGTGAACAATCCTATATTAATAGATTTCAATAATAAATGACTAGTATTTATACTTGCTTAATTATAAAATAATTTTTTTTATATTTAATAATTAAAAATTAAATTAGTAATCTATTTTTTTATTCCCAATCATTAAATTAAATCCCAATTTTTCTCTCTCTCTCCCCCTTTTTTTTTCCCTCTCTTTTTTTCTCTCTCCTCCTCTTTTTTTTTTTTTCTTTCTCGTGCCTCTCTCTCTCTCCTCCCTCTCTCTCTTTTTTTCTCTCCTCCCTCTCTTCTCTCTCTCTCCTCCCTCTCTCTTTTTTTTCACTCTCTCGTGCCTCTCTCTCTCTCTCTCTCCTCCCTCTCTCTTTTTTTTTCTCTCTCTCGTGCCTCTCTCTCTCTCCTCCCTCTCTTCTCGCTCTCTCTCCTCCCTCTCTCTTTTTTTTCTCTCTCTCTCGTGCCTCTCTCTCCTCCCTCTCTTTTCTCTCTCTCTCTCTCTCTCTCCTCCCTCTCTTTTCTCTCTCTCTCTCCCCCTCTCTCTCTCTCTCCCCCTTCCGATATGAAAGTCATCAGACATGAAATGTAATACGTATACTGTTCATGATGCACTTTCTTTTGTTATCTGATACAATTTCCTTGTTATTCGATGCACTTTCCTTTGTTATTCGATGCACTCATCAAATTAAAATTAAAAAATCACATATAATTTATAAAAACGTAATAAACTAATTAAATTCAATTTTTGGATAGACAAGACAAACAAAACAATTGGTGAGCATAAAACGAAAAAATAAAAAAAAATAAGGAGATTGAGAAATCTAATGCTCTCGAAGGCAAATTCTGATGCACTTACAGGCATATCGTGATGCACTTTCCTTGTTATTCGATGCACTTTCCTTTGTTATTCGATGCACTAATCAAATTAAAATTAAAAAATCACATCTAGTATATAAAAAAAACGTAATAACCTAATTAAGTTCAGTTTTTGGATTGCTAAGATAAAGCATAAAACAAAAAAATAGAAAAAATAAGGAGATTGAAAAATCTAATGCTCTCGAAGATAAATGTTGCTACACTTATAGGCATATCGTAATGCACTTTCATTCTTTATTCGATGCACTTGTATAGTCATACGAGAGAGAGAAAAAAAAAAGTTGGAGGAGAGAGACGATATAGAGAGAGAGAGAGAGAAAAAAAAAAGAGAGGGTGCGAGGAGAGAGAGACGATAGAAAAGGGAAAAAAAAGAAGAGGGTGGGAGGAGAGAGACGACAGAAAAAGGGAAAATAAAAGGAGAGAGACACAAGAGAGAGAAATGTGTGAGAGTTGGGATTAAAATATTAAATTAATAGTGGGGATAAAAAATAAAGGAACATTACTATATTACCCTTAATGAAATTCAATGATTATTAATAATTAAATAATTTTCATTTTATCATAGCCTTAGATCTTAAAAATGGAAAGTGTAAATGTGTTCATTTTTCACCCTCTAAGGAGGTGTACACAAATGATCCTTCCTATATATATATATATATATATATATATATATATATATATATATACATTTGTATGGCCGCTCAGTCCCATCTATTGAGCCCAAATCTTTTGTCATTCACCTTCTTCTATCCAACATGCTTTTTTTCTGTAGACTTTAGATGCACTAATATAATTAAGTTATTAAATGTAATAAGTTATTTGCGAGTGAATCCATACATTGATAATAATTATATAGTACAAAAAAATTTAGTGCAAAAATTTTAGGAGTCAAGATTCGATTGATGGATCTCTGCATAAGCCCCGTATAAGCTACCAATAAGTCGAAAATATTAACTTATAAAATAAGTCAAAAGTAACTTATAGAGGGTTAAAACCCCGTTTTGAAAAACAATTTAAATAAGTTCTTATAAAATGACTTATTGTATAAGGAATTATGGAAAAAAATTCTTAAATTTAATAAATTATTTGTGTTTGGATGCACAAATTAATAATAACTTATACAGTATAAAAAATGTAATTCTAGTGTAAAAAACTGTAGCTGTCAGGATTCGACGCTCGATCTCTGCATAAGCTCCTTATAAGTTATACATATTAACTTATGAAAATAAATCAAAAGTAACTTATGGAGTAGAATTAGGGGTGAAAACGAATCGAATACGGACGGATAGTGTTCTTCCCATATTTTGTCCCATATTTTTTTCTCGAATTTGGAGTCGAATACGGAAAGGCCGGATACGAATACGGATTCGGAATATTCGGGATACGAATACATGATGGATATATGACGAATTCGGATCGAATTCGAATAACAATAATTGGATAATATAATTCATAAATAACCATTTGTTTGTGATTGCAACACAAGAAAAAATCACATATACAATATTTAATAGAAGTTTTAATGAAAACTATAGTTAACATACTACCCATTATGAATAACATAATTTTTAGGATCAAGAAAATATGAAGAAATTCCAAAATTCAACGTAAAATACCTATCAATAACCATAGATGCACTTAATATTTTTTTTAATATCTTTTCTTAATCTTAATTTATTATTATATTAAAAAATTAATTATTAAATAATCCGAAAAATATCCGAATTCATAATCCGGGAAATATCCAAATTCATAATCCAGGAAATATCCGATTAAATACGGGAAATATCGGATACGGGCGAATAATGTGAAATCCGAATTCGAATCCGTATCCGATTTAGGCTATCCGGATTCGAACCCGTATCCGACCGGATACTAGATTTGCTCCCCGAATTTGATCCCGATTGGATCCGGCTCCGAATCGGGTAGATAATATCCGATCCGTTTTCACCCCTAAGTAGAATAAGTTATTTCGATAAGCTCTTCCAAACGAACGCAAAATGGCTTATTATTTAGAATAAGTTAAAATTAATCATTTTTAAGTTCTTCCAAATGGGGCCTAAAAGTTTCCATAAGCTCTCTAAAAAAATGACTTATTATCTATAATAAGTTGAAATAAGTCATTTTTAAGCTCCTCCAAACGGACCATAAATCTTCAATAAACTAAAATGAACTTCATAAATCTCAATTTGGATCAACTTTAGAGTTTCGTCCTTCTTCTTCTTCTTTAAAGATTTGATTTGTACCCTAAATGATAAATGACGATTTTCTGTTTTGGGCCACTTTTGAAATCATATTATTAGATCCACTAATTAGGTGCGACCTTATGTATTTTGGAAAAATCCTTTATCGAATTCGAACCAATGACTTACATCTTCCCATGGCGTTACTTCACAATCGTGGGGATTATTTGATTTAAGAAAAAATTGCCAAACCCTCAAGTTATACTACTATGTGCATTGTGCCCCTCGGTTCTTAGATTTAGCTATGACCCATCTCAATTATTTGACAATGTACAGAGAGTCCCACTTTAAGCAGTACTTTACACATAAACATATAACTGATGAGGTTTGGCGCAATCATTTCTTGAAATGATTCGGGGAGATATTATTATTCCTATAAGGAATAAAATATTACAATTAAAAGAAAATTAATAAAAAAATATCTAATGAATCGTATAATTAATAAAAATAGCAAATATAAATGCAATGTATTATTTTTCTACTTAATGTGAATCGCATACTACCATCACACGTACTAGTATAATTTGGAGTGTTCAACAAATTTTTTTCTTGATTTAATTCGGAAATGAGTGACTATGTAGGTAAAATCTCTATATACATTTAATGATAAAAGAAATTCCAAGATACAAATATGGTGCCACTACTAATTAGGGGGTCGTGGGAATTGTAAAAGTGGGGCAAAAGAACATCAATCCTAAACGATCATTTAAATCATCTAAAGTTCTTATTTGAGATCCCTTCATAGTTGAAACAAATCTATATATTCATTATATAAACACTAGAACATTTGGATGCATCTTCTGTGCACAACCGTGTAGGGAAAGTTAAGCGGGTAATTTATGCATGCCGTTTGACTTGTATCCTTTATAAGGATATATCACACATCTGGATTATTCTGTATAGATGATAATTAACATGACTCATGGCGAAGACCAGTGATACGGGAAAGAAAAAGGCAACGGGGCCACAGAGTTCCCACTAGAAACGGACCGCCAAGACGATATCTCACGATGCGAATAATTACCGGGTTCCGGTGTGGATTCTCTCTTCTTAGTGTTTTTCAGATTGCCTATAGGAGAAAGGAAGCACCCGGGTGAAGAAACAGCATTTGATCGGGCAAGACCCGGAAGGCCAAAGCGATCCGACAATGTGCGCGGCCATGACTGGAAGGAGCGGCCTCGGGTACAGGTTTGGGGCTTCACGTTTGGCTGGAAGTATAACCCGGCTGGCGGCGGCTTCAGTATTGTAGGTGGTGGCTGATTTTGCTTCCTTTGATGCTGCTGTTCGTATCCGGGTTCAAATTGGTGACGACCCGGTTGTGTTTGAGTTGTTTGGAGCTTAGGTACTCCGGGTCGGATCTCCCATTTGAATGGAACGGATCCAGGCTTCTTGAAGGAATCATCTATTTTCATGTTTCTCTTTTTCTTTTTATTTGATAACTGACAGAAAGTGGAATTACATTTTAGTGCGTGGAAATGAATTTATAGAGTTTTCTGTTTAAATTAATGGATCAGTCTTAGGCAAGATCAAAGGCGTAGGAAGAGGGGTTGGCGTTTCGTCGCCAGATGTCTAATTATATTAGTAGCTAGCTAACGAGTCCGGATCTTCTATCCCACAATTGGTGGACCACTTGGTGGCCCACCAATCACGCGGTGTCACGCATGCATTGGTGGGCCCCCCAAGTCAATAAATTAATATTTGAGTGTTAAAAAGGTGGCCCACCAATGCACGCGTGGCGCCGCGTGATTGGTGGGCCACCAAGTGATCCACCAATTGTGGGATAGAGGATCCTTAGGCCTAACTAACGTATGCTTGGTACTATTTTTCGTAATCATTCAAAAATATATATGTTAAAATTGGTTACGTAACTCATTTTTCTCGATTTATCTAACAAAGCAGACTGGAATTGACACACAATATGATGCTCTTCACCATTGTCAATAAATTTTAGTTCAATATGCAATTACTCTGTTGGGATTTATTGATCCAAGTCTCTTAGTGGTTCGTGGTCCACAATTTTAGTTATGTCTTCGCGATTGCTTGTTCTTTGTGATCTTTGTTGTTTCCTTCGTGGATTATTATTTCCACTGCTGCTTTATATTGGTTATATTGCGTGCTTTGTGCTTTGTGAAAATGACTTTTTTTACTATTGGTATGGCTCCATTCGATGGTAAGAGGGATTTTTAGCATTTGGAAAAGGAAAATGAAAGGTATTCTTGTTGAAAAACGTGTTTCTAATGCCATAGATCACTTGTATGCTGATAATGAAAGAAAGGTTGAGATGAATGAACTTGCTATGTCTGCTCTTACTTTGAACTTATCTGACTGTGTGTTAAGAAAGGTGGATATGATCGATTTTGCTAAGGAATTGTAGGATAAATTGAATGAGCTTTATACTGATGCTTCATTGCCTTCTAAGATGTACATGCTAGAACAATTCTTTAGGTTTAAGTTGGACTTAGCTAAAGATATTGATGAGAATCTTGATGTGTTTACTAAATTTATTCGTGATATCAAACAAACTGGAGATAAACACATAGATGATTATGCCTCCATTTCTCTTTTGAATGTCATTCCTGATTCTTATAGTGATGTTAAATCTGCTATTAAGTATGGTAGGAATGAAGTGACTTTAGCTAATGTTGTGCATGGCTTGAAGAGTTAGGAGTTAGATTTGAAGCAATACGGGGATGAGAATAGTTCTAGTAGGGTGTTTCATGTGAAGGGTAGCTACCATGGTAAAAAGTATGATAAGAAGAGGTCTAAAGAATGCCCTAAGAGTAAGGAAGAGAATGAATTTAGGGATGATGCTAATCATGGTAAAGTCAATCTTATTATGAAGTATTGAACGTGTTTGATTGTGTGATCTTGTGGCCTTTGTGTGCCTCTCTTTATTCTCTTTATCCTATTATGAACTTTGTGTTCTTATTATATGTTGATTTTGCGGTCTTTGAGTATCTCATGTGGTTATGTGCCTTTATCTTTGTGATGTTAGTTATTTGTGAGGTTAAGCATGCTGTGTGTTATTGCTTATAGACTTAGTGTCTTGTTGCTTGTATGTGAAGTTTGAGTTTGTATGAATTGTTACAATTGTATATTCTTATGCTTAAGTTGTTAGTAAGGTTAATGTCCATGTGTTTGAGGTCCTTACTTATTGCTTTGTTAATGCTTTGTGTTTCTGAATGTGTTTTAGTTTGAGGTGGAGCATCTTAGTACATGTTCTTTATGTGGTGCATCTTAGTGCATGTGTTATATTAATCCACGCTTGAAGTTTGTTCTTCTTGTGTTTCCTATTTTGTAGGTACCGCATGAATTGGCGATGATGAGTCATGCGGGTAAATACTTTGTGTAAGGCACACCGTTGTTGGGCCAAAGGTGGAGAATATTAGGATTTATTTGTCCAAGTCTCTTAGTGGTTCGTGGTCGACAATCCTTGAACGACCCATTAAGTTAACATCTGTGTTCATAAAACCGGCCCGGTCATTGACCCGAAATTTTTTTTTTATCGGTTCAACCGGTCGAATCGGTTCAACCGGTGGGTCGACCCGGTCTGACGTCATAAATAATTAAATATATGATTAAATCGAAAATAAATTGAGAATTTAAATCCGATTCTCCTAATAATTAGTCCTAATCCAGCCCAAATCAATTTAACCTAGTTTATCTAAATCCAAATTCAGAGAATCACAGTACCAAATTCTTCAATGCTCGACTCAAGCTGCTGCTAATTGCATGTGGAGATATCGAGAGAGGACCAAGAGGGAGAGACCGAGAGAGAGGACCAAGAGGGAGAAATCATCTTACCAAGAGGGAGACGCCGAGAGAGGACCAAGAGGGAGAGACCAGAGGCGCTGCGGCCGACGGCGACGAGCGAGGAGCTGAGGACCAGAGGCGCTGCTAGCTCCTTCTGCTTCTGTTCTTCTGATTCAGTGATTCTCACACAGAGATAGTGAGATACGTAGCTTCTGTTCTTCTTCTGATTCACATTTCAACGTTTTTAAACTTTTAATGTTTTATCTCAATTGCTGCTTCTGGTATTTCGGATGGGATTGGGGATGGCTCGTTTTATTTTAAGTTTTTTTTTTAATAAATAGAATATCCGAGTTGACCCGGTCACCGGGTACCGGTTCAACCGGCTGAACCGGCCGGGTCGCACCGGGTCAACTAAGAAAGCGAGCCAACATGAGACTCGGCCCGGATTTTTGACCGGTTCCGAGCTAAACCGATCGAACCGACCGGTCCGGGCCGGGTTTCAAAACACAGGTTAACATAGCCTATTTGTGTGTGCTTTTATATATATATATATATATATATATATATATATATATATATATATATACTCCCTCCGTCCCGCTATTACTATCCTACTTGTCTAATCGGGCAGTTCCGCTATTACTGTCCTATTTCCTAAAATAGTAAAAATTACTCTTAAACATAAAATGAAGTGAGTCCCCCTTACTTACTACTCAACCCCCACATTCTTATACTCTCTCTCTTCAAAAATCTATCTCCCACTCGATTATGTTCCGCTCCGAACTCAGAAAATTATGATTTTTATCTTTTTGAAAACTTTAGATTATTTCTTCAAATACAATATAAAAAAAATATGAAAAATAAAAATCGATTGCCTTTTACTAGCCTTGCAAAAATTTGGATAATTCTCATTTCTTTCCACCAACCACTCATCGAAAACCGTGTCATTTTCTTTATACAATTAAAACTCATAAAATACACACTAAACTAAAATTTCATAATCTCCGTGCCGAAGTCAACTGGGACATTATTAGCTGGACGGAGGGAGTATATATGTGTGTGTGTGTGTGTGTGCGCGCGCACCATTTATTATGTATGTTATGTAGCGTGAGTCTTCTTCGTGAAGTATATGTTCCTTCGTGTGAACCCTTTCATCTTAGTGGTGTAACCGGATTGTTTTGTAGTCGGAACCAAGACCTTTGTAATTCAACCTTGATGGTGTGTCCTAATCCCGAGATCAGAACACTGAGCCAGAGCCGATTTGACGAGATGAGATCCTAATATACTCCACCTTAATACATCCATATCTCGATCGTAGTACTTCAAATAAAGAAGTTGTGAAAAGGATACAAGTGGATAATTCAAATAATTGACCCGCTATTACTGTCCCTCTTGGTTCCAACATGGAGATTAGAAATTTTATTAAAGTGTGTATTTTATGAGTTTTAATTATATTAATAAATGAACACAATTTGGTGGGAAGAAATTAGAATTCATCCAAAAATTTTCAAAACATAGTTGAGGCAATCGGTTTATTTATTTTTTTTTTCAATTTTTTTCAAATTGTAATTGAATAAATAATCTAAACTTTCCAAGAAGTTAAAAATCATAAACTTATGAGTTCGGAGTGGAACAAAATTGTGACTCCAATTTCACATTTCAAAAAAACTTGTGCACCTACACCCATGAGCTTAAAAGATCCAATTCACGACCTAATTACCGAACTTGCGCTTCAATACTGGCCCGATTCTCAAGAGATAAATATATATGTTATGTGCTAAAATATTAGACTAATGGCTCATAGCCTAACGGTATAAGGTTTTCTTCTACACGAAAAATCTCAAGTTCGAGCTCGCTTAGTCACATTTATAATTTTATTAACTTTCTTTCATCTTTTTATTTACCTAAACTACTATGCCCTTTTTAATTTTACTTTTTAATTTTTTTAATTTTATTTATTCATTTTGTTATTTGCTAAAAGTACTGTAGGCTTTTTAAATTCTTTTAATTGTACTTTTTATTTTAATTTTTAAAATTATATATTTTTTAATTTATTTTTTCCCTAATTTTTATTAAGGACGGATGTGTCATTTTTTCTGAATGTTAGTGTCATTTGTCGAGTATCATTTGTTTCAAAAAAAAATGTTTCATTTTCATTTTGAACGTCATCTTACCATCATTGACAGAAGTGTCATTTATTTTTAACAAAAATGTCATTTATTCGAACAAAAGAATCATTAGTAGAGTATCATTTGTTTCGAACAAAAATGTCATTTATTTTTAACAAAAGTTTCATATCCACTTATTTTTCTGGAGTATATTTACGTGCTGCTCATAATCGTGTTTTGAATAGATCCATTTTGTCAAAAAAACTGGAATATTGAGCAAAAAGTGTCATTTGTTTCGCATGAACGTGTCATTTGTTTTAATAAAAATGTCATTTAACAACTATCAATTATTTTTTCTAAAAGTGTCATTTCTTTAGAAAAGAAGTGTTAATTGTTGTAAACAAGTGTGACATTTATTTTTAACTAAAGTGTCATTTATCAAGTATCAATTATTTTTCATAAAAGTGTCATTTTTAGGAAAGAAGTGTTAAGTGTTGTGAACAAAAGTGTCATTTGTTGTTTATAAATGTGTCTTTTATTTTGAACAAAAATATTATTTATTGAGTAAGAATTGTTTTTTTTAGTATTATTAATTTTTTGTTTCATTTTGTTATTTGCTAAAAGTACTGTTTGCTTTTTTAATTATTTTATTTTAACCTTGTATTTTAACCTTGTATTTTATTTTAAGGATGAACGTGCCATTTGTTCTGAATAATAGTGTCATTTGTTTCGAACAAAAGTATTATTTGTAGAGTATCATTTGTTTCGAATAAAAATGTCATTTATTTTTAATAAAAGTTTCATAAATTTAGGAAAAAGTGTCAATTATTTCGAATAAACGTGTCATTCGTTTTTAACAAAAGTGTCAGTTATCAAGTATCAATTATTTTTTTCGTAAAAGTGTCATTTCTTTAGGAAAGAAGTATTAATTGTATTGTTGTGAACAAAAGTGTTATTTTTGTTGTGAACAAATGTGTCATTTATTTTTAACAAAATTGTCATTTATCAAGTATCAATTATTTTTTGAAAAAATGTCATTTGTTTAGGAAAGAAGTGTTAAGTGTTGTGAACAAAAGTGTCATTTGTTGTGAATAAATGTGTCATTTATTTAGAACAAAATTATCATTTATTGAGTATCAATTGTTTTAAAGAAAATGTCATTTGTTAAGAACAAAAGTGTCATGAAAATCAAAGAAAATACATATACATCAGAAATCAAAATTATAGCCCCCAACTTGCAGAATATATAGGAGCATAAATCAATACCAAAGTGATGTAATAAAGAGATACAATAAGCAATATGAGCAACGAGAACACTAAGATTTACATGGGAAACCCCCTTCAATGTGAAGGGGTAAAAACAATGAGACTCTTAAGCCTAAACAAATCCAGTATAACCAAATAAAGAGAGTACAAGTGAACAAGTATAATACGATATCTAGCCCTTAAGAACAACTACGAAAGCACTAGAAATCACAAACTGAAAAACAAAAAGGTAAAATGTCCACAAAAATAGCAGCAAAATCCCGAAAATTATAACTCAAAATCTAACTGTTAGAATTATAATTACTTCGGTCAGAATGTAGAACTACGTGTCTTCTAACACCAGATAAAATTTCAGATTGATCCAACAACATACGAATCTCCGATCGTTAAGAACGCCGAAACTATGCAAGCTTGCGGACTCGCAGCGACTTGGTGGCAGCGATGGATGAACATATGATTGAGAGAGGTGATGCGTAGGGGAGAAGTGAAGATGATGAAAAATTAGAGTTTTATCTATACGGATCTTTAGCCGGGTAAATGGGCACGAAATTGGATCCTTTCTTGACGCAGTAGCAGGTGCAAGGTTTGTTTGATGCTGGGAGGGAGACCACAAGTCCACCCTACCCAATTGCCGACATGTGGCACATCATTTGAAAACAAATAAAAATTCTATTTTATCATTTTTAACTTATTTTTCTTTTTCTATTTTTCTTTTAACTAACCTTAGTTAGATTTATCATCCCCCTATGTACTATCTCTTTCCTGCGAAATTATCTTTCCCTCCAAAACCCTTCTCTCTCTTCTCCATAGCTCTCTCCCCCAACCCAATTACACAACTCGTCAATGAGAGTTTTTAGAAAGTTTTGGTTTTGATGGTTACGATAAGCGAGACGAAGAAGCAAGAGGATCGGGAGAAAGGCGGAAGACAAGAAGGATGCCTCTTCGAAAGTCTCCAGCCGCGTCGCCGCCTTTATCGCCGCGAGATTGCTATCAATTTGGGCAAACCCACTCACCTAGTTTTGGCCCTCTTCAAATTCCTTTCTATTAAAGCTCCGCCGAGTCTCTATTTTCATGTATTTTCAATTTCAGCTGTTTGCTTGCTCATTCTAGGGCTGTAAATTAGTTATAACATCTGTCTGTTTGTCCCTTGGGGAAATGAAATAAGTGCTTTATTCAAATTGACGTTTGATAGCTATCCACTTTTAGTTTTGTATATGAATGTGGAAAACTATGTATAAGTTGTAATTTGTTGCCTACAGAGTTTTGATTTGTTGTTTTCTTTTCCCAGAAGTGATGATCTCTACAACCCTTATCTGTATTTTCATGTTGCCGGTAGTAGTTATTTTTTCTTTTCTCTTTTCTAAAATACGTCGGAAGCAATGATTTTTGAATATTTTTAGACCAAAGGTGGAAAGATTTTGTGGAGAAAAGGAAAAGGCCATTTTTAAATCTTAAGAATGGAATCGGTTCATTACTTTAATTGATCCAATTTCTTACTTGATGTGGGTTATTACTTATGATTGGTGCCATACACAAGTCTGGAATCGGCTAATTGATCCAATTTCTTTCATGAATAACTAATGATTTCAATACATCTCAAATACAACCGAAAGGTTTAAAGTGAATAATTTAAATTTACCAAAAGGATTAGTCGCTAGATTCATATTCCCAGCAATATCATAAGCCATTAAATTTGCCGGAATAGAGTATTGATTGAACCACGGATGTTGATTGTCAACAGGTTGAGAGTTCGATAAAACCACGGAACTCGGTTTTTGCTTTTTATTCTTCAAGCCTTTTAAAGAATAATTTATTTTGTATTAACAAAAAAAATGGAATAACAACTGAAATATGTACTTAAATTTATGCTTACTTGTAACAGTCTTCTTTTTTCCCTTGCGGCTTTTGTCCTCCCAGTGGCGTTTGCGGATGACTCCTCTTGACTTAGTAACTAGAGGTCCGCGCACAATAGTAGTCTCATCAAGTATTTTATCCTAATTGGTAGCCAAAACATTTTGTGCACTCACATTCTCAAGTAGAGTGTTGATTTCCTTTTTAGCCTTTTCAAGATGCTTTGTCAAGATGTCTCTTGCCTCAGAATGTGATTTCCCTTGCATTGCGAGATCACGTACCATGCTTGTTGCACGACTTACAAATGCCATCTCACACAAACAATTATCATCATTTCCAGATTAATTTTGTCTTATCTAGAAAAAGTAAAAAATCCTAGTACAATTTCTTATTTTTAATAGCAGCAAAGTTGAAATTTATATTAAAGTATCATCCTTTCCAGATGTTCCATCTCCCAAAATTTTAAAAATCACACCAATATATAAACTACATTTCAACAAAATCAGAAAACAAACAACTGACATTATTGGGAGAAAGAAAACCAAAAAAATCATAATAAGAGCAAGAAAAAAAAGGAGTAAGAGCAAGAAAACAAACCTGAAAACAAAACTCTTGATCCTTGATTTCACATTATAAATGTAGATGCTCAAATCCACATCCTTCCCTTTGTTGTCCTACTCGTAACCATCAAAACCAAAACTTTCTAAAAACTCCCATTGACGAGTTGTGTAATTGGGTTGGGGGAGAGAGCTATGGAGAAGAGAGAGAAGGATTTTGGGGGGAAAGATAATTTCGCATGAGAGAGATAGTACATAGGGGATGATGAATCTAACTAAGGTTAGTTAAAAGAAAAATAGAAAAAGAAAAATAAGTTAAAAATGAGAAAATATAATTTTTATTTGTTTTCAAATGATGTGCCACGTGTCGGCAGCTGAGTAGGGTGGACTTGTGGTCTCCCTCCCAGCATCAAACAAACCCAAGTGCAATTAGGTGCCCAACAGACCACCCCTTCACATTTTTGCGGGGGTTCATATTATGTAGACATATAGCTAAATATAGAAATGTTAAGGAATTTGTTTTAAAAATAATTATTAAACCAAAAATTTATTCCTTGCTTTTTTTCGACACAAATATTTATTTAGAGAATAAGTTAGAGAAGAGTGCTGACACTGAACTAGAATGACAAAATTAAGGATTAAACAATGTTTATTGAAAAAATAATGTCAAATGGGCGGTTGTGACATTAGATCTCCTCGGACGGATGGTTATATGAGGTGTTCTGCTAGATAACGAGTAATTGAAAATTTTAACTTAAATTTAAATTGATCATCCACTTAGTTATAATATTATTAATATTACATTTCAATATTTATTATATATATAAGGCCTTAAGTTTGAAGGCAGAGGCGGAACCAAAAACTTAGCTCAGGAAATTTATTATTCGTTTGTAAGAGTAATGTAGAGAAAAAAAAAGTAATCCCTAAACATCTTACTTTCAAGAGCTCAATAAGCAGAGGTCTCGTCATTAGAACAACTAACCTTATATAGTACTCCCTCCGTCCCATTATTAATGTCCCACTTGCTTTTTTTGGTTGTCCCATTATTTATATCTCATACCAAATAAGGAAATAAATGAGTGGACCACAATCAATCCAAGCAAATGGACCCCACCCCTTTATACTATTACACCACAACTTTAAACCTTTACCTCCACTATCTTAATTACCGTGCTCAATCCCAATGAGACATAAATAATGAGACGGAGAGAGTATATGATATGTACTTAATCAATTTTCGAATCTTACGGGGGCCCACTGTCTCTCTCTCTCCGCCCCTGTTTGGAGGCCTAAATTGAAATGGAGGCCTAAAACAACCGCTTTAGTTGATTAGGCCGAAAAGTGGCCTTGCATTTTTGCATCTAGCAAAAGAAATAACTTCTTATAAAACAAATTATGATTCTTGCAAGATAAAATATTCGAGCTCGAATTTCCTTCTCAGTGGGCTGAATGATATACTTTCTTCTCAAAAAGGGAAGGATCAAAATCGAAGGATCAATCCGAGACAAGCAGGAGAGCTGGAGGCAATCAATAGGACGATATTGAGCCTGATTGGTCAGCACAGATGATGAGGAAGCTTATTCAAAGACGGTTGCTAATGATGGTGATGGTGAACAGAGTGGAGATGACGATGGTGATGAGTTCGACATTGAACTCAACAAAGCTTTGGATGCTCTTAACAAAGACAATCCCAAATTCAATCCTTGAACTGCTTATTTGATATTTCTCTATTTAAGTTTATGTTTTTGCAGGATATCTTAAAATTGATATTGTTTATTTTAGTTCTTATATGGTTGGTATTTGACTCTAAGATGAGTCTTAATTCGTACTATTCAAATTCCGTTGTTTTGACGCCATTTTTGGCGATTGGATTGCTATTCTGTGTTTTTTTGCAGATTCCCGGGCATATGTGGCGATAATATGATGATGTGGCGGCATGCACAAAATTAGGGAATTAAAGGGCAAATTTTGGTGTAGAAGGAAGGAATGGATAAGGAAGGTTACACGATGGAAAGATATCATAAAATCTTTCCATACTTGTTAGATAAGATTCATAATTCTACAAGGATTGAGAAGGAAAACCCTAGATATATATAAATCTATCCATGCGCGCCGCGAGAGGAGGGGGATGATCATATCATAATTTTTCATTCCGTTCTTCATCATCGTCGAAAGCACGAGGAGACTCCAGCACGATTCTTAGCCGCCGACCACCGTGAGAGATTCCGATCACCGCCGAAGACCACCGTTCGCCGTTCCAAAGCCGAAGCCGAGATCATCATTACCGCCGTTCCGAAACCGAGAGAGTTGTCCGAATTATTTTCAGCATTCATTTTCATCCGTTCGATTTTTAGGTGCAATTCTAGAAAACAAACTCATGTTATTTAATTTTCGATACTTGATTTGGGATTATGTTGCTTGGATTGATTTGGATAATTAGGGTTTATGGATTTATGATTTTTCGAAGTTAATTAGGGTTAAATTTCGTGTTCAATTTCGTGTTTCTAGTTTTCAAACCGTTAGTTTCGATTGCCATAATTTTGGTATAAGTAAATTTCGATTTTTCAGCATGTTATTTGTTCTGCCCAGTTTTACGGTCTGCTTGCCCCGTTGGAGCGAAATGCGTAGCTAAATACTTTTTAGGGTTCGGTAAAATGTGAAACGCGCACAACTTAATTCGTGAGACTTAGGCCTAATAACTAATCACTTAGGTTCCAGATTAATCTAGGTTAATTAATTGGATTAATTAATTTAGGCTTGATCACCCTAGGTTAATTTAATTCATAGCTAATTTAGTACTTCCATCGTTTCTTGTGGGATTAGACTAAATAAGTAGCATAATTGTTTTATGAACAATAGGATTAATTTGGTAGGAGACTATTAGATGCCCACCATAAGAGTAGGCTCCTAAATTTGTTTCCTTTAGTTCTTAAAGCTGATTAGGTGTTAAATCTATTAATTGCCCACAAACGTAGGTTGCATTTAATTTAGGGTAGTAATCGTTTCAATGCTCACCATTACGATTACCGAATAATTAAGGGGGAATAGGGGACGTGTCAGTTTTATTACGGTGTCCTACAACTAATTGATTTGAGGGGATTAATTCATCTTTAGTGTCAAGGATCGATTGTTCGTGCGTGTGGAACATTTTGCTGAACCCGTTTTTCTTGCTTGATAAATTTGATTATTTATTTTTCGTTATCCATTTTCGTGCTTAGTTTAGTGAGTCCAAAAATTGCGTGGTCGCTAATCAAAATCTTGATTAATAGAAATTTTAGGTTCAAAATTCTCAGTTCCCTGTGTTCGATACCTGTTGCTATACTAATTTGAGTTCTAGCAATTCTTGCAGGATTTATTTGGTGAAAACAACGATCACCAAATTAGCGCCGTTTCCGGGGAACGGTGTTATTTTTAACTGATTTTTTCTATTGATCTTTTGTGCTTTTTAAGTGTTGCATGAGCAGGTCTTCCCGCCCTTTTCTACACTTCGATCCAGAAATTGAAAAGACTGCAGAAAGGAATCGGAAGGCAACAAAGCTACAAAGGCAACCAGTTCTGTCACAGGCAGAAACTGCTTCAACTGCCTAGTCGGAGGACAGAACAGAAGCTGGTGACAGTACCAACGAACCAGAAGTCGAAACTGCTCTGACTGGCCAAGCGGACCAGTCTTCTGAAGAGAGCAGTTCGGAAGAAAACATGACCGATGAAGAGGAAGCCAATCTGAAGATGAACTCAGGTTCGAGGAAGTTGGGAGAGGACCTGCCTGGACCAAGTAACATAACCACCACTGAGTAGATCAATGTGAAGCTGAATTCGGTCGCGGCATGTCCAAAGTTTTATGGGAAGCTGAACGAGAATCCTTTTTCTTTCCTGGAGGGATTCAATCAGGTCTGTGATTTGCACAGGCAAGGGCATTTGGATGCTTTCAAACTCAAAGCATTCCCTTTTACTCTTCAAGACGGAGCCCGTGCATGGTTTTCTAGACTTCGACCTAGGTCGATTACTACTTGGGCTCAGATGCGTCAGACATTTATGGACAAGTATTTCCCTCAATCGAAGACGAATGTACTAAAAAAGGAGATTTCGGGAATTACTCAAGAGCTTGACGAGTCCTTTGGAGCATACTGGGAGCGCTTTGGGAAGCTAGTTGATAGCTGCACAAACCATGGTTTTTCTGATGTGGATTTGTTGCAATGCTTCTACCAAGGAATGACAGATGAGTCCAAAACCATGGTGAATGTCGGTTTGAAGGGTAGCTTTGCTAATAGCTACTATACTGATGCGAAGGCAATCATTAAAGGCATTTCCGAGTCTACATCACAATACAAAGGGCCAAGGATGCAAAGGAAATCTGTAAATCTTTCGAGTGGAGACTTTCTAGACGATCTAAATATGAAGGTTGGGCTAAAAATGGAGGAGAAATTCTGCCAACTTGAAGACAAATTGGATCGTTTGTTTAAGGAGAGGAATCCTCCTTCTTCTTCTTCTTCATCTGCGCGCACGATGGCTGATCACACATGCGGTGCATGTGGTCAGAGAGGGCACAGATCTTTGCAGTGTCATTGAGAGGAGGCTAATGCAGCCGATAATTGGAATGGACAGAACAAGGTTCATCCGAACCTTAGATGGAGACAAGAAGATCAAGTACCGTAGCCAACAAGAAACCTTCCTCAACAATGATACCAACAACCGATGTATCAACACCAACAGTTTCAGCCATCACTGCAGCAAGGGTATCAACAACCTTACAAGCTTCCACATCAAAGGCAATTTCAGCAGCAAGGTCATCCGACTGGCCAGGCAGACCAAAACAGTTCGCTAGAGAAGGTGATGGCAGAAATGATTTCCTCTAAGAAGAATGCTATTGCCTATCAACAACAGATGCAAGAGGAGATTAATCAGAGCAAGTAGGATAATCAGAGCACCTTCGAAAATCTGTCTAAACAAATTTCTAAGTTGAACTCCTCCATTCAAGAGATAAGAGGAAGTCAAGGGCAATTACCTTGTCAGACTGAGCCTAATCCGAATTCCCACAACTGCAATCATATCATGTTGAGGAGTGGAAAGGAGTTTCCCGAACTAGCACCGAAGGCAAATCTCCAAAAGATTAATCCTCCAGTAGAACAGACTGCCGAACTGGCCAAGCCGAGCAATCTGGCAGAACCTGCAGAAATGCAGAATATTGACGATGAAGAGCTGACTGCCAGAAATGGACAGACTGCCCAGGCAGACCCTAAAACAGTCGTGCCACCACCATTTCCTGAGGCGTTGGAGAGGAAACGGACACCGAACAAGGACTATATGGATTATGTAAAGCTGTTCGGAAAGCTGGAATTCAACATACCTTTCTTGGAAGCTGTGAAGATTCCCCAATTTGGGAAATTTGTCAAGGACTTCATAGCGGGAAAGATCCAGCAGTTCGGGAAGGTATTGATGGATACGTCAGTATCGGCAATCATCCAGAAGATGCTCCCTACCAAGTGTGTGGACTCAGGTTTGTTTACTTTACCTTGTCTTATGGGAAAGGTGATGATTAAGCAGACTATCTGTGACTTAGGTGCATCAATCAATGTTATGCCACTTTCTGTGTATAATCAATTAACTGGAGTTGAATTGGTGTCTACTAGGGTGATTATACAACTTGCTGATAAATCATGCATTGCACCTATTGGTTTACTAGAAAATATCCTTTTCAGAATTAACAATTTTGTCTATCCTGCTGATTTCTATGTTATAGATACAAATGATAGGCAAGTTGAGGGTACTGCGGGTGTTTTGTTGGGTAGACCATTTTTGAAAACTGTGAAAGCTGTGATTGATGTGGATGAAGATTCTATTAGTGTGCGATATCATAATGAGATTTATGTTCATCATATTTCAAGTGCACTTAAGAAACCTTATGATCATGAGAATGAAATGACTTTATCTACTGACGAGATTGGGAGTTTTGTCTAAGAATATCTTGAGATGCATTTGCTACAGGATAAGATGGAACTCACTCTCACCAATGGGCTGACTGATCTCGACGCTAAAGACATGAGGAATGAAGAGATCCGAGACAACATCATGGCACTCTATGCATCGCCGGAATATGCTACTGTCAGCAGCATCGCCCAACTGCCCAGACAGGCCGAATCTGACAGAATTCTGCCCTCATTGGTGAAGCCGCCAGCTCTCGAACTGAAGCAACTTCCAACACATCTAAAATACACCTATCTTGGAGATGAAGAGACGCTGCTAGTCATCATTAGCAAGGAGTTAAATCAATCCCAAGAGGAAGCCTTATTGGAAGTTTTGAAGAAACACAAGAAGGCGATTGGATGGACTTTAGCCGACATCACCGGCATTAGTCCTGACATCTGCACTCACTCTATTCACATGGAGCCTGACAGTAAGCCATTCCGTGATCACCAACGGAAACTCAACCTTAACATGCGAGAGGTAGTGCTGAAGGAGGTACTGAAGCTTCTTTCTATGGGTATTATATACCCCATTTCTGATGGCAAATTGATGAGTCCAGTTCATGTGGTGCCAAAGAAGTACAGTTTCCAGGTTGTGGAGAACGAGAAGAATGAATTGGTGTCGATGCGGTTGGTGACAGGTTGGCGTATGTGCATCGACTACAGGAAGTTGAATGAAGCTACACGAAAAGACCATTTTCCGCTACCCTTTATTGATCAGATGTTAGAGAGACTTGCGGGGCAAGCCTACTTCAGCTTTTTGGATGGCTATAGCGGTTACTTCCAGACTTATGTGAAAGAGGAGGATCAAGACAAAACCACGTTTACCTGTCCCTTCGGCACTTTTGCATATCGCCGTATGCCATTCGAATTGTGTAATGCACCGGGCACTTTTCAAAGGTGCATGATGAGCATCTTTTCAGACTTAATCGAGGAGTGCATTGAGGTCTTCATGGACGACTTCACGGTCTATGGGAATTCATGTGAGAGATGTTTGAAGAATATAGACAAAGTCCTTGCCCGTTGTGTGGAGAAGAATTTGATGTTTAACTATGAGAAGTACCATTTTATGGTGACCGAAGGCATCGTACTAGGTCATGTGGTTTCTAGTCGAGGCATTGAAGTAGACAAAGCCAAGGTTGACTTGATTGCAAAGCTGTTGCCACTTACATCCGTGAAGGAGATCCGAGGTTTTCTAGGACATGCTGAATTTTATCGGCGCTTCATTAAAGACTTTGCCAAGGTAGCTCAACCACTTACAAGACTTCTGCAACAGGATGTGGAGTTCGTGTTTGACGATCAGTGTAAGGAGGCCTTCGACCTCCTTAAGAAGAAGCTCGCTACAACCCTAATTATGCAACCCCCTGATTGGAATAAACCATTCGAGATAATGTGTGATGTGTCCAACGGGGCAGTCGGAGCAGTTTTTGGGCAGAAAACCGGCAAAGACAGTCATGTCATTTACTATGCTTCGAAGACACTTAACCCGACTCAATGCAACTACTCTACCACGGAGGAGCTATTGGCTATTGTCTTTGCATTCGATAAATACCAATCTTACTTGCTTGGTTCAAAGATCATAGTGTATACAGATCATGCAGCGGTTAAGCACCTTCTATCCAAGAAGGAGTCCAAGCCTCGATTGATTCGATGGATACTCTTGTAGCAGAAAATCATGTAGCCGATCATCTAAGTCGATCATCTAAGTCATTCAATTCAAGAGGAAGACGGCGAATCAATTAAGGAGGTCTTTCCCGAGGAACACCTATATGCTGTTCCTGAATCTATCTCCAGACTGGCCAGACTGGCCCCTGCTCAGTGTTTTTCAGTCTGCACACATCAACTGCTTCAACTGGCTAGTTCGACCGATGCTGCTCCAGAATGGCTTAATGCCATAGGTAACCTTCCTAAACTTCCTTGGTTTGCTAACATAGTTAATTACTTGACTTCCAAGCAGCTTCCCTCCGACTTTTCCCATGCCAAAAAGATGAGATTGAAGAGTGAATGCAAACACTACTTTTGGGATGCTCCAATTTTGTGGAAAATGGGCGTCGATCAAGTAATTCGAAGATGCATTCCTGAAGCAGAACAAGGTGAGATTCTATATCATTGTTATTCGTCCCCCTATGGTGGACATTTTGGTCCAAAACGTACTACTAGAAAGGTTTCGGATGCAGGTTTTTTGTGGCCGACCTTAAACCTCGACTCATACAATTTTTGCAAGAAATGTACACGTTGCCAAATGACCGGCAACGTATCCCAGAAGGACAAAATACCCCAGAAGTCGTTGCATTTTTGTGAGATCTTTGATGTTTGGGGCATGGACTTCATGGGACTGTTCCCGAGTTCATGTGGAAACTTGTACATTTTGTTTGTCGTAGACTATATATCTAAATGGGTCGAGGCTAAGGCCGTAAGGACTAAAGACTCTAAAGTGGTTGCAGGTTTCCTTAGATCTAACATTTTTAGCAGATTTGGAGTGCCGACAACCATTATAAGTGATCAAGGGAGCCACTTCGGCAACCGGACTATAGAGTCACTCATGAAGAAATATGGTGTCAAACATCGTATTTCCACGCCCTACCATCCACAAACGAATGGGCAAGCTGAGGTTTCAAATAGAGAAGTGAAGCCATACTTGAGAAGACCGTGAATCCTTCTAGGAAGGATTGGAGTTTGAGACTTGACGATGCTTTGTGGGCTTACCGCGCCGCTTACAAAACTCCCTTAGGTATGTCTCCATTTCAAATATATATATTTGCACATGTTATCCTTTATCTTGTATAAAAATTAGATTTGAGTGGTGTGTCGGGTATCACAGAAGACAACACAAATTGGTTGAACTGACAAGATATAAACAGGTATGACAGCTGAGACAACTTAAGGATAAGTTGTCGGTTTAAGCTGCAGTTTAGATAAGAAGTGGCTTGTCTTAGCTGCTTGTCTTTACTGGTACACTTAAGGTGGTGTATTGACGGATCACAGTGAGATGTGTTCTCCTAACTGACCTTAGTGGAGAACCAAGATCTCGGTGACTTAGCTGGTCTTAAGCTTGATAAGACTTCAGCTGAGTGCATTTGGCTATCTATCACTTTGACCTACTATGGTGAACGCCATCGCGACCGGATCTACGTATCTTGGGTGTCTGTATCTTGCAGCCGTATCCTAGTAAAATGGGTTGATAATATCCTCTGAGGAACTCAAAAGGATTAGCACACTAAACTCGGCCGGTTGATTAAGTTCAGGTGTATTAATAAGGTCGAGTGGTACTACTCAGGAATATAAGATGTTAATTAATTTAAGCTGTCAATGAGCTTAATTAATTAACGGATATTTCTATCTTAAATACGGATATCGATTAAGTCTAAAATACAAGCCATTGCTCAATTTGGGATAAAGGGGTAAGTCAGCACGGATTCTCTAGTGGAATGAATCTGTGTTTATTAATTAATTTTGCTCTGGGCTGAGCATGGATAATTAATTAATTTGAGGCCCAGCTTTATTTCTTGTATTAGATCCCTGATCTGGCCCAATTAGTTGCCTAGTTATTTATTGTCTCTCAGAAATCATTATTAATGGATTAATGTATTTTTACATTATTTAATAATGTTATTTATCTGGAATTAATTGGCTGGCCCAATTAATTGATAAATATTAGTAGCCCAGTGGATTAATTAATTATATTATGGGCTAATTATGTAGAAGCCCATTAGAAATGTAATTAAATTAATGGGCTACAAATATATTAATATTATATTGGCTTTTGAAGCCTATATATATTAGTATTCTGTTTAAAAACAGATTACACACAATCACAATTCATACACGCCGTGCGTGAGTTTGAGTGAGAGACAAAATCTTATTTTCTCCAGTTCTCTGACCAACAAGAGGGAGAAAAAGGCCGGGACACAGATCAGAACATCTAACACAGGAGCAACAATCAAAGCCGCGACAACATACGAAGGAGGAAGGTATCGGTTTCTAACCCTTAATTATCCTTCAATTGGTATCAGAGCCTGGTTTAGGCTCTGATTGTTGCTGTTAGGTGTATGATTAGGGTTTATTTCCGTCGTTATCGGGTTAATTTTCGTGTTCGGGGCGGCCTGCGAGCCACTATTTTGACCCCGTTGTAACGTTTTTCTCGTGAGAAAATCCACGAGTAGTTGATAGGACCAATGTGTTATGTGATTGTACATTTATTGTACTGTAATTGGTCCAGGAGGCACGAAAATCAAGGCGCGACGGCGCATAAAGATGGAAGAGGCGAAACCCTAGAAATTAGCAGAACACGACCGCCGACTTACGACGGCGCGTGGGGGCGCGTTTAAACGATCCGTTCGGATAGTTTTGTTCGTCATTTCGTTAGCTTCGTCTGGATAGGTCGCACGACCCATTCTGATTTCGGGTTTGTCAGGAATAGCGTCGGAAAGGAGAAGTGGTCGTGCTGTCCAGAAAAGCCCAAATTGGAAGAAAACCCTAATTCGGCTAGGGTTCTGCCGCATCTTGCGGCGGGGTTTCCCGGCGGGTCCGGGGTCCGATTTCTAATCCGCTTGAACTTCTGGATTCCTCGTCTTACGAGCTTCGCGTCGATAGGTCGTAAGGGGTCATCCGATCCCGGATGCGATCGGAATTGACGTCTGAAGTTTGCCGCTCGTCATGAATTCGTTCCGGCGAATCGTTTGAAATTCGGGAAATTGAGGAACTAATCTCGGCCGGAATCCGTTACACGGTGGTCGTGACTGTTCCAATTATGTTTCCCCTCTTTCAATTGATCGAATCGCGGCTCGGAGAGTACGAATTTGAGCGGCGAAGCTCGCCGGCGACGGGATGCGAAATTCGCTTGATTCCCGGCGCGGCGGCGGCAATTGTCACTGGATTTGGGCAGCCCAGACGTGTGGGTCATGTTTAGGGGCGGTAGGAGACGTCGAACACGGCGGTGCCGGGCCGTGGAGGCCGCAGCAGCCGCGCGTTTCTTGCCGGAACCGCTGCCGCGCGCGCAGGAGCTGATTCGCGCTGCTGCAGGCGGCGGCGCGAGCGGCGCTGGGCGGGGCAGGTCGAGGCAGAGGCGGCGTCTCCTCGAGAGCTTCGGGAAGGCGGCAGCAGGCCGCGTTCGGCGGTGGAGCGGCGGCAGCGGCCGCGCGCTACTGCGTCTACAGCGCTGAACGGAGGGCTTTCCGGCGGAGGAGGCCGCCGGTTCCTGGCTCTCTGTGGACGGGCGACCCCCACCACGTCGGCGTCCGGCCGAGAACCGGCCTACAGCGGCGGCGGGAGGTGAACCAGCGGCGGCGGCGGGTTTGTTGAAGAAGATGCTAACGTGGCGCGCTGTTGTGGCGCCACGTCTGCCCTAGCTGTACACGTGTCTGACACGTGGCAGAACTCCTGATGATGTGGCACGAGACAGTTTTCGATGCAATTTTCAGATTTGAAGATTTTGAAGATCGAAGAGCTGTATTTTGATCGGGCAATGTAATAGTTAGGAATTACGTGTTTTAAAACCCGATAACGACGTTTTAAAATCCCTATTTGCGCATTTATTTATTATTATGCTTTAGCATGCGATTATGTGATTAATTGCGCTTAGAAAAGCATGTAAATAGGATTTACGTCGTATTAAAGCATGTTTAATTTTTCGCGAGCACGTTTTATTATGTGCGCTTAAAAATTGTATGCTTTAGGAATTATGTGGATATGCATGATTCAAAACAAATCTTTTGAAGAAAAAGACTAAGCAAATAACAAATTAAATATTTAATTGAATTCCATTTAAATTGGAAATTAAATATTTAACCGGACCTCCATTAATTGGACTCTACACAAAAGTGGAACAATTATATGAGTAAACATCCACCTGAGTGGCTTGCTTGTATTTTTTGAACCACGAGTTTTGTGAGATGAGTTTTCTAATGTAATATTTAATTATTATTGAGTAGTGGGAGCGAAGCCGTAAACGTCCACCTGAGTGGCTTGCGTGCCTAGTAAACACGAGTACTCTAGCAGATAATAATTAAATAAGATGGCCAATTAAATCAATGAAAGCGGTATGGTTCGCATAAGTATGCCAATTTCGAGAATTTGATGTTAATTCGGTCAAATTAATGGTCAAAGCTTAGATGTCACCGCAGGTACAACTTCCTGAGAAGTCTCTTCCCGCATTTTAATAGTGACATGGTCCAGAGATATCGGACTATTAATTCCATTCATCTTAAGAACATAGGCGTGGATTGGAATTAAAGAGCTAGGTATATAGCTTGGTCTAGGGGTACACGAGTAAACGTCCACCTGAGTGGCTTGCGAGTGTGATCTCTAGGACTATTCGAGTATTTAACATCATTGGTTTTTCAAAAGGTTACAATGATGGTTAATTACGAATTATGTGCAAATATTAATTTCATACATGCTTTTAAATTACATTTTTAGATATGTTTGTTCGAATATTTTATTTTTTGAGTTCCTAAACAGTCTCACCAACCAAACCCTAACGGGTTTAACAATATTATATAATTTTATAGAGTGGAAGAGATATCTTACCTCTCCCAATAAAAGCTCTGCAAAGGTCCTATAAGAACTTCTACTTTAGGACCGCTATGTCTAAGAACGAGTTTACTATGAGTATGTTACTCAAATCTTTGGTAGCGGTCAAAGAGGTTATAGGAAAGGGCAAGAGTGCTCAAGTCTTGAATATCCCTAGTAGTTCAAGGAATCCTCCGAAAGGCGGAAACCAGAAAAAGAGCAGAAAGGGTGGACATTTCAAGAAGAGCAGTGGGAGTAAGAAGACGGTCCTTACCGGCGACATGTGAGTGTCAAAGGAGAAAGGAAGGTTCTTCAAAAGTTGGTAAGAAAGAACACTGGAATAATTATAATCCAGATGTCAAGGCAAAACAGAAAGAGACGCGAGTCGCTCTTGTAACTGAAACTGTTCTGGTTTCCTCTTCTACCCACGAATGGGTAGTGGATTCGGGGGCAACTGATCATGTTTGTTACACCTTGTAAGGTTTCTTGCAGAAAAGGCAATTGAGCAATGGCGAGGTGGTAGTCTCAATGGGCAATGGATTGAAAGTTCCTGCAATTGTCATTGGAGATTTAAATCTATCTTTTGATAGTTCTGTTTTAGTATTTAAAGAAGTTTAATATGTGCTTGAGTTTAGGCGAAACATTATTTCTGTTTCAAAACTCTGCACCATGGATGGTTATAAATCAAGTTTTGATAGTGAAGTTTCTATCATGAAAGACGATGATTTTATCTGTGGTGGACCACTAAACGGATCTTTATATACTATTACTTGTAAACCGCGTAGTTTTGTTAATATTGCTTCCTCATCATCAAATCCTAAGATGAGGAAAGAGTCTTCTAAGGTAAACCAAACTTATCTGTGGCACTTAAGACTAGGTCACATCAATCTTAACAGGACTCAGAGGTTGGTGGAATATGGATCATTGGAGTCTCTCCAAGATTGAACCATTTCCAACTTGCGAAACCTGTTTGGAAGGAAAGATGATGACTAGACCTTTCAAGGCAAAGGGTTATAGAGCCACAGAAGTATTAAGTTTGATACATTCTGACTTGTGTGGGTATATGTCTACACAAGCTCGTGGAGGGTATGAGTACTTCGTCACATATACTGACGATTACTCGAGGTATGGATATGTTTACCTTCTTCGCCACAAGTTGGATTGCTTTGAAACCTTTAAGGAATTCAAGGCAGAAGTGGAGAAGAAGCTAGGTAAAGAAATCAAAACACTACGATCTGATCATGGTAGGGAATACCTATCCAACGAGTTCAAGGACTATTTGACAAAATGTGGGATTACATCCCAGCTGACAGCACCGAGCACGCCTCAGCAGAATGGTGTGTCAGAGAGAAGGAACCGAAGTCTCTTAGAGATGGTTCGGTCGATGATGAGTTATGCAACTTTGCCAGTTTCCTTTTGGGGATATGCCCTAGAGACTGCAGCATACTTGCTGAACCGTGTGCCTTCCAAGTCGGTACAAAAGATCCCTTTCAAATTGTGGAGCGGCCACAAACCCAGTATGCACCACTTAAGGATTTTGGGTTATCCTGCTTATGTGCTAAATAGAAACGAAGGGTGGATACTTTTATGATCCTAAAGAATAGAAGATCGTTGTTAGCCCTAATGCTCGGTTCTTAGAAGAGTATTACATTAGTAACCATAAATCTGGAATCGACATCATCCTTGAGGAATTACAAGGTGGTCGAGTTCCACTGGAACAACCAGTTGTGCAAGATAGTACTCCACGAGTAACTGCACAATCTGTTAGCACAGCGCCTGACACTGTTCGACGTAGTGGGAGGGTGATATTTACACCTGATTGGTATAGTTCACCGGGGAGACGTTTGATCATCTCCCGGTAGATGAACAAGATACCGTGGATCCCTGGACTTACAACGAAGCAATGGGAGATGTAGATGCAGATTCCTAGCGAATCGTCATGGACTCAGAATTTAAGTCCATAATTGATATGGATGTATACGAGATCACTGAACTACCTGAGGGTTGCAAGGCTATTGGTAGTAAGTAGGTAAACAAGAGAAAGAGAGAGGACCGAATGGAGAGATCATGGCATTTAAGGACAGGCTAGTGGCGAAGGTTTTTACCCAGAAAGAAGGTATCGATTACAAAGAGACCTTCTCTCCTGTAGCAATGATCAAGTCCATTCGAATTCTCCTTGCCATAGCAGCTCACATGAACCTAGAGATCTGACAAATGTATGTCAAAACCGCATTCCTAAACGGTCACCTTGAAAAAGGTAGGGACATCTACATGAAACGACCCGGGATGGTTATGTGAAGGAGGGGCGAAGAGCATCTAGTTTGGAAACTTAAGAAGTCTATTCATGGACTTAAGCAAGCTTTCTGGTTATGGCACCAGCATTTTCGACGAGTTAGTCAAATCCTATGGATTTGTATCCTGTCCTAACGAGGTGTGTGTACCGTATTTGTGTTAACGGATCAGTGGTGTTTCTTGCATTTTACGTAGATGACATCCTTCTCTTTGGCAACAATGTTGAAGTGTTATCAGACGTAAAGGCGTGGTTATTCGAGCAGTTTCAAATGAAGGACTTAGGTGAAGCTGCTTACATACTTGGGATCAAGGTTATCCGAGATCGCCAGAAAAGGATGTTAAGCTTGTCACAAGTGTCCTACATTGACACTGTTATTGCTCGTTTTAGCATGCAAAAGTCAAGAGAGGTTTAGTACCTTTCAGACATGGCATTTTTCTATCCAAGAATCAGTGCCCTAAAACGTCTGAAGAGATAGAAAGTATGAGGCTAGTACCATATACTTCCGTTGTCGGTAGCCTCATGTATGTGATGCTATATAGAGAGCAGATATCTCATATGCTGTAGGCATGGTCTCAAGATATCAGTCTAACCCTGGAAAGGAACATTGGACTGCGGTCAAGCATATTCTCAAGTACCTTAAACGGACTAGAGATTATAGGCTTGTTTACGAGTTAAACAGTCTAGTGTCTTTGGGTTATACAGAATCGGATTTCCAGGCTGACAGAGACGAGAAGAAGTCTACCTCGGGTTATGTGTTTACCTTGGGAGGTGGAGCTATTTTATGGAGGAGTGCAAAGCAGAAATGCATTGCGGACTCAACCATGGAAGCAGAGTATGTGGCTGCTTCAGAAGCTTCGAAAGAGGCAGTTTGGCTCAAGAATTTCCTCCTGGATCTTGATATTGTTCAGAATTTGCCTAAGGCGATCACGATTTATTGTGATAATGCGGGTGCAGTGACAAATTCTAAGGAACCTAGATCTCACAAGGCGTCTAAACACATAGACAGGAAGTACCACATTATACGAGTATTCGTAAATCGAGGAGACATGGTGATTAACAAAATTGGAACTGAATTCAACCTAGCTAATCCTTTCACGAAGAGCTTACCACTCCTGGCTTACGAGAAGCATGTTCATGGCTTAGGAGTGGTAGAGATGCCCCCCACTTAGGACTATAGAAACTTTTGTATAAGTGGGAGAAGATGCAGTGATAGATAGGAAAGATAGCTGAGATATAGCTGGGTACTAGTTGGGTACTAGTTTGTACCTAGATAGCTGAGATACAGCTGAGTACTAGTTTGTACCTAGAACTGACAAGTTGTATACTAAAAGTTTACTTTAGTATAAGTGGGAGAATTGTTGGGATTTTGTATACTGGAAACAAATTTTATGCTTGTATACAATGTGTTTTGTCTCTACCACTATTTTATTCTCCTATCTGATAAACATATATATTTGCACATGTTATCCTTTATCTTGTATAAAAGTTAGATTTATGTGGTGTGTCGGGTATCACAGAAGACAACACAAATTGGTTGAACTGACAAGATATAAACAGGTATCACAGCTGAGACAACTTAAGGATAAGTTGTCGGTTTAAGCTGCAGTTTAGATAAGAAGTGGCTTGTCTTTACTGGTACACTTAAGGTGGAGTATTGGTAGATCACAGTGAGATGTGTTCTCCTAACTGACCTTAGTGGAGAACCAAGATCTCGGTGACTTAGCTGGTCTTAAGCTTGATAAGACTTCAGTTGAGTGCATTTGGCTATCTATCACTTTGACCTACTATGGTGAACGTCATCGCGACCAGATCTACGTATCTTGGGTGTTAGTAGTTATTTGTGGCTCAGGCTGGTTGTCTGTATCTTGCAGCCGCATCCTAGTAAAATGGGTTGATAATATCCCCTGAGGAACTTGAAAGGATTAGCACACTAAACCCGGCCGGTTGATTAAGTTCAGGTGTGTTAATAAGGTCGAGTGGTACTACTCAGGAATATAAGATGTTAATTAATTTAAGCTGTCAGTGAGCTTAATTAATTAACGAATATTTCTATCTTAAATACGGAGATCGATTAAGTCTAAAATACAAGCCATTGCTCAATTTGGAATAAAGGGGTAAGTCAGTACGAATTATCTAGTGGAATGAATCTGTGTTTATTAATTAATTTTGCTCTGGACTGAGCATGGATAATTAATTAATTTGAGGCCCAGCTTTATTTCTTGTATTAGATCCCTGATTTGGCCCAATTAGTTGCCTAGTTATTTATTGTCTCTCAAAAATCATTATTAATGTATTAATGTATTTTTACATTATTTAATAATGTTATTTATCTGGAATTAATTGGCTGAGCCAATTAATTGATAAATATTAGTAGCCCAGTCGATTAATTAATTATATTATGGGCTAATTATGTGGAAGCCCATTAGAAATATAATTAAATTAATGGGCTACAAATATATTAATATTATATTGGCTTTTGAAGCCTATATATATTAGTATTCTGTTCAGAAACAGATTACATACAATCACAATTCATACACGTCATGCGTGAGTTTGAGTGAGAGACAAAATCTTATTTTCTCCAGTTCTCTAACTACCCAGAGGGAGAAAAAGGCCGGGACACAGATCAGAAGATCTAACACAGGAGCAATAATCAAAGCCGCGACAACATACAAAGGAGGAAGGTATCGGTTTCTAACCCTTAATTATCCTTCAGAGAGGGCACCATGATAGGAGCTCGTGACATCATCGAAGAGATGCGTCAGAAATTCGGAGTCGAGGTAAATTATTACAAGGTACTCCGTGGTCAGAACATGTAAAGTTCAATCATATCATGCGACAACATTTAAGACTAATCTCAAGAACATTAAACCATCCATGCTTAAGGTGATAGCCCGTATCTATGAAACTGTGGTTGTTGATCTCATCTCGTGCGCGGTGCCACATCCCACCGATTGCTTCCCAAGATAACGATCGACATTGGTCCGGGTCGAAACATAAGGTTATTTAACAGCAGGATCGGGCATTTTCTTTCGCGTACCACGTCCATGTGGACTAGAGACACTATCCATCTTAACCGCTCGAATCGGTTGAGGCACTAATGGAGTGTCGAGAAGTGGATATGAATATGTGAAGGCATCATCAAATATGGACTCATTTTCACCTTGTTCTGACAAATGATATCAAAATTTCAAAAAGAAGTTATTTAATAGAATATTTTCCTAATAATATTTCTCCATATTTAAGTCATATTTCTCTAACTACCGTATAGATTCACATCCATACAGAGAAATAAGTACAAAATTATATTTTTACTGATTACCTGATCGGCATTCTGCGAGCAATCGTGAAATCTCTTCGTCCGTGCCTCTGATTCCACCGATGAGTCGCTATGCGGAATTCCTTCATCCGCGCCTCACATTCCGTATATGACAAGACGACCCTCCTTGCCATGCACACTTGAACGTCTACGGCCAGACTCTGCATACGCACTTGAATGTGTACAGCCAGACTCTGCATGCGCACTCGAATGTCAACCACCGGACTCGGCATGCGCACTCGAATATCATCGATCGGAATCCGCATGCGCACTCATTTGTCTATGGCCAGACTCGGCATGCGCACTCATTTGTCTATGGCCGGACTAGGCATAGGCACTCGAGTGTCTACCACCGGACTAGGCATGCGCACTCGAATGTTGGCGATCAGACTCGGCATGCGAAATCAGGTGCTCTGAAGACTTTCTACCCGAACTTTTGCTTTCCAATCCCATCATATTTTTTCCTCAATTTTTAGTCTTATTTCAAAATTTCTTCTCTCTCGGAGTCATATCTTCGGTGTCAAGACTACTCAACCCATCCGACATTATTGGTTCTTTTTCCCTTACCACGTGTAGATCATCTTTGTCCGGCATGTGGTGAAGCTGGCGGGGAGTAGGCTCTTGCACGACCGCGTGGACGAGGAATACCCCTCGCACGTGCTGCCTCGGAACCAAAATGAATGACTTGCGGTTCCCGTTATGCAACTCCAAATCGATCATTCTCCAGTGTGCTCAAGTAGTAAGTCGATTGCAACTCAGCATCCTCCTCAATCAGAGAATGGCATTCCATCTACAAGAACAATTTACATAAATACTATTACTCCATAGTTATATCTTATTTCATCATTTCATACTCTATGTAACATATTATACGCAGTACAAAACATGTATATCACATAAAACAGAATGGTATATATTACTCCACCGTTATATCTTAGTTCTGCCTTTATTGTTCCATCTTACATCTAATACGAAGAAATAATTTCTCAACTTACCTCATCGTCGAAGAAACCAACAAAGGTATCTCTGATCAAGGGAAACCGTCACTGTAACACACATGGCAGCGCGTTTGGCTGAATTAGCCTTGCACAACATTGCCCAAGTCGGGGGATGGACTCGTATGTCCATACTTGTAAGGCCTAGATAGGCTACTGAATTGATACGAAACTTTACATGCGGCAGAGTGGTTGGCACGAATTGCTTGTAGTGCAGCAACGCCTGGAAGGCATATGCACCCCAAGTGAATTGTTTCCATTCGTTTAGGTTGTCCACTAAGATCCAAACGAAGTCGTCAGTTAACTTAGCCCGAGGGACACCCAATATGAGTAGGTGCAAAATCAAGATGTTGGCAATCTTGACGTAGTCGGAACCGGTAGCATCTCTTACGGAGCGTTGTCGGAAAATTGCCTCCAATTGCTCTAATTTTATTCTACTATCTCCACAAAAAGACGCCTAACCCGAATCGCTGAAACATCATGTTGGATGTTTGGGTCAAATTTAGACGACCCAAACATCAATTCCGTGACTAGTGAAAAGTGTTCTGGACCGAAGCGGAGCATGCGATCTCCGACCTTGAACCACAAGCTACTTACATAGGGTGGATCATGACGAATCTCGCGGCACATTTATTGATGAAGGGCTTTGCTAGCACTATACTTCCCCTCCCATCCCATTAACTGTCCGAAAGGGCTCGTCCTAACGAATTCATCATAAAGCTAAAACCCGCCAATTGTAACGCCCCAATTTTCATAACTTTTAATGGGACGTCACCTCGTGCATAACATTTAATTTTCTCAATTTAATTTTCAAAAATAATAGATTTATAATAAAATAATAAGGTTTTAATGCATTTCATAAAAGCGGAAGTCTTAAATCAAAAACATGTGCGTCATCTAGTTTACGAAATTAAACAATAATAAATGCATAATTCATGAGAAAAACTAAATTAATGCGGTAAAAAGTGATTTAGATTCTTTCATGTGTGACCATCACCATCCGCCACTTCAAGCACCTGCCGGACCATGATCTGAAAAGGTGAAAATATTAAGGGGTGAGTACGACTACTCAGTGGGGTCAACATTATCCAAACTATAAACTATAAAGGATTTAACATGAGAAATTAGACATGCAAGCCCGGAGGCTTAACCCGAAGGTTTTACTGCTCTGAATTGCCCGAAGGCTAACCCGAAGGTTTTTCTGCTATGATTTGCCCGAAGGCTAACCCGAAGGTTTTACTGCTCTGAATTGCCCGAAGGCTAACCCGAAGGTTTTACTGCTCTTGATTTGCCCGAAGGCTCTGCCTGTACTGAATAACGCATGAGAAAAACGATATAGTATATAATAAGGATAAAAGTAAACCCCACCTTAACCTCGACTTCAATGAAAATGTATGAAGAAATATCAAGTGGTTAAGTCCCGCGCGCTTGTCCTAAACATGAAGATTATATTTTTAATAACTCTATATGAGTGTCATACACTCTACAACCAAAGTATTTCATAATCACGTTTTGTGTTAACATAGACAATATATATCACATAGGCCGAACTGATAAAAATTTTGAATCTATACATTCTAAATAAGAATTTAGAGTTACATGTATCTAGTCCTACACTTGATTCACACTCTTAAGGTTTTTAGAACAAAAAGTCCCAAAAATTAAATTCCCGAATAGTCTAGGTTCTTAGAATGAGTATTTACACCATAAAACTTAATTCTAGTTGTATAGAAAAAAAAAAACATGAAAAACTTCTCCTATTAATTAAAGAGATCAACTGTCATTATCGTGACTTGTTTTTATGCTATAATTAGCATAGCTTTGACCCTATCGTAATTAATGAAAACTGGATTATTACAAATTTAAGCCAACAACACGTACACCTATCCTTGATCCTCTGACCTCTACACATGTGTTGATACTTTGGTGATTTCAAAAGAAGGAGAATAAATACCACATAATGAAATATACAATATGACGAACTCATGATTAACGTGCATGAACTACGTTGTGAGATTTGAAATTCTAACTTCATTTATTATCACAGAACCCAAAAGTTATATTTAAACGAAATCTGCACAATTAAATATAGGGCATGATTATACCTTGAAAACTAGGAACTAAGGAGACGATGGAAACCGGAAATCAACTTAGAAGAAATATTGATAGTCGGATTTTTTAAAGAAAAATGAGAGAGATGAACTTTATGACTGCATATATATACATACTAATTTAACCTAATCAACGTAGGATTTGGATATAATTAATTGGATGATATCATTTTTTTTTCTTACGGAAAAGAGATAGAAACAACCTAATATCCTAATTAATTAATATAGTATCTTAGATTTCTATTGGTTAAAATATTAATATACTCTCATAAGATATCTTAACCTATAAGCTATCAATAACTCCTTATCCGAGAGGGATTAATTGGCGTCTCTATAGTTCTTCTCCTATAGTAAATATGAAGTTAACAACTAAACATATTATATTACGTAAAGCTCAATTATTTTCTATGATATCATTATTTTTTTTTTATCCATGTATTTATCTATAATTCTAATTACGACACAACTAAATAATTTTAATACTCATACCATCATTTCTTAAATAGATAAAACTTATGGTATTATTTAGCTATAAGACATCTAATAGTACTCTACATAGTTACTTCGTTACTTTATACATCTAAATTATGAAATCATGGAGCACATATAAATTCAGTATGCATATATCATGATCAGGCTTTAACAATTAATTTAATTCCAAAGCGCGACTTACAGGGCTTATCCACAAAATGTCATGCATGAGATGCAAATGCAAATTTTATTTTATATTAATAATTATTATTATTTTAAAGTTTATTTTGGGGTGTTACAATCTCCCCTACTTATAAAATTTTCGTCCTCGAAAATTATTTACCTTTGTCTATGAAGTTTGGATATCTTAGCTCCATGTCATTTTCTACTTCCCACGTCGCTTCACTCGCATCATGTCTACTCCAAAGAACTTTTATTAATGGCACTTCTTTGTTCCTAAGTTGAATAACCTTTCGGTCTAAGATGGCATTTGGCGTCTCTTCATATGACAAATCTTTGTTCAGCTCCAATCCTTCGTAATTGACTATGTTGCTTGGGTCATGCACATACTTCCTCAAATTCGCCACATGAAAAACATTATAAATGGACGTCAAACTTGGCGGTAGTGCCAACTCGTATGACACTTCTCCAATTCTTTTGAGTATCTCAAACGGTCCAATGTATCGAGGCCTAAGTTTTCCTCTCTTCCCAATTCGCACTACTCCCTTCATTGGTGATAATTTGAGGAACACTTTGTCACCTTTTTCGAACTCTATATCCTTCCTCTTCAAATCAGCATAGGACTTTTGCCTATCTTGAGCAATCTTGATTCTCTCTCGAATCTTTGCAATCACTCCTACAGTTCTTTCGACGATCTCGGGTCCCAATATTCTTTTCTCACCAACCTCATCCCAATGCAGTGGTGATCTACACTTCCTTCCATACAATGCTTCAAAGGGTGCCATCCCTATGCTTGCTTGATAGCTGTTATTATACGCAAACTCCACTAACGGTAAATGTTTCTCCCAATTGGTTCCAAAATCCATGACACATGCTCGCAACATGTCTTCCAAAAATTTTGGAATAGTTTGCAAGCTGCTATGGGTACTAAGTTGAAGTTTAGTACCGCCTACCATCCACAAACTGATGGACAGTCTGAAACCTCGGATCGCGGTCACATACAATACTGGTAGGCACTCCATGTAGCCTAACAATCTCATCTATATAGATTTGTGCTAATCGATCCATATTATCAGTCATCTTCATCGGCAGAAAATGAGCCGATTTCGTGAGTCTATCCACAATTACCCAAATTGAATGATTTCCTTTTTGAGTTTTGGGTAATGCTACCACGAAGTCCATGGATATCTCCTCCCACTTCCATTGAGGTATATCAAGTGACTTTAATAAGCCAGATGGCCGTTGGTGTTCAGCCTTCACTTGTTGACAAGTCATACAACTTTGTATGAATTCTGCAATAGTCCTCTTCATATTCCTCCACCAAAAGTGGCTCTTCAAATCATGATACATCTTTGTCCCTCCAGGATGGACAGTGTATGGCGTGTTGTGTGCCTCCTCTAAAATCTCCCTCATCATTTCACTTCCCTTTGGTACACAGATCCTTCTCTCGAACATCAACGTGCCGTCTGCTGCAATCTCAAACCCCTTATTCTGCCCTTCCAGAACTTGAGCTCTTATCTTGCATAAAAACCTATCTCTCTTTTGTGCTTCCCGAATTTGGTCCCTTAACAAAGGTTGGATCTTCATAGCTGCTAACTTAGTAGTAGTGTCTTCTGTCGACGGTACAACTTCAATTTCCATCTTTACAAACTCTTCAACCATTCGGGAAGTATATAGGGCGGTCAAACTCTCTTTCCTGCTCAAAGCATCAGCTACGACGTTTGCTTTTCCTGGATGATAATGAATTGTGCAGTCGTAATCTTTCACTAGTTCGAGCCACCTTCTTTGTCTCATGTTCAATTCCTTCTGTGTAAACAGATACTTGAGACTCTTGTGATCATAATATATCTCGCACTTGCCTCCATATAGGTAATGTCTCCAAATCTTCAAAGCATGGACCACAGCTGCCAATTCTAGATCATGTGTAGGGTAATTCAGTTCGTGCGTCTTCAGTTGCCTCGAAGCATAAGCTATGACCTTCCCATGTTGCATCAAGACACATCCAAGTCCTTGTTTTGAGGCATCGCAATAGATTACGTACCCTTCAGTTCCGTCAGGAATGGTGAGTACCGGTGCCGTAGTTAACTTCCCTTTCAATTCTTGGAAGTTCCTCTCACACTCTTCATTCCACTCAAACTTGATCCCTTTTCTGGTAAGTTGAGTAAGTGGTCTTGCTATCTTTGAAAACCCTTCAATAAACCGCCGGTAATATCCTGCTAATCCCAAGAAACTTCGAATCTCGCTTGCATTCTTCGGTGCCTTCCAGTTACTAACCGCTTCGATTTTTGCTGGGTCCACTTCTATTCCTTGTGCAGTCACTACGTGACCAAGGAATACTACTTGACTAAGCCAAAACTCACATTTCTTGAACTTGGCGTATAACTTCTCATTTCTTAAAGTCTCCAACACAATCCTGAGATGCTCTTCATGTTGGCTCCGATATTTTGAGTACACCAAGATATCGTCGATGAAGACAATTACGAATTGATCCAAATATTGATGAAACACTCTGTTCATCAAATCCATGAAAACTGCAGGTGCATTAGACAGTCCAAAAGGCATCACGGTAAACTCATAGTGACCGTATCTTGTTCGAAAAGCTGTCTTTGGCACATCACTCTCCTTAATCTTTAGCTGATGATATCCGGACCTCAAATCAATCTTTGAGAAGATCCCCGCGCCTTTTAGTTGATCAAAGAGGTCTTCAATTCTTGGCAACGGGTATTTGTTCTTGATTGTCAACTTGTTGAGCTCACGGTAATCTATGCACATACGCATAGTTCTATCTTTCTTCTTGACAAAAAGTACAGGCGCTCCACATGGTGATACACTTGGACGAATATGTCCCTTGTCTAATAACTCTTGTAGTTGTATCTTGAGTTCTTGTAACTCCATTGGTGCCATTCTGTATGGCGCTCTCGATATAGGGGTTGCTCCAGGCATTACATCGATATTGAATTCCACTTGCCTATCTGGGGGAAGACCACTTAGTTCCTCAGGGAACACATCAGGAAATTCCTTCACCACCGGGATATCGTTTATGGTTATTTCCTCCGTCTTTGTGCTTGTAATATTCACCAAATATGCTTGACAATCCTTCTTCCTCATCATCTTGGTGGCCTTCATTGCAGTTATGATATGTGGTCCTCTCTTTCTTTTACTTCCGTAAAACGAGAATTGATTTCCGTCTGGTGTTGGGAAAATGACTTCACGATCCTTGCATCTGATAACCGCATCGTGCTTGCTAAGCCAATCCAACCCAAGTATGACGTCGAAGCCCTTCATCTCCAGGATGTACAAATCTGCTTTCAAGATCTCGCCATCGATCTTCAGTGTTGCTCCTTTTACTCGACGATTTATTTCCTTTGCCTTGCCAACAGGAAACCCAACCTTGCATACTGCACTCTCCTCTTCGCACTTTTCGGCTACTTTATCGTAAAATCTTTTCGATATGAAGGAATCCGACGCTCCGGAATCAAAAAGAACTACGGCTAATTGATTAAGTACTAAAATAGTTCCTGAGGTAATAAAGTTTGCTAACTATAGTTGGATACAGTTGATTCATATAATAAAACTAAAACATAGTTTAAAACTGAATGGTACCTGACACCGTCTGTGGCTCGTCATCCTCATCCACTTCAACCATTGAGTAAACTCTTGCTTTCCCTCGCTTCCCATTGTTGTTTGAGGCTGTAGTGTTGTTGAAAGGGCAGTTCGGTGCCACATGTCCCTCCTGACGGCAACGGTAGCAGATAAACTTTCCTCGCAAGCATTCCCCATAGTGATTCCTATCACAAGTAGGGCACTTTGGTTTTCTGGTCGTGGCTGCGGTATTGCTAGGAATGACTTGCTTCTGCTTCTTTTCAAAACCTTGATTCTTGTTATCCTCCCATCTTCTCTTTCCAGTAGTGATAGGCGGTCTAGATGCCGGTCCATCAAGCTTCTTGCGTTTGGCGATTGCTTGGGCTTTCTGCACCAACACATCAAAAGATGTAATCTCATGACCAGCTAGTATGCCACCTATTTCATCATGCAGTTCGCTCTCAAAAATCTCCATCTTCTTCTGTTCGGTATCTACCAAGTCAGGCGCAAACTGTGAGAGCTGAGTGAATGGCGCTCGTAGTCCACGATTGATCTATTCCCTTGCTTTATGGTCATCAACTCCACCTTCTTTTCCCTCCGGACAGATTCCGGGAAAAACTTGTTCAAGAGCTGTGTCTTGAAGAAATCCCAAGTCATGTTCTGCTGCTGCTCTGGCGCCATAGTCCGAAGCCGAGAATTCCACCATTGTCGTGCGTCCTGGGCCAGTTGATACTTCGCGCATGTCACTTTTTGAGCATCAGTGCATCCTAGATGCTCGAAGATCTCCAGATCACCAATCCACTCCTCCACAAAAACGGGTCCTTCATTCCCCTTAAGAATAGGGGGTGACATCGACCTAAAATCATTCACCAGTGGGTCTCCTCCTTGACGTTGCGGAAACATTCCCCTCATAGCCTCCAATAGTTGTGCATTGCTAAGGTTCTCTGGAGGGTTATTTCATGTCCCTCCACTAGCATTGTTACCGGGTTGTCTTCTCGGAGGCATCTTCCTATAGTTCATATAAAATTCAACTATGTAAGGCATCTAAGTTCTCATTCTTAAGGCAACATTTTCGAGGACTTTAAATATTTTACATAATATACTTGTATAATAATCATGCTCGTGTCATGCAAGAAAAACATGCTTTCAATATTATGCTTCACAATTAACTTAGGAAAAATCTTTCTTACCTCGCCGGCACGATGCTGTGGCAGTGATGATGGTCAATTTCCTGCATAACATGTAACAAGTCTACAGGAAAGTAAACCTGCTCTGATACCAATCTGTAACGCCCCAATTTTCATAACTTTTAATGGGACGTCACCTCGTGCATAACATTTAATTTTCTCAATTTAATTTTCAAAAATAATAGATTTATAATAAAATAATAAGGTTTTAATGCATTTCATAAAAGCGGAAGTCTTAAATCAAAAACATGTGCGTCATCTAGTTTACGAAATTAAACAATAATAAATGCATAATTCATGAGAAAAACTAAATTAATGCGGTAAAAAGTGATTTAGATTCTTTCATGTGTGACCATCACCATCCGCCACTTCAAGCACCTGCCGGACCATGATCTGAAAAGGTGAAAATATTAAGGGGTGAGTACGACTACTCAGTGGGGTCAACATTATCCAAACTATAAACTATAAAGGATTTAACATGAGAAATTAGACATGCAAGCCCGGAGGCTTAACCCGAAGGTTTTCTTGCTCACGAATTGCCCGAAGGCTAACCCGAAGGTTTTTCTGGCTATGATTTGCCCGAAGGCTAACCCGAAGGTTTTATTGCTCAATTGCCCGAAGGCTAACCCGAAGGTTTTACTTGCTCTTGATTTGCCCGAAGGCTCTGCCTGTACTGAATAACGCATGAGAAAAACGATATAGTATATAATAAGGATAAAAGTAAACCCCACCTTAACCTCGACTTCAATGAAAATGTATGAAGAAATATCAAGTGGTTAAGTCCCGCGCGCTTGTCCTAAACATGAAGATTATATTTTTAATAACTCTATATGAGTGTCATACACTCTACAACCAAAGTATTTCATAATCACGTTTTGTGTTAACATAGACAATATATATCACATAGGCCGAACTGATAAAAATTTTGAATCTATACATTCTAAATAAGAATTTAGAGTTACATGTATCTAGTCCTACACTTGATTCACACTCTTAAGGTTTTTAGAACAAAAAGTCCCAAAAATTAAATTCCCGAATAGTCTAGGTTCTTAGAATGAGTATTTACACCATAAAACTTAATTCTAGTTGTATAGAAAAAAAAAACATGAAAAACTTCTCCTATTAATTAAAGAGATCAACTGTCATTATCGTGACTTGTTTTTATGCTATAATTAGCATAGCTTTGACCCTATCGTAATTAATGAAAACTGGATTATTACAAATTTAAGCCAACAACACGTACACCTATCCTTGATCCTCTGACCTCTACACATGTGTTGATACTTTGGTGATTTCAAAAGAAGGAGAATAAATACCACATAATGAAATATACAATATGACGAACTCATGATTAACGTGCATGAACTACGTTGTGAGATTTGAAATTCTAACTTCATTTATTATCACAGAACCCAAAAGTTATATTTAAACGAAATCTGCACAATTAAATATAGGGCATGATTATACCTTGAAAACTAGGAACTAAGGAGACGATGGAAACCGGAAATCAACTTAGAAGAAATATTGATAGTCGGATTTTTTAAAGAAAAATGAGAGAGATGAACTTTATGACTGCATATATATACATACTAATTTAACCTAATCAACGTAGGATTTGGATATAATTAATTGGATGATATCATTTTTTTTTCTTACGGAAAAGAGATAGAAACAACCTAATATCCTAATTAATTAATATAGTATCTTAGATTTCTATTGGTTAAAATATTAATATACTCTCATAAGATATCTTAACCTATAAGCTATCAATAACTCCTTATCCAAGAGGGATTAATTGGCGTCTCTATAGTTCTTCTCCTATAGTAAATATGAAGTTAACAACTAAACATATTATATTACGTAAAGCTCAATTATTTTCTATGATATCATTATTTTTTTTTATCCATGTATTTATCTATAATTCTAATTACGACACAACTAAATAATTTTAATACTCATACCATCATTTCTTAAATAGATAAAACTTATGGTATTATTTAGCTATAAGACATCTAATAGTACTCTACATAGTTACTTCGTTACTTTATACATCTAAATTATGAAATCATGGAGCACATATAAATTCAGTATGCATATATCATGATCAGGCTTTAACAATTAATTTAATTCCAAAGCGCGACTTACAGGGCTTATCCACAAAATGTCATGCATGAGATGCAAATGCAAATTTTATTTTATATTAATAATTATTATTATTTTAAAGTTTATTTTGGGGTGTTACACCAATGGTCGTAAATGTATCTTTAATCAATAAAATGACATCCCACTTGACATGCCTCATTACTTGCGGCTTTGCCGATCTAGCAGCGTGTCTAACCCAAGTCCATGGTTTCTTCATGTACATGTGGAAAACAATTAATCTTATGTCTTCATTGTTAAATCATAGCACTTTGTAATTATTTAAAGTACAGAGAAATAAGAAAACTTTAATATGTCACAGAAGGCAGATTATTGAGAATAACTGAATTAATAAACCGTCACATTTTTCCTTGAATTAATAAAGTGAAAACTCAATTAAAACATAATTTAATTAATAAAAAGAAAATGAAATTCTGTTTAAATCGTCACATACATGAACTCTCTCTCTCTCTCTCTCTATCTATCTATCTCTCACTCTCTCTCTCTCTTCTTTCGCTCTCTCACACACACACATGAGCAATCTCTCTCTGTGTCTCTTATACACACACACAGATGAACAATCTCTCTCTCTCTCTCTCTCTCTCTCTCTCTCTCATACACACACATGAAGAATCTCTCTCTCTCATAAACACACACACGAAAAATGTTCAAAACATCTCTTTCTCTCAAACACACACACATGAACAACATTATTCATGAAAGAGACGGAATCGTATTAACCTGTGCTCTGTCGTCATTGTGAACCATTATAGATGAGAAGATTGTGTGAAGGTGAGAAGATTGCTTGAAGATGACAATGTTTTTAACGGTTGTGTAGAGGAGATTGTGTGGAGATTGTGGAACTTCAAGCAAAAGATGAGGAGAGTGTAACCGCTCCTCCACCATTATATTATCTAGTTGTGGGCGGTTTTCAATTTAATGAATTCCATCGATGTGCGTTTTTTTACTTTCAAAACCGATGGACATGACAAGAGAGTGTTTTCAATTCCAAAAAATATATTCTCTACTTTATGCTATAGAGATAAGACCTAGATTTTATGAAATGAATCTCTATTTTAAGGGATTCAAATAATAGATTTACTATGCCATTTATTTAATTATATTATTTTATTATCCAATTACATTATAATTATATTACGATGCCATCTTTAGAGATCTAACAATATTATTTTATAATCCAATTATAATTCATATACGATGATATTTTAAAGATCTAATTCAATTATATTAGAATTAATGATAATTCAGTCGGTGGTGGAGTTGAAAAGGCAGTAGTTAATTATATTAGATTATTCATTTATTTCTTTGGTGTCATCAGTTATGTGGCCTAAAAGGAGGACTCTCTATTAATTTCATTGTTACCTATTGTTCCATTATTCCACCAAATGCCACTTTTACATACTTGGATGCATGTGTGATGTATATGTGTGTGTGTGTGTGTGAGAGAGAGAGAGAGAGTGAGAAAGTCACGAGAGGGAGAGGGACTTGTCTCATCATTCTTTTTTGCAGCAAAAGCAAACCATAATTTTTGTCCTTATCTTTGTACTTATTGCAGTCAAGACTTTCGCATGTTCTACTGAGCATCACAGCGAAAATATTATAGTATTCAAGTCATGCCAAATGTTGACATAAAGGTAAAATACAGGAATTTTTTGATCCAATATCTAGTATTACATTTTTAAATTTGAAAATGTCTATTGATATTTATTTTTGGAGATGTCTAATTTAGACATACTCTATAACTTTTTTGTTAAGGAAAAATCATGATAAGACTTTTGGGATTTGACGTTTGGTGCTGCTATATAGCATTAGTTAAAGTTGATGGGATGTAGCATGTATGCTTCAACAACTCATTAGAATATGGATCGAGGACATAAAAGGTACTAAATTCACCTCTAAAAAGGATGAAGAAAACTATGATCAAGAATCCTACAAAATCATTACCACCATTCACTAATTCATCATCATATAATATCAATAAAGATTTTCCAAATAAAATCTGGCTTTTAGATGATGGTTCAGAACGTGGTTGGAAGTCTTAGTCATATTAGTCTACGCTTTATTATGTGCACTTTTTTCGTACTTTTTAACTTACTCGATTATTCTAATTTACATTGTTATATTGGCAAATGCCAAAAAAAAAGTACTAGGCATATTAAATGGTTGGAATAAAAAATTAGAATTTGATATTATCAGTACACAAAATTGAAGATCTTAGAGTAAAACTCGCTCTACTCCACCGGTGGATTTGCTCAAGGGTGTAGACTTTGCTCCAATAGAATTAGAGATGGTAATTTTGCAGATTAGAATTGAGTAATAAAAGATGCAGATCGACCCATATGCTGAGCCCATAGACCTAGATCCGACTCAAACCTGTATAAGTCCAAAATTTCGGACACTAATCCGTACGTGGCGGGTCTACCAAACCCCGACCTTGTGGATTCATTCACGCCACTTTTATTTTTATTTTTGAATTAAATAATTGAAGATGAAATAGATAGACATTGACAATTTAGACTCCGGCACAAAAGCATTTTATTTGTTGACAAATATCATAATAATTTGTCATTTTACTTATTATTCTAGATTGTAGTAGGAGTTACCTATTTCCTACTCTAATGAATAAGTAGCATGTAGGTGTCTTTTCATTTACTACTTTTTTCTCCTCTTCTTGTCGGTTTAAGAGGGATGATTGCATTATGGAGAAAGGACGAAAACATAAATAAAATACTCACTTTTATAAATTTTCTGCTTAGAAAAGTTCTTCATCAACTTTCAATTTTAAAAGAGAGCAAATAACTTCTACATTGCAAGTCTTTTCTCTTTTCATCTTTTATTTAGTTTGTTGATCTAATTTGATAATTTGATTTTGTCATATATTAAATATGGTTAGCTATATAAGCTAAACTCTTGTGTGATAAATTATGTCTGAGCTATATACTTATCTTACAACACTGGTTCAATATTATGAAAGATGGAACTGTACCAAATTGAAGTTTTAATTGAGATAGCTGACATGCTTAGGACTTTGTAAGATCTGTTGGTTGTACCGTTTTGTCCCATTTTTTATTGTATAATTGAAGATCGTTTGAGGGATAGTTGGTGTGATGTTTTAATCTGAAAATTCTAAGCTGATGACGGTTATTCCAATTATGTAATCATAATTATCTTATTCTATTCCTAAGAATTCGGTACCCATCTTCTTCTTATGCACCAGTCCTGTCCGTAGTGATAGCTAGTGGAGAGGTAGGATAGTTATATGGTGAAGATGTAATTTATCACGCACAAATTTTATCAATATGAATCTGGTAAAAAGAAATAGTTCTGTTAAAAATAGTACGAGAGAAGAATTTGATATACCTAAAAAGTTAAAATTACTAAAAGTTGGGTTATGAGTCAGTAGAGGATACTTAGTAATATTTTGGGTAAAACAATATTGGAGGAAATCATAGTGTTTCATGCTATGGAATTGAAGATCCCAAAACTCAGCTTGTATCCATAGTGTAGTGTCGATAGGACTAGATGATGTAATAGGCTAGACATATTTTATTTTCATTATCGTTTGTGTCTAAGTCTTGTACGAGGTAAATGTTGGACTGATCTTCAGTAGGAAGCTTACTTTCCATAACCCCACGTCATCAGTGTAAGAGCTTGTGTTCTCTAGTCATCAGTTGACCTTCACTCAGTAGAAGACATTTCATCAGCTGACGGACATCAGTAGAAGAACTCATTATACAAAGCTTAGTACCTTTAAAGTCATCAGCTGACTACACTCAACAGTTACTATCAGCCGACTCAGACGAAGAAGACAAAGACTGCATCAAGTCTACTGTATCCGACATGAAATGACCCAGCTTTTAACATCATTCGAAAGTCAGCAGAAGATCATACGAGGAAGAGTGAGAGTCAACTCCGATGAAGACCGATGTCTGACATATCTCACCTACCACAAACCTCTACCAATGAGAAGCCGTCAAAGCACTACCTGCTCTGACCAACTAAAGCTGCTCTCATGCACAGTAACCAACAACTCTGCTGCAACAATTCGAACCTATGGCCGTTTTCCTTGGACGCTTGTGACACGTGGCATCGTCCTCTCCAACGGGCAAATGCCTGGGTCACAACTATAAATAGAGAAGCAAATCCGAGCTCCACGCACGGGATATCAAAGGGACAAAACGCTCAAGCTTTCGAAACACTCTAGCGCATTCAAAGAAAATCCAGCGAATAACTTGCCTAGCAGAATATCTATAGTTCTTCTCTCTAAAGTTCTTTAGATCCCTCTTCTCTATCTAAGCTCAATCGTTTATATCTATAGCTTAGAATCTCGAAGGAGTTCACTTTTAGTGAGTGTTCTTATTGTAAGAACTCCTTCATAGTTGGAGAAAATTCCCTCCCCTTCAAACTTAGGTTTGATTTGTAAAGTCGCTAAGGACTATAACTTAGAAGGGTCTGTCCAGTGCACAGATACCTTGCTGAGGCTTGCTCAGATAAATCAACAACACCTCCTGTTCAGCAGGACCGTGGACGTAGGATCTTGCGTATCCGAACCACGTTAAAAATTGCTTGTGTTGCTTACTGTTTTATGCATCGCATACAAATATCTTACAAACTCATATCTTGCATAAAACGTATTCGAAAAGTGCACTAGCCAAAATTATTTGACTTGTGAAAATCACGTTTTCAACAGAGACGAAATCTCCGGGCCCTATATACTTATCCGCAATACGTCTTCGACTGAGAATCAAGTACTGACGAAAGTCAGTAGGAGAGACTCAGTAGTTGGCATACTCTGACCCGCGATCAGAAGGTTACTATTTGGCATTGTTCATCAGTAGCAACCTACAGCTCAACTGTCCTTCGCATTTGAGAAAAAGAAACAGTACTCAGGTGTATTCACCCCCCCCCCTCTCTACACCTGACTTTCGTCTCCGGACCAACACTAAATAAATGGACAATTCCAAAGGTTGAACCTAGTATGATATATAAGCTAGGTACTTTTGAAAAATTAGGATTAAAGCAAGTAGTAAAGACTACGGAAGAAACAATTCCATTACATGGCGAAGAAATGGTAATTAAATTACTAGATGATAGTGATTTATTATCTTATAAACATTCACACACATTTATACATATTGGATTAGTGCAAATTGCATTTAAGCCTTTAACCGTAGAAGGACTTCCAGAAAGCTTTATAGCAGCCTTAAGAGATTGAAGGGATTTAAATTGGAAAAAATCTTTAATGGGAATAATACAAACAAGTTTAGCTCATGGTCCAGTTTATTTTGATGTATATCCAAATTTACAATTATCATTATTTGATATTAATATATTAGATTCTTTAACATTAAAGGTACCTTTCTAAGTAGAGTAATGGTATTTGTGAGTGTTTTACACATAAGATTTTATAGTTGAGTCATGTATATCTACCTATAAAGTGTTCTACAATATTAATTACCAGTGTATATACTACATATTCTCTTATGTTATTTCCTTATGTTTTTACAGTACTTAAAATATTATCTCGATCATATTGGGATAAATAATTATCCTGCCATCCTTTAAGTTGTCATGTGAAGCCTTATATTATTATTTTTACAATTTCGTTTTCCGTATTTCCATTAGACTTACAGATAGTAGAGTACATTAACATTGTATGTATTGTATTATGAATTTGTTGATTAACAAATCCATCAATATTCCATTCATTTATATGGTGACCACTATAACTATTTGATATATTATCATTTAGTTCTTCTATTAGAACATCAACTGGTGTTGGTCTTGGATAATAATATTTTCCTGTTGTTGGCTTATCTGCCTACTTTGACATTTTATTTATTTGTGCATTATACACTTGTTTATAATCTGGATTATCAAATAATTTTTCTTTTAATTTTTTATCAATTGTACTAATTCTTATATTCCTAAATTTTTTTCCTAAGAAATTCTCGAATTCTTTCATAAGCCTTAATTTAAAGCCTTTTATTTCTGGTCGTGGTTGTATTGTAGGATTTGCTATTTCTTCAACTCCTTTCCCTTTCGAGGGTTCTATATTTATATCTTTACTATTTAATATTTCTAATATATTTTTTACTCTGTCTTGTAAGAAAACTAATTATTCTCCTAAAACATTAAGATATAGATTCGTATAATCATTTTATTCTATTATGTTATTTATTTGTTTACAAGTTATTGGTAATGTAATTCACCTCTAAAAAGGATGAAGAAAACTATGATCAAGAATCCTACAAACTCATTACCACCTTCACTAATTCATCATCATATAATATCAATAAAGCTTTTCCAAATAAAATCTAGACTTGATATATATTCAATGAGTTGGAACATAGTCTATTACTACTATTCTAGAACATGAAATAATTTTGCAAAAAAGTTAATCAACTATAAATACTGTTTTTAAATGTTGAGCGCAATATATAACATAGAAACCAAACCTAATGTGAGAACTAGGAACCAATCTCAATTATGGATTAAGACAATCAACTATTATATCTGAGTCTAAGTTTTAAGATCTCTCTTTGCATATTGCTTGTTTTTTTATGTATATTTCTTATAGTATATTTTATGCATTCTAGTTCTTATGCATAACGGATGAGTGGAGTATCTATAGTAGAAAGTCAAAATATGCATATGCATAAAATACATGGAATATGCATATCTTGATTTTGAACTCCAAATTCAGTTTTGACTGTCGATTGCTCTGTATCAATGGACAAATTGATTCTTAGTAATTCACAATGTCAATTCTCACTTTAAATGTATATGATGCTACTTAAATAATAAATGAACGGAAAGTAGAGAGAATTATTTCTGTTGAACCTGAAATATATTTGGAGATAAATGGACGAGAAGCTTCAATAGTGAGTGTAAATACATCGATAAAGCATGTCACGTTTTATTATTATACATTTCATAAGACACACGTAATAATAATTGAAATAAGCGTATTCCCTTAAAACTCGGTATGAATTCACCCGGCCAAAAAGAAAGGTAACCACACTTCAAACCCAGATCGTGTTGTGTCAGGCATCACTCAAGCCCAAAGACAATTTGCAAAAGAATCAAGTTCTTACCAATTTTTGTGTGATATTTGAACAATTCTGCAGTATTAGTTAAGCAGAACTCAGTAAAAGGTTCGGATGCGGAGCGCCAACCCAAAATCGCCGCCTCAACCATGAGACACCGCCATTGCACTGTAAGTGTATGTTTTTAAGTGTCCGGGAGACAGGTGAAGTGAGAGAATTGAGCGATTGAGCTATTTTTAGGGCTACAAATTAAAAACAAATGTATACTTTTCTCAAACTACAATCTTCTAAGAAATTAAAAATAAGAATTGAATTGTATATGATTGAATGTTTCTTATGAACTGCTCTTGATCCCTGAGTGGTGGTGGATGAGAAGGGCATGAGTGAGAGGCAAGGGGCGGTCCGGCAGGCGTGGAATGTCAACGTCGCCTTCGAGCATCTTCAAGGCCTCGCCAATGGTGGGCCTAAGCGCCACCATGACATGAGCACACAGAACCCCAACCCTTACAAACCTCTCCATCACTCCCTTGGGCCCTTCCTCCCTTATACACTCATCAAAAACCTCCTCCACTCTCCCACCTTTGACCAGCCCCCACGCCCAATCAGTGATCAACATTCTCGACGGATCAGATGCATCAAGCACCCTCCTGCTGCTCATGATCTCAAGGATCACGATCCCGAAGCTGTAAACATCGATCTTTTCTGTGAAATGACCGTACAGTGCATACTCTGGCGCGAGATATCCATGAGTCCCAGCAACCCTGGTGGTGAGATGGGACTGCCCTTGTGGGTTCTGCTTGGCCAAACCGAAGTCCGCCACTCTAGCCTTCATGTCTGCGTCCAGAAGAATGTTGGTAGCCTTGATATCAAGATGGTAAACCGCTGGCTTGATCCCGTTATGCAGGTAGGCAAGCCCTTTTGCAATGTCAAGAATTATGTTCTTGCGTTGAGGCCAAGACAAATAGTGCTGCTGCTGATTCTGCTTATGATTTGAAGTGAAGATGTGATCATTTAGGCTTCCATTCGGCATGTAGTCGTAGACTAGATACCTCCTCTTGCCATGAAACCGATCACTCGCAACGCAGAATCCTCGGAGAGGGAGAAGGTTTCTGTGCCTAATCTTGCTGATGATCAAAGCCTCATTCTTGAATTCATCATCTCCCTTGGAATCCAAATCAAGAATTTTCTTCACAGCAACTTCAGTCCCATCTAGAAGAGTCCCTTTGTATACAACTCCAAATCCTCCCTGCCCTATCAACTTCCTCTGAGAAAATCCATCTGTTGCTCGCTCTAACTCTGCTACTTGAAACCATTTGGCTCCCGCATTGGGAAGAACCATGGATTTGACTGAACTCACATATTTCTCATGCATTAGATCTTGTTTTTTCTTCTTATCCCACTTTCTGTAGGCCAAGAAGAGAGCAACGCCGCTGCATATTCCTACTAGACCTCCAATGAACCCGAAAATGAGTCTTCGGGTTCTGTTGTCCGATGATCCTCTGCTATTAGCAGATTTTGACAAGGGGAGACCGAATATACACGCAGCTGATCTCACATCCTCCGGTCCGAAATCATTGACAACGCCAGCAGCATAAAGTACAGCGAAAAAGAAGCATTTGGTGGAGTTGGGATACAAAGAAACGAGGTAAGAATTCACCTTCAGCCCTGCCTCGAGGCACATACTGCACCGGGTCAGCCCGGTGAGATCCTCCTTGCAGGAGGACTCCAGTGGGAGAACTGTGTCGACTCGCTCATTCCAATCTCGCACCGTGGCGATTCCGGCGCAACTCGTGGATCCGTTATTCACGAACTCGGCCGTGCTGTTGAAGCAGACGGGGAACAACGAGCTGCCGATACCCATGGATTCGATCTTTTCGCGAAAGCTTGTTATGCAAGAAGATGATACGTTGGCATCAGAGAGGTAGAAAATGGATGTTTGGTTTAATAATTTGGCAAGTCCGATGCCGAAAAGGCTTCGTAGAGTTTGGCAGCAGCTGTGTCGAAGGGGCTCGCGGCAGAGAGATGTGTCCCATGGGAAGGTTTTCACGTACTCGAAATCGACGGGGCATGAAGAATCGGCGGATTCATTACTGCAGAAATGGAAGAGGAGAATAATGATGAAGAACAAGAAACGGGAGTTCCTCATTTTGTCTGCAGAAAAATTTGAATGCTTTGTGTTAATGTAGTTTAAGAAGAGTTGGGTCAACATCAATTTTGGCTGCTGTGGTTAAATTGCACGTTTTGTGTGGTCAAACATTTTTCAGGTCAAAGGTGCCAAGTTTCTTGGTCTAATGGTCAAAAAATGGTGTCACACTCGGCTCGGATCCACATATTTTCCAATCCGGATCCTCTGGCCCAAAATTCGTATTCCACTCGGTGGTCCATCAATCACGCGGCGCCACGCATGCATTGGTGGGCCATGTTAACAATAAAAAACTATTTTAGTTATAAAACGGTGGCCCACCAATGCAGGCGTGGCGGGGCGTGATTGGGGGGCCACCGAATGGGCCACCGAATGTTGGGACAGAGGATGCTGAGCGCATATTTTCTAATCTAATTTAGGCTTTAAATATAGGTAAATTGGCACAAATGGTCCCCAATATTTGTTAGTTTGGATTAATTGGTTCATAATCTTTTATTTTTAATTTATTTGTCTCCAATGTTTGCTAGTTTGGATAAATTGGTCATTCTGTTAAATTTTAAGTTAGTCAACTGTTAGTCATAGGGGTATTTACGGAATAAAAATTTTAGTGACCAATTAATCTAATTTTTAAATTAAATTTGAATTTTTTAAATATATTTTTTAATTATTTTTTTTCGAAAAAAATTTAATTTTTTTCGAAAAAGATAAAAAATTTTAAAATAATTTTTTTGAAATAAATTTTTCTTATTTTTTTAAAAAATTTGGTAACGAAAAAAATTTATTAAAAAACCTAAATTTAAAATAAAAAATTAAGTAATAGTAGTTTTAGAGACCAATTCATCCAATTTTTAACTATTTTTTCAAATAATTTTTGAATTAACTTTTTTAAAAATATATATATTTTTTAAAAAAAATTGTTTAAATAAAAAATTAATTTAACTAATAATTTTGCATCTCACGACAGAGGAGGGGAGCGGGTCGACAAAGGAGTTGAGGAAGGTGTTATGTTCTTTGAAGTCAAAGATGTCGTCGGAGAGGAGCCTCACAACTCCAAGTCGTCCAGGTGCTCCTCTCCGACGATATCTTCGACCTCAAAGAATATAACACATTCCTCAACTCTTGTGTCGACCTGCTCCCCTCCTCTACCGTGAGATGCAAAATTATTAGTTAATCTAGATTTAGTTAATTTTTTATTTAAATAAAAAACTTGAAAAAAAGTTAATTGAAATACTTATTTGAAAAAATAGTTAAAAATTAATTTACAATTGGATGAATTGGTCTCTAAAATTATTATTAATTAATTTTAAAAATAATTTTTCGTTATCAAAAATATTATTTCAAAAAAAAAAGTTAAAAATTATTTGAATAAAATTAATCTTTTCCGGAAAAAAATTATTTGAAAAAAATTATTTTTTTTCGAAAAAGATTATACTTTTAAAAATACTTTTTAAGAAAAATTTCAAATTTAATTTAAAAATTGAATGAATTGGTCCCTGAAACTTTTATTCCGTAAATACCCCTATGACTAACAGTTGACTAACTTAAAATTTAACGGAAATACGATTTATCCAAACTAAGCAAACATTGGGGACCAATAAACTAAAAATAAAATATTAAGGACCAATTCATCCAAACTAAGAAACATTAGGGTGACCACTTGTGCCAATTTATCTTAAATATATCGAGATGATCAGTTAGCATACTATATATTTTCAATTTGGTTAAATAAATAATTTAAGCTTTCGCGCAGGAGAAGATAAATGCTTAAATTAAGAAATGGATTAAGTGTAATAAAATCTTATCCTTTTAATTATTAAAAAAATGCATTTTTTTATTATTTATTAAATTTTTTTCAATCTTATCCTTATAATTTATAATTTTTTAATACAAAATTACATCGTTTTGAATCGGACACCAATTAGATGAAAATTTATTGGACAGATGATCTCATCCAATCTTAATTGACATAGCATTTACAATGTAAAAAGGGAGTAATTCATTAAGGGTATTATAAGACGAGAGCCTACTACATGCAATTTATTTTAAAATTATCTTACAATTTACTCTTTTCTCATTGTTTTACAATTTATCCTTACAAAATACATGACTAAATAAAAAGTTGGAAAAAAAAACTGTAAAATTTCAAACACTTTCATAAACGACAATGAAACCGTACAAATCTATGAGAGATGCTGGAAATAAGGTTGATACAAAGCTTAACTACATGCATACTCCATTCTTAAGGATGACTTCCATGTATCTTTGTTTGCAATGGGAATGGAACGAGCATTATTTTATTGAGTCCAACATCCATAGAGACCAAGCGTAAATTTCGTTTTTGTGCTCTAAGCCAGCAAATAATGCAGAAGAGCAGGGCCGGCCCTGGGCCTGTGCGGGCGACCCGACCGCACAGGGCCCATAATGGGGCCTCAAATTTTTTTATTCAAGGTCCAGTTTCATGAATTGTTACTTAATTAAAATTTTCAGCACTCTAATGTAATTGAGTGCTTGCTCAGATGGTAGAATGTTAGTACTTAACATTAGTAGTTATAGGTTCGATTCCTACTAGGGATATGCCTTTTTTTTCTAAATTATTTATTCCTACTAGGGGATATGTCGTTTTTGTTCATGAATTCATGCCCCCGTAATTAACTTTCTTTAGTATTAAATTCTGGCTTTTTTTTTCCTTTTCTTTAAACAGAAGTTGTTTTATTTTTAATTTTATTAATTTATTTAATAATCCTTCTTCTTCAAACATACTAGTTGATAATATTTTTTTATTTATAAGAGTTTTGTTGCTACTAGTTGATTGATGACATGATGTTATTTAAAATGAATGCCAATGAATTTCTTAGGATTATGTTAAGAATAATGAAATAATAAAACTGAGGAATTCTAATTTCACTTTGTAAATCTTTATTTGATATTTTATGCACAAAACTAAAGAAAATGTATATATATGAAAATTTTAAAAAAAATGATACTCCCTCCATCCCATTATTAGTGGCACTTTTCTTTTCGGCACGGGAATTAAGGAAATATGTAATAAAGTATGAGAAATGAGTTAGATAATAAAGTAGGAGAGAGAGATGAGTGTGATAATGAGAGAGTAGGAGAGAGAAGATGATAAAGTAGGAGAGAGAAATGAGTATAATAATAAAAGTAGATGATAAAGTAGGAGAGATAAGATGATAAAGTAGGAAAGAGAGTGATAACTTTTTACCAATTTGGGACGTCGCCACTAATAGCGGGACATCCGAATTAGGAAAGGTGGCCACTAATAATGGGACGGAGGGAGTAATATAAATGATTTTGAAAGCAAAAATGTTTGAAGAAAACCATTTTTATAATTAATAATACATCCATCTTATTAAAAGTGGTTCGTTTTCTTCTTAGGGTTGTCTCATTAAAAGTGGCTCATTCTAAAAACAAAGCAAAAATTGTGTTGACTATATTTGACTAAAAAAATACAAACAATCTACACCATAAAACACTACTTTATTAATTCCTATGAAAAAAAATTTGAACTACTTTTAGCGGGATGAAAGTAGTATAAACTTATAGGGCCCCATTTTTTTTTTCGCTCAGGGTCTCTTTTTCTTCAGGACCGGCCCTGCAGAAGAGGCTTATCACGTAAGACTAACTGTAAGTGACACTCACATGTAAGGATTTTAATGAATTTTTGAATCCCAATATTAAAATCACATACCAAACACTTATTAGTTATATCATCCTAAAGGACAATTTCAGCCCATTGTTTGTTTGAGAGGTAGTGGATTGAATGTATAAGAATGGTCAAGTATATTATACATTTATCTCAACTTTATCTTCAACGTTTTTTTAATTGCTAATTCACAAAAATAAATAGTAGTAATATTTTGGTGCACTTTATTAGAATCTACCACCAATAAAATAAGTTGAGAAAAAAAATATAAAGACTAGATATTAAAAACATAACAAAAACAAAACTCAAATGCTTTCCTAGCAAGTTTCATAAGCATATCTTTAACAAATTCAAGATTTATTAGATTAGTGATATCTCCAATTAGAGTACTTGGATATTCTAACATGTTTTGAAATTATTTAAAATCTACGAATGTAAATGAATATGAATTAAAAAAATCGTAAATGCCAAAATAAAAGAAGTAAATACTTTAACTTTAAAACAATTAATAATTAAAATTTACAAGGATATGCATATAATGATTAAAAAGGTTATAAAATACATACAAAGTTAAGGCATACATTAATGTTGGTTCGGAGACGATAGTCAGGTGTAGGGGGGGGGGGGGAATACACCTGATCACAGTTTCTTTTCTCAGAACGTGAAGGACAGCTGAGCTGTAGGTTGCGATTGATGAACAGTGCCAGATAGTAACCTTCGATCACGGGTCAGAAGTGTGCCAACTCTCGAGCTCTCCCTACCGACTTTTGTCAAGCATTTCGAAACTCACCGGAGACGTTGTGCGGATAAGAGTGTAGGGCCCGGAGATTCGTCTCAGTTTGAAAACGCGTTTTCGCAAGTTAAAGTCTTTTGGCTGGTGCGCTTTGAAAAATGCGTTTTATGCAAAGATATGATTTTAATCAGTTTGTATGCAATGCAATAAAACAGTAAATAACACAAGCAATTTAACGTGGTTCGGATACGCAAGATCCTACGTCCACGATCCTGATGAAACAGGAGAACTTGTTGATTTATCTGAGCAAGCCTCAGCAAGGAATCTGTGCACTGGACAGATCCTTCTAAGTTATAGTCCTTAGCGACTTTACAATTCAAACCTAAGTTTGAAGGGGAGGGGATAATCTCCAACTAGGAAGGAGTTCTTACAATAAGAACAATTCACAGAAAGTGAACTCCTTCGAGATTCTAAGCTATAGATTTTGCAATGAGCTTAGCTAGAGAAGAAAGGATCTAAGGAACTCTAGAGAGAAGAACTAGAAATATTCTATGAAGACAAGTTCTTCGCTGGAATGATCTTTAAGTTTGCTAGAGTTTGTTCTTTGGCTTGAGCGTTTCTCCCTTGTGTATCCCGTGCGTGGAGCTCGGTTTTCTTCTCTATTTATAGTTGTGAGCAGGCATATGTCCGTTGGAGAAGACAATGCCACGTGTCACAAGCTTCCAAAGAAAACGGCCATATTTTTCGAATTGTTGCAGCAGGGCAGTTGACACTGTACATGAGAGCAACTTTAGTTGGTCAGAGCAGGTAAAGCGTTGTCGATTTCTCATTGGTCGAGGTTTGTGGTAGGTGAGAATGTGTCAGTGGTCAGAGTTGACTATTCTTCAACCTCGTATGATCTTCTGCTAAACTTCGAAATGACTTTTGCAGTAGGGTCGTTTTCTGTCGGATACAGTAGACTTAGGACAGTCTCTGTCTTTTTCGACTGAGTCGGCTGACACGAGATATGGTTTCTGTTGGTCACCGATGATCGCTGAAGGTATCGAGCTTTGCATTAAGTTCTTCCTGCCGATGTCTACCACCGTGATGAGGTATCTTCTACTGAGGGTCAGATTCAGCTGAAGACAGAAGAATGCAAGCGATTACACTGATGACGTGGGGTCCTGGAAAGTAACTTCGTCAGAAGATCAGTCCAACATTTTACCCCGTACAAGACTTCGACAAAAAGATAATCTAATACAAAGAGTCTAACCTATACATCAGTTAGTCCTATCGAGACACTACATTATTGATATCAGCTGGGTTTTGGGATCTTCAATTCCATAGTACTACTATGATTTCCCCCAATCTTATTTTTACCCGATATCATGCTGAGTATCATCTACTGACTCATAACCCAACAATTAATTTCAGTACTAAAGTAAAATTATCGGAACCTTTAAAAAAATAGCAGAGCTTCCATAAACCTAACAATAATTTACTCTTATCAGCCGAGAAAACATATGTATAGTCTACTAATAAAAAACCAACTTGAGGAACTATCATATGGCTGCAAAATTGAATTTTGTAGCCGTGGCCCTACGAGTTCTATTTGTAAATGGAGGTGATGGATACTCCAAACAGACTGTATTTCAGTTGGGGAAACGGGTCTGGATGGAGAAGTTTTGAGGTTTTTTGAGAGTGATCTTGTGATGGGGTGTGTTTCTAGAGATAAAGAGAATGTGGGTTTTATTAAAGTCGGGATATTTATGGAAGATGAAGTAAATTCGAAGTTGATCAAACCGAGCTATGAGTCTAGAATTCTGAGTGTTTTGTGGGAGATGAAGGAAGAGGAGAGAGTTAAACTGGGAATTATCTTTAATGCAGCTTTAATGTGGGGACGGCTTACGGCTTTTGGTGTAATAAGGATGATAAGTGCGTTTATATTGTAAAAGCATGGTTACTGCAGATGTTCAAACTTCAAACCAACTCCCTCTAATTATATACTTATATATTGGGTTTTTGGGTGCGTGAACTGAAATCCACCATGAATCTAAAATCTTCAGGATAATATCTTGTTGTGTGCTATGAGCGGTCACAAATCAGTTGTCTCGTCTCTTATAGTTCACGGTGGTGTTCTTTATAGTGGTAGCTGGGATGGGAGTGGGACTGTCCGATTATGGTCTCTTGGCGATCGTACTCCTTTAACAGTATTGGGGGAGGACAAACATGGAAATGTCGCGTCTGTATCGTCCCTTCTTTTCTTCTTCGAATTCTAGAATTCTTGTCTAATTATTTTCAATAAACTTATTATATCTTGATTGATATGATTTTCCTTGCACCTATCTATGATCCATGTAGATTGAGATTTGAGAAGACTAGTATGTCCTTCTCAAGTCTATGCAGACTCTTGAATTTGTTATCTTCTCTGTCACTAAGACAGTTAATGTGCAGGTAAACTAGTTGTTACCGGCCAGCGTTTGTATTGTATTCCAATCAATAATAACATTAATACGTTGAAATGAGACTGCCTAATTGAAGAAGTTGGGGAGCTAGCTAGCTTAGTGTACCTCAATGTTGTGTAGTCTTTTAACTGAGAGTGACTGATTTTGCATTGTATTAGTGTTTGATTGGTAATGGAAAACACTCAATGGATCATCTATGATACTGTGGGGCTCAGTTTTCTTTTTGTTACTTGATCAAAGACTCAAATTTGTAGGAAGTATCATCTCTCGCGGGAATATCGCCTGTGACTCCGTGATAACAGCTCTGCTGTATCGGCATGGGAAGCTATTTGTTGGACAAGCTGATCCTCTGAACCTTTAATAAATGGATTATATTCGACTTTCTTTCTTTCCTACAATTTGTCTTGAACCACGAGTTCGAATCAATACCAAAACTGTGGTTATTGAAATCTGCAAATATGTAGTTGCATGTGTGATGTTTAAAAATCTTGCAACTTTTGGCAGGTCTACTTCATCAATCTCATGGCTTATGTCACAGATTATAATTTAGTACTACCTCCGTCCCACTAAAGTTTACCACTTTTCGAATTTGACAAATAATTAATATCATCACTCATATTTTATCATTTTAAATTTCTTACTTTATCAGCTTCTCTATTTTACTTTATCATCTGCTCTAAAGTCATCTTATCTATTTTATTTTATCATTTACGGAGTAGATGATAAATTTTATCATTTACGGAGTAGATGATAAAACAAAGAGAGAAGATAATTGAGATAGAGGAATATCCCAACTGCATATCCGCCGATCATTTTTTGGCAAAGAATCCTCCAAGGTTAAACCCACCTTCCTTCTTGGGCGGCGCCACCGAGCTCTTGGTGGTGGTTCAGCTCTTCCCCTCCACCTTCTTCAAGAATGGATCGGTCTCATAGATTTGCTCTTCCTTCGCCAAGCTCCCAAGGATAAAGTCGAATATGCCCTTCTCCTCGCTGCCTCCACCGGAGGACTTTGCCGACGTGGCGGCAGCGCATTTTCCTTATCTCTCATAGATTTGTACGGTTTCATTGTAGGAAACATGTTGCTTCAAATGGGATATCTCAAAAAGGGAAACACGTCACTTCAAATGGGACATTCCGAAAAGAAAAACGCGTCACTTCAAATGAGATGGAGAAAGTTTTATCTAAATTCATGTGCCGAAAAGAAAGTGGTCAAATATAGCGGGACGGAGGTAGTATAATTTTACACCTTGGACATAGAATATATGTTTGTATGTAGGACAATGTCAATGTATACATACAATTGAAAGGAAATATGTATATAATCGGAAGATTTTTGAACAAAAACCAATTTGTTAACAAAAATTTATTGAACTAGTAAACGTTTCTAAGTTGAATTTATCCATGCATATGGTTTGCAGAGTCATCATCTTGAATACGTTGTTTAGAATAATCTTTTGAAATTGTCATGTCCCATTATTATTATTTTTTTGTCACAACATTGAGTGTTGATGCTATCCACACAAAATACTTTTCCTCTTCCATGTAACGATAAAACTAGATTTATCCGTTCCATAATGAAATAATTATTTTTCAAATTGGACGAAATAAGTAGCATAGTTTCAATTATATTTGGAACATTATTTGTGCTGATGTCCTATTCTAATTTGTCCTGCCTTTGTCCATCTATAATATCCACACAAAATATTTTTCCACTTACATAATATCCAAAAGCCAAATAATTGAATACATGCCCACCCAAAAGAATATGAGATTTATATGTAATTTATAATTAATTATATGATACATTGGATAATTTGTAGCCTTTTATCTTTTCATGATAATCAACTGCATTCCCTACATATTAAAATACAAGGCTTGTATAAAACTGTACTCTATCTTATGTTCCGTTACTTAAGTATCAGAATGCAATAAAGAATAGTTATGAGGGAGATAGGTCAAAATTCATTTCGAAAGGTAAATTTACTACTCCTTCCGTTTCATTAAATATCGTTTTGTTTCTATTCGACAGGGAGAATAAGACTATTGATTTAGTTGTATATTTTATGTGTTATAATTGTATTAAGAAATTGACAAAGTTTTCGAGAAATGGTGGTGAGAAGGAATACGAATTCATCCAAATTTTACTTAAGACATAATTGAGGCAATTGATTTTTTTTCCCATGTAATTAAAAGAAATAATCTAAAGTTTCTAAAAAGTTAAAAATCATAATTTTTTGAGTCCGTAATGGAAGGAAATCGTATGAGGGAGAATGAAGAGATACTGTATAAGAATGTGGTTTGAATAGTGAGTAATGATGACTCATCTTATTTTTAAGTGTAGAGTGTTTTTTATCATGAAAGAAAATAAGACAATATTATTGGGATGATCGAAAAGCAATACAAAACAATATTACTGATAGAGTATTATTTTTAAGAATATGTTTAAAAGTTAGATGTTAACAGAGAGAGAACTTAATATTCCATAATGTTAATCAACACGATGAAAGTAACACAATTCACGAGTTTGACAAATTTGAAGAATCAATGTCACAACTCACAAGCGTATATTTGGCCAAAAGATCATCTGATCCAAAAATGGTGGCTCATTCGGTGGGCCACCAATCACGTCTCGCCATGCGTGTATTGGTAGATCACATTTTTAAAATTAAAATATTTTTTTATTGCTAACATGGCCCACCAATACACCAATACACGCGTGACATGACGTGATTGGTGGACCACCGAGTGGGACACCAATTTTGGGCAAGAAGATCGGATTGGTATATTTGATTATACCTGGAAAGATGGATTTGTGCTGTCCTATTGATTCTTGTCGCTTCTCTCTCCATCGTTACAATCCACAAAAAATAGTTTCCCTCTTCCATATATCCACAAAATAGATAAAGTAAAGACGGAAAAATCAAATCAATGGACGTGTATAGATTAATCACGCACACCACTATGGAAATGAGATTTATATACAACAGACTCGTGAGACATTGGTGGGTTTGAAGTAAAACCAACTAATTTGGAATTTGATGTTGGCATGGCGGCATCAAGTTGTTATTTTTCTAATAATTATAGTAACTGCCTATGCCAATTCCATATGAATCGGGCAGTTGGGGCGCTGTCGTTTTGCGGCCGGAATTCCGGGCCCGGGTTCGGTTTCGTGTCGCATAAATGGAAGAAGCAGAGATGGTTGGAGCTGGGACGCCGTCGTTTTGGGCTTCTCGTCAGTGCTGAGTTGTCGAGCTCTTTGTCAGTTGACATTGGCTTGGATTCTCAGGTTAATTTCTTCTCTTTGTGTTCTTTGTTGTTTAGGGGTTTCGAATTTTTTATTATTGTGTTAAACCTTTGATTGTTCTGATTCATTCTTAATTTCGAGTGAAGTACTCATTAATGTTGAAATCGCCAAGCGGTTACACCAGTTATATTCCGTGTTGAATTCGTTATGTTAATTTTGGCTCATTTTACGTTACTCTATTTCAAGATTTGCTTTGATGTTTTGATGGAGATGGGAGTCATATTGTGATATATGCAGTGTATTGATATATATTTTATGTGAATTTGAAGAGTAATTATACCTTTGATTCATCACATTTGCCGTTTGCTGGACCTCTTCCGGGGGATATTGCGGAGGTTGAGGCTTACTGTAGAATCTTTAGGGCAGCAGAACGGTTTCATAATGCTCTGATGGATGCACTGTGCAATCCAGTGACTGGAGAATGTAGTGTTTCATATGACGTGCCATCGGAGGATAAGCCATTATTGGAAGAGAAAATAGTGTCTGTTCTTGGTTGCATGGTGTGTCTCCTAAATAAGGGGAGGGAAGATGTCCTTGTAGGACGATCATCCATCATGACTTCATTTCGCGACCTAGATAAAAGTGAGATGGATGATAAACTCCCTCCACTTGCAAATTTTCGTTATGAGATGAAAAGTTATTGTGAAAGTTTGCATGTTGCCCTGGAGAATTATCTTGTGCCTGGTGATGATCGAAGTTTAAATGTGTGGAGAAAATTGCAAAGGTTGAAAAATGTCTGCTATGATTCTGGATTTCCGAGAGGGGAGGGTCAGCCTTGCCAGACATTGTTAGCAAATTGGAGTGCTGTTTACTTAGCTAGCTTCAAAGAGGAAGCACAAGAACATAACATGGCTGTTACGTTTTGGAAGGGTGGCCAGGTCACAGAAGAAAGTTTGAAGTGGCTTCTGGAGAAAGGATTCAGAACCATTATAGACCTCAGAGCAGAAACTGTGAAGGACAATTTTTACGAATCTGTTCTATCTGAAGCTGTTTTGTCTGGTAAGATAGAACTGCTCAACATTCCAGTTGAAGTTGGGACTACACCTTCGGTGGAGCAGGTTGAGCAATTTATTTCTGTTGTGTCAGATTCAAGCAAAAAGCCCATATATGTACACAGTAAGGAAGGAAAGCGGAGGACCTCTTCTATGGTCTCTAGGTGGAGGAAATACATTGACCGCGCCACAAAAAGGCAAGTCCTTACCAGTGACCTTGGAAATCAAGATACTCGTGCAATTCAAGATTCTGATTTCTCTATGAACTCTGAAGGAGGTATATCTTCTGATAATGGCAATGGGTCAGTCCTACCAAAATCAGATGATTCTTATACTAATGCAGTGGTATGCAATGATTCAGAAACTCCTTCCATAGATAGTCAATCCCAAAGCACAATGGGAGTGAATAATTCCTTAACCACTGACGGCCCTGCTGCAGTCTCTGTTAATGGTGTTGTAGAATCGACTGTCGACTTATATAAAGATGTGAAACCAATGGAGTCACAGATACCCCCTCTTGACATTTTCTCCAGAAAAGAAATGTCCAGTTTTTTCAGAAATAAAACGATCTCACCCGGAACTTATTTTAGTCATGAACAAAAAAGATTACAGATGATGTCTGCTTTAAAGTACAAATACAATGGGACATTCTTGAAGAAAGAATTTAAATCTAGTCCAAGCCTCAATTCAGTAGAGGCTGTGAATGGATCAGTTGGTGGTATGAAGTTGACATCAGAGCCACAAAATATGGCAACTAGTAATAAATCATATCAAAATCCCAACGTACTATCAAGGCCTGTGGCTTTTCCAGATAAATCCAATAATGGTATGAGTTACGACAAGAGTAAGGAAAATGGTCGGGTAAAGACAAGCGATGACCTAAGTAAGAATCCCATCTCTGCTGTGGTTACTGGACCGAATAAGAGTGATTCTGAAAGCTACCTTTCTTCGGATGATGAAAACCTGGATGTGATTGAACAAAATATGTGTGCTTCAGCAACTGGTGTTGTAAGAGTACAGTCGAGAAAGAAAGCAGAGATGTTCTTAGTTAGAACAGATGGATTTTCTTGTACCAGAGAAAAGGTAACTGAGTCTTCCTTGGCATTCACTCATCCTAGCACTCAGCAACAGATGCTTTTGTGGAAATCTACCCCCAAAACTGTACTGTTGCTAAAGAAGCTGGGCCAAGAACTCATGGAACAAGCTAAAGAGGTATATGTTCTTTTTAGGTAATACTCCTTGATATTACAGATGTTTCTGTCTTATGTTTATTTTAGTTAATGCATGATGTATGCATTAATGCAAAGTTGAAAATGTTTTAACTTCCTTCTTTTGTACAACAAAGTTAGTTTCTGCTCTGGCCCTTAGCTTGGGCTTGGAGTTATGTTGGTATTGCGTACCAGTACACCATCCCTTCTTGAAAGCAGATTGCTTTAGGATCGATGATTTTGCATATATTAACTACGCATCAACCTTTTGTAACTTGATGCGTGCTAGGTTCTTGACTTCGAGTGAATGGCCTTTGCGGCTGCAAAGGAGCTGAAGAAGAAGGCTGCTTGGACCTCCCAATTGTGAAAGTTTGTAACAGAGAATAGAGAAGTTGAGAATTTGTTTTCTTCAATTCCAACTTGATTCATTTACTAAAGATTTGCCTATATAAAGGGCCGATACAAGATAAGACAGACCTAGCTAGGCTACAACATCAAAAGGGTGTTACTTTTACCTAACGTGCAGAACACATACTTTCTAATAATCAAAATACCAAACACAACACAACAGTCACAATAAGCACTGTCATTAAAATCCTCCATGATCTAAGGTGATCTTCCTTGGTATCTTCACTAACATTCTTTGGATGCGTATCCTCAATCCCATTCTTTGGCGGTTGATTGCTGCTGCTGCCACTATCCTTCTTGTGCCCAGTGTAGTGTGCCCCTACGAATGCATCATGACTCTCCGGCTGCGGAGAAAGCTTGCCCTCAAGCTTGAAGGACGGAAATTGGTTTTGAAAATCAGCAAGGGGCTCCCAGGTGGCGTCTTCAGGAGGTTGATCGGACCATTGCACAAGAACTTCAAGAACTCCGCGGTTAAGACGACTATTAGTTACCAATTTTGGGAAAATGACCAAACGACCGGCACGAGCTCGTGGCAGCGAGGGGGATGCAGAAGGAGGATCTCCAACAAACTTCTTAAGCAGATGGATATGGAAGACATCGTGTATCCGAGAATCCGGTGGCAATTCAAGCCGATGAGCAATCGGACCGATACGGTCGAGGATACAGTAAGGTCCATAGAATTGGGGTGAGAGCTTGTGGCATGAGCGACTCGAAACGGACTGTTGGCGGTACGGACGAAGGCGAACCCAGACCCATTGCCCAAGCCCAAGCCCAAGCTCAAAGGCGAACCCAGACCCAGGAGAATGCATTCTTACGCAGTAAATTAGTCAGCAGCGTAGCGATCACACCATAACCCTGCAATAAAATCCCGCCAAACCCAAGGAGCCACGCAGAGCCGTCGGCCAAGAGGGAACCGGCCAGTCAGCTATCGCCTGCACTTTATCATTGTCCACACCCACACCCGCGCCCGTAATAAGGTGACCCAAGTATCAAACTTCTGGAGCTCCAAATGAGCACTTCTCCTGCTTTAAAAATAGACTATGCTGGCGGAGGAGGGAAAAAGCCAATCGAATGTGCTGGAGATGTTGAGTTGAGACCACGAGGCACTATAAATAAGAATGCAGGACAAACTTATGGAGATTGGATCCAAAGACCGAGTTCATGAGCGCTTGGAAAGTCGAGGGGGCGTTGCAGAGCCCAGAGGGCATGACCAAGAACTCGAAGTGGTCGTGGTGTGTCCGAAAAGCCATCTTGGGGACGTCGGGAGGGTGCATCCGGACCTGGTGATAACCCGACTTCAAATCCAACTTTGTGAAGAAACGCGAACCATGCAACTCGTCGAGCAATTCGTCAATGACAGGAATATGGAATTTGTCCTTGCTAGTGCGGGCATTCAATTCGCGGTAATCAATACAGAATCGCCACGTATTGTCATGATTGCGAACCAATAAGCACGGTGAGGCAAATAGGGAATTACTTGGGCGAATAATACCTGTACGAAGCATGTCAGCGCACTGGGCTTCAATCTCGTCTTTGAGCAACTGTGGGTAGCGGTAAGGAGACAACAATTGGATCAGTGCCCGATTGAAGGACAATTCGATGGTCGCAGGTGCGCGGTGGCGGCAAAGTGGCGACATTCGGAGAAAATATCCTCGAATTCTCGCTAGAGAGAATGTAGGGCGGACTCTGGACTGGGAGTGATGCTTAAATGGTGGAAGGAAGGCTCGGGCTGCTGAGAAATGGCCGTCCATTGGATGTGGTGGTTGTGGGCTTTGAAATCCATTGTGTGTTCATCAAAGTCAAGTGTGACTGGGCCACGACCTTTAAACCTTTAACCCCTAAAACCAATTGAAAGCCCGACAGTGGAAGGATATAGAAGTTTGTCATAAAAGGAAACCCATCTTTCACAAGGCTAACATTTTCACAAAGGCCCAAGATGGTGGCCCTATTGTAATTACCCACTCCCACATTCAAAGAGGGGGTAGGAATATAGGGTAGACGTAGTCTCATCACCGTCGCTGCATCTATAAATTATCAGAGCTGCCCTTATCGACCAAGGTGGTAACACACGTGCCGCAGAGGAGGACGCTGAGCTACTTCATGTTGCCGCGTGTGATGCCGACGAAGGCATTAAAACTGATGCTTGGGTCATCAGTTGGGAGATCGTCGAACGTGTGAGCCTCTTCGTTCTCTTCAAGCATCCAAAGCATAAACAAATGGCGACATTTGTGGCCCGGGAAGAAGCGTTCATCGCAAGTATAACATAGCTTCTTCGCATCGCATTCCGCATCTTCCGCCGGTGACAGGAACTTAAAAGGTGGGCGGGAGGGGGGACCGGCAAGACGAGGATTGACGGTGGTGACCTTGGCGGCAGAAAATTGAGGCGTACGGAATGATTTGCGCGGTGGCAGCAGGAGAAGGTTGGAGCTGACTTTTGCGGGAAAAATCCTGAGCAGCATTAATGGCTTCGTTTAATGAAAGAGGTTTTGCTCATTCGATGTCGATACACAGAACGTCGTCCAAACCACCGGTGAAGAGATCTGATTTGGCTCGAGACAGCAAGGTGCAGAAATCGTTGACATAATCATCGACGGGGCGGCCCCGTTGAAAAAGTTTCTTTAGCTCACCGAGTGTATTGAGGCTTTGGGGAGGGCCAAAGCTGAGGCGGCATTCGGTCTTAAAGGCATCCAAAGAGGGCAAAGAGCCATCGTCAGTTTCATTGTGAAACCAAAGCTGGGCCTCATCGGTCATATGGTGAGCAGTCAAAGGAACCTTGTTGGAATTGGAAGTGTGTGCGCAGAGGAAGTAGGACTCACAACGGAGGAGGCATACCATGGGATGTAGGAGTCGTCATCGGAGGGCGGGGGATCCGGGGGAGGAGCAGCGCCGGAGGTGTCGGAGTTAAGGCCTATTTTGGCTAAAACCTGCTTGAGGAGGGTTTCAAGGCCAGCCAAAGAGGCTGCGTGGGCGCGAGAGGAGGTGGACAGGGAAGTCACCGTCTTAGACAAATTATCGATTTTGGCATGTTGAAGTTCGAGGACTTCACGGAGGATTGGAGGGCTTTGAACGCTGAATCGGAAGGCATGTCAGAGGACATGACGCCGGCAACGGGAACCAGATGATGCGTGTCAGGTTCTTGGCTTCGAGTGAATGGTCTTTGCGGCTGCAAAGGTGCTGAAGAAGAAGGCTGCTTGGACTTCCCAATTGTGAAAGTTTGTAACAGAGAATAGAGAAGTTGAGAATTTGTTTTCTTTTCTTCAATTCCAACTTGATTCATTTACTAAAGATTTGCCCATATAAAGGGCCGATACAAGATAAGACAGACCTAGCTAGGCTACAACATCAGAAGGGTGTTACTTTTACCTAATTTGCAGAACACATACTTTCTAATAATCAAAATACCAAACAACAACACTACAGTCACAATAAGTACTGTCCTTAAAACCCTCCATGATCTCACAGCCCTTCACTATGAAACAGCTTGCAGATATTTCTAATATTGAAGGCAAACCATGATAGTTTTCTCACCTGTTGCTTTTGTTTTCCTGGTGTTTTATAATTTTTCATGACTGATATGAATATGTGAAAATTGCACTTCAGAATTTCCAAATTTATGTATTTGTGCTTCTTTTGCATTTTGTAGCTTCCATTTTCTTGCTTGTAGTTATCTGGTTGGATTATTCTTTAATTCGACAACCTTCAGTCTCATGTAACTCCAAGTTCTCTGTGCACTCCAGGTTGCCTCTTTCTTATATCACCAAGAGAAGATGAATATTCTTGTCGAACCTGAGGTGCATGATGTTTTTGCTAGGATTCCCGGATTTGGGTTTGTCCAGACATTCTACAGTCAAGATACAAGGTGCTTAATTTTCTGTGTTTATCTTTTTCCTTTGGTCTCATCAGTTTTCAGTTTAGGGGTCTTCTTACCTACTATATGTCCCTATTGTAGTGATCTTCACGAGAGGGTGGATTTAGTGGCTTGTTTGGGAGGTGATGGGGTCATACTTCATGCCTCAAATTTATTCAGAGGTGCTGTTCCTCCTGTTGTCTCATTCAATCTTGGATCCTTAGGTTTTCTGACTTCTCACACTGTATGTATCCCTGAGACTTGTGATCACAAACATGCATGTTTACTTCACACATTTATACCTGAATCTTATAGTTTGTTGTTGTAGTTTGATGATTATAAGGGTGATTTGAGACAAGTGATTCATGGGAACAACACAACGGATGGCGTTTATATTACTCTTAGAATGCGTCTCCGATGTGAAATATTTCGAAACGGGAAAGCTATGCCTGGCAAGATATTTGATGTCCTCAACGAAATTATAGTTGATCGTGGTTCTAATCCATATCTTTCAAAGATTGAGTGTTACGAACACGATCGTCTCATAACCAAGGTTTGATCCATTACTCCCCCCCACATCCGCGATTTCGGAAACAATTTATTTTCTTTAGTTGGAATATTAGCATTTAGTCATGTACCTTTCTTTGTGTTTTTTGTTTTTATTTTTATTTTAGAGGTTTGCTAGAGTTTTGTATGCCATAGCCAAAGAGAAGTAATTGTTTTGGGTCTCTGACAGTTTGTATCATTCTTTAAATAGGTACAAGGTGATGGAGTCATAGTTGCAACACCTACTGGAAGTACAGCTTATTCCACAGCTGCTGGAGGTTCTATGGTATACTAAAGATTTCTTATAAAAAAGAATGTCAATGAAGATTGAATTCCTTGATCTGATTTTTTTTATATAAGTATTCAACAAAGTTAATGCTATTTTTTTTTTCAAATTTTAAAAATGCGCTGGAAAGTATGAAAGCTGATTATGAGGAAACACAAATGTTTGTGGATGTGGCTCTCAAAGAACTCATGTGATGCATTGAAAACTACTACTAGTAACAGGGATGCCATACCGTTACTATTATTGGTTGAAGGAAATAATTGCTCTGCTTTTATGTGTGTGCTTCGGGTTTCTGTGACTGCTAAATATAAGCATGTCCCTAGCAGGATATGTAAAATGGATGACTGTATCAGTTGATCTTATTAGAAAATATGTTGTCTTTGTTGTGAGCTGATCTACGTAAATGCTGCCATATAATATGGAGATAAATTGGTAAAACGGTATAAGAAAGAGGCTATTTCCTTGTGCAGGTGCATCCAAATGTTCCATGTATGCTCTTCACTCCAATTTGTCCTCATTCTCTCTCATTCAGGCCAGTCATACTTCCAGATTCTGCTCGACTGGAACTAAAGGTATATTTCTGCACTTAAAGAGAGAAAACAATGTGGTATGATCTCCATTTTGTCGAGGAAAAGAACTCTTATGTTCTCTGGCCATTTACCTTTTTTCTTTACCTAGTACTAATAATAGATAAACTTATGAAAGGGTAGTAAAACTTGATGATTTAATGACTATTTTGTTAACTTGGCGCACACTTTGTCAAAATTTGTTTGTAGAAAGTGCAATCGATTTTATTTACTTGTGGTTCAACTGGAGCAGATTCCTGAGGATGCAAGAAGCAATGCTTGGGTATCGTTCGATGGGAAAAGAAGGCAACAGCTCTCAAGAGGAGATTCTGTCCGGATATGCATGAGCCAACATCCACTCCCAACTGTGAATAAGTCGGACCAAACAGGTGATTGGTTTCGAAGCTTGATACGTTGCTTGAACTGGAATGAAAGGCTAGACCAGAAAGCCCTTTGAGGGCCATATACATCATACACTAATATTTTCTTCTTCCAGTCCCTGTATATGTTTACTGTACATTATACATAGCAAAAATGCCACAGAGAGCTGAACTGAGAAATGCAACTGTATTCAGCTGATTGTACATTGTCATACTGTCTTCTCTCTCCTGAAGATAGACCATATTATTCACCACAAGTTGGCCTATGAATTTTGGTGCTTGATGGTATTATAACAAAAATAATAAGTGTGGTTCTTAGAAGAATTATTCTTTGGAGGTTTTTTATTTTGATCAAGAATAAGGGAAAAAAGATGAAAAAAAAATCTCAATTATCTTGAAATTATGTCAAACTATCATATGTTTGTTTTACATCAAAATAATGTTGAATAAAAAATCTACGGGTGCTTTTTTTTTTTTTTTTTAAATGAGAACCTGTAGTTGCTATATATGTTGTGCATAAAAAATGTTGTGGTCTTTTGTCTCCATGAATGAAATTCCCTTGTTCCTACATGTTAATGATTAATGTATTTTTCTTATGTAATTATAAAAAATACTCTTAAAATATTTGAAATTAGGACTGAAAAAAACATTGAAACATGATCAATTATATTCGATCATTTTGTTACACTTACAAATGATGCACAAGAACTAAGCTCACTACAGCATTTCGCATGAGGAACTACTTCATTAACAAGGACATGTCGCAAGTTCTGTTTTTTTAGTAACAATTTTACATTTCTTTGACAGCTTGGAACCTCGGCTCCTTAGCCAGAAACTTCTGCTGAGCATAAACAGACATGTAGTCTCCGAACACAAAGTTGGGATAGTTAGCCGCCTGTTCGTTCTGGAGGAGGAGCGGCTTCATGGTGGCCTTGATGGATGGGTTATAGAAGGATGCAATGGATCTTCTGTTCCCATCCTGTTTAGCCAGCACGCGGTGCCACACGCTCTTGTACCTCCCATTGCTTACCACCTCAATCTGATCACCCGTGTTGATGACTATGGCGTTCTTCATTGGCTGCACATCCAACCACACCCCATCTTTCAAGATTTGAAGCCCACTCACCTCGTCATCTTGGAAGAGAAGGATGACTCCCCCTGCATCCGTGTGGGCCCGCAGTCCGTTCACCTTCTCCGGGTGGGGGCACGGCGGGTAGTGGCTTACCTTTGTCCCGAAAAAGGCTTCATCCCCGCCCTTGAATGCTCTCTTGATTTCCCCTTTTGGGAGCCCTAAGTTTTCATCCATTGTCTCCATCACTCTGATTGCCAGTTTCTTGAGTTCGTCTCTGTATTCCTTCATGGTTTCTCTGTTGTTCAGACACTTGATCATTTCAGTGCTTGGAATTTTGCAAATAGCTAGCTGCAGTAGAAGAGTTAATTTGCTTACTTGAAACCAGCAGTCTTGGAGGGCCACTCATCATCATTGTCATCTGTGAGCAAGAACACATCCTCCCAATCCACATCCTCAACCCTTTCATCACTCATCTTCTCCACCAGCTCCTTCACCAGTTTTGACTTTTCGAAACCGGGCTGTCTTTCCATCTTGTAGCATTCAGAAGCCACCTTCTTCACCCTCTCCAGCAGCTCCTCAGAGATCCCATGGTTTGTCAACTGCCATCATTACCAACTGTCATGACCAACATTCAAGACAACATACGACAACTGCTAAAGCTATTTAAGTCATTACCTGAAAGAAGCCCCACTCTTCACAGCAATGAGCAATCTGAGCCAGAGTATTGGCCCTCTCCTCTCCTTCCGTCTTTGAGAAGTCGATCACCGGAATCGCCATTGATCGATAACAAATTTAACAACTACTTAACTTCTGTTTGAGTTGGTAGTAGAAGTGGAGTGGTGATGAAAGGCTTAAACTGGGAGTGGGTATTTATAGTGGAGCAATGATTTTCCTGTGAAATTGGAATTTAATTAAATTATTCAAGGGGAGCAGCCGTTGAAGTCATGCAATGGACGGTGACACATTACCAATAATTCGAGGGTCAATCAGATGTTTGCTCTCCCACAACACAAGCGATCTACCCTGCCGACTCATTCTTTATCGTATTTCCATCTCCGATTTCCTTTCAATCTATTATTTTCAAAGTCAATGTTTGTCATGGTGCCTTGCCTTCTTAATATTTTTATCATGTGATGCCATACTTTAGTTGACATATATCTCAGATTGGAATGTCAGCGCTTCCCTATTGTTTTATAATTTAATTTAATTATTATTATGCTCAATAATTACGATAAATAAAGAGTCGGCCGTTGGAGTAATGCAATGGGCGGTGATCCATTGTCAAAACTCAAAACTCGAAAAGGTCAATGCTGTTGCCGGATCAGGTGATTTTGCTCTCCCCAACAAAAGCAATTTCTCCTACAACACAGGGAAATTTTAGATTGGATATAGTAGATGCATGGATAAATTCCATTTCTATGTACTCTTCCCTTCCGCTATTTGTACCTCACCTCCCAATTAGAATTCCCAATATAAGCAGTTCATTAAAAAAAAAACACACACAAAAAGATCGCGTGGACAAAATTTAACTATGAAAAAAGTCAAATAATCTACACCCTATAACATCGATTTACTAATTCACGTGCCTATAAGAACGCACTATAAATATTGAAACGGAGGAAGCATTTAGTAACTTACCAGAACCATAAATAAAGTTACTTGACTAGACATATGCAACCAACCCTGAAGTTGGTGATTATTATTATTATTATTATTATTATTATTATTATTATTATTATTATTATTATTATTATTATTATTATTATTATTATTATTATTATTAATATATAAACATATGATTTTTTGGTGAATTCTGATTTTGTACATTACTTTTGAAAAATATCATGTAAATATACAATCTTTCAGTTAATTAAAGTTTATACACCAACAAAAACTCCGACGATTTAACTTTCAAAGAACTGTTGTTATTTTGACACAAAATGACGATTATTTAAGCTGTAATCACCGTCGTTTTTCTCGTCAGCTGACTTGTCCAATAAGATATTCCGACCCCCACATCAGACTCAATTGAGGTTATTATTTCGCGTCTACAAATGTTGACAAAAAAATATCGTATATTTAGGTCAACATTTTGAAAATCATATACAAAACCAAAATCCGCTAAAATTTGTGAATTTGCAGGTAATAACCCTAATTAATACTCCCTCCATCCCATTGATAATGTCCTGTTTCCTTTTTGGGGTATCCACTCATCTTGTCACTTACCTAAAATGGTAAGAAATTGAGTAGACCACAATTATCCAAACAAGTGGATCCCACTATCTTATACTTTTACACCACTACTTTACTCCTCTACACCCACTATCTTAAACTTCGCGCCCAAATCCAACAAGATATTATCAATGGGACGGGAGAGAGTATTAATTTACATGTGGGTTGGTAAGTCGACAGTTTAATTAGGTACCGTTACGATTTGAAACAATGAAAGATAAATATTTTTAAAGAAAATGTCAAATTCCAACAAGATAAATATTTCTAACAAGATATTATCAATGAGACGGGAGAGAGTATTAATTTACATGTGGGTTGGTAAGTCGACAATTTAATTAGGTACCGTTACAATTTGAAACAATAAAAGATAAATATTTTTAAAGAAAATGTCAAATTCCTTACTGCATTTTTTATTTTCTCTTTGTTTTACGACGCGTTTTGCCCAACTCATATGACAGTGTTTTACATTATATTAAAATATCTGCCGACAGATACCATGCCATTAATTCCACACCAATTCCTCTATCATTACAGTAATTGGATTGTGTTCTTACAAAAAATGAAATGCTTTACTTTTCTGTATGATGTAATAAGATGATCAACTCACGGTTCACCACCATAGTTTAAGGGTTAAGAAAGGAGACTCTACAATAAATAAGTCTGGAGGTCAACATTATTCTCATTCACAACATTTGCCAACTCCATAATTTTTACTTGAATATAAATTATTGTACTTCTCAAGAAAATAACTAGTAAATTCTGAAGAAGTCTGGGTGTAGAAATCTGGAATAATGATGATTGACAAATCATTCGAGAGCCAATGATGTGTAGTTAAGATATTTTTGTGAAGATGGCAACAAACCTCACTCATATTTGGATTCTCGGGGATCAAATATTTTCGATTATCTTGAGCTATAACGTACTTAGGGACTTTGGCAAAACAATTGAAATTTTAAAAATTAATTACTAATACGAAAAGAATTAAAGAGCTTAGGTTGGAGCCTACTTGAACCTTAGAGTGGACCCGTACCTCGTATAAAAAAATTTAAATTATATTAACTATTTATGTGTGATAGATTCGAACTTTAGAAATATAGATAGAGTAAAGTTGTAACATTTGATTATAAAATAACTTATTCTATTGTTAAGTTATTCATGACAGAGTATGATATATATACAATTAAGGGTGGATCTATGTATGGCCCTCTAGAGCTGGAGCTCAAGATGTTCTGAAAATATAATTTTTGAATTAGTATTTTATTATTTAGCCCAATTTCAAAGTAATTATAGAAGTTAACCATGTTAGCTCGGTCAAAGGAAATTTTCCAATCCAGCCCAAGGTAATTTAAGTTTTTGGATATTAATACTATATTTTCAGAGATATGTGTACACACGATAGCTTCCAATTGTAGCCTGCAGGGGATGAGTTTATGTGAAACGTCAATTAACCATACATTTACTGCCACAGAGCAGGCTACACTAAAAATAATTGTTGAGTTGAGTACGTAAAGCTATGTTTAATTACAGTTTCCACCGTTTTGATAAAATTGGTTGTATGTTTACAAAAGTTGACTTTATTGTACCAATATAAAATACAGTACTCAATTCATTGAGTTTCATTCTTTTTCCAATTTCATTACAAAATTGGGTTCCTTAAATATTGATCATCCATGTTACAGAAAAACCAATTAATTCTTGTCAAGATTTTGAACTATATATGATATATATATATATACGCAACAAAGTAGCAAATAAATCATTGATTCGACTAATTATTATAACTAAAGACAGGAAAACCATAACTTAAGATGCGGTTTGATTCATGAATATAGCGTTTCACAAACACAGATAAGACTTGTTTAAAATATATAAGCCCATAGATGTAAGCATATAAATATGGTACCTCACAAATAATTTATGAAATGTAGTACTATTTTAAGAAAAATATGATAAAAATATTGTAAAGTCAACAGATTTAGATGAAAATCGAAGATATTCTTAGTTGTATCTCCTTTTAATAGAATATATACACATATTATATTTTTATCATAACAATATCATAGCATTACCACATAAAGTGCGTGGATTAATTAATTAAAAATTGGAAAGTGGGCTTCTAGAGACTCGAGAATTGACATATATATTTAATTAATTAAGGAATGATTAAACCGATGGAAGAGTACTTTCGATGTGGTAATTAGGATCCAACCATTTCTAGGCCCACGAAGGATTTTGTTTTAGTATAGGCTACTCTTTTATGTGATGTGAGATTATAAACCATGCATGATTAGTGAAGTTGAAAACTTAGAAAAGTTCAATACAACAATTCATATTGACCTAATTTAACAAGATAGTACTTATATGCATCAATCATATATTATGAAAATAAATTAAACATAACAAAGTAGTAGTCCATCTTCATTCCATGCAAGCAGCATATATATATATAGATAATCATTCTGCAAAACCCGAAAAGAGTTTACATTAGTCATATTTATATATGTATAAATGTGAAAAAGAAGAAAATAATGAAACAAGATATGGTACCAACCAATAATGGTATGTTGAAGATTAGGGTGAGTCGGCTGGAGGCGGAATGTTTGCGTGTGAAAGCCCAGCTGCAGATCAGCTTCTTCAAAAAATGGAAACTGATTCATCAATGGCTGCTGCTCCACAAGCCTCAGCTCCGTCATCGCCTCATCTTCTATCTCTGCTTGCTTTTTCATCTCATTGCTCATCAGCTGCATGCATGTTCATCCAATCATTCAAAATCATATCCCAATAATGTGTGTGTAGTGTAAGAATTAACCGGAAAATAAAAATAAAAAAGAACATTAATTAATTATTTATACCCATTGGTACATTTCTTGATTTTCCCTCTCCATCAGAACTTCCTAGAATTCAACAAAATTAGCAGTCAAATAATAATATAATTTAAGATAATAAAGAGAAAATGGGCAAGAAATTAAAAGGGAGGGGCAGTTTATATAAATATATACTATATACTACAATATACTATACCGTCCTCTTTAGATTTTCCAACTGCTCTTGAATAAGCTGAAACTGATATAATTAAGAAAAACATATCTCATCATTATCAGTAGTATAAGAAATGATCATCTAGATAATATAATGAAATTAATGTATTTTCTTACTTTTCGAGCTCGAACTTTGTTGAGGGAGTGTTCGAGCTGGTGCTCAAGCTGAGCCAGCTCCTCAAAATGTAAACCGCTCAAGTCATCACCATTGTACCTCTGGATAAGGCTAAGCTCAAGATTCAGTGTCTCCTTCTTCATTCGTGCCAACTCATTCTGCACTTGCTCCTAGATTTTAATTTATTACAAGACAAGCAAATTAATATAATGTACAAAAATGCAACACATAAAATCAAGAGGCCGGGGAATTTACATCGTATGCAGCTGATGACGGTCCAGCGCGGTTGTTGGTTAAGATCCCTTTGGCCTTGTAATACCTCTCTATGATCTGCTTCATGCTGCCAAGTTTAAGCAGTTCAATTTCCCAGTCAAATTAAAAGCATGCATGTATTTTGCTTTCTAGATAGATGGAGGAGTTCCAAAATATTATGTTGCACATGGAAAATATATATGAACTGGTAATTAAGCGGATATTCATGCTCAAGGTCTAAAACAAATAGTAAACTAGGGTTTTCATTTTCAAATATGTTCAGCACAAACAATTAAACACTAATATGGTGGAAATTATGTAGGTCAATGGACTCAGATTGGTCAAAAAAGAAAATGATTACTTCTGTCCACATAAGAAACATGAGAGGGACAGGAGCGAAAGAGAGCAGAAGTTTTACAGTTAGATCTAGCAATTACAACCAAATTAAAAAATCTACATGAAGAAGCCCTAATGTTCTCTCTCTCTCTCTCTCTCTCTCTCTAGAAAAAACACTGAGTGATCAATCAAGGAAACTAATTGAATCGATCTTTATATTTTGCGATTTATTAATAAACTAGAGATCTAGTACTGATCATGTCAAATATTGAGAGAGAAAAATTCCAAGAAGAAAAAGTAGGAGAAATTATGAAATTGTGACCTGAGTGTAGGGGTACAGTACTCAGCGAGCTTTCCTTTGGTAGAGAAGACGATGAGTCCAATCTGTGCATCACAAAGCACCGAAAGCTCGTGGGTTTTCTTCATCAGACCGGATCGACGTTTCGAAAACGTAACTTGGCGTCTGGTGTTGTTTTCAATCCTCTTCACCTGGATCTTCCCTCTTCCCATTCTGATTCAGAGGCATATAAGTTAGGGAACCTTGGACTTAGTGGTTAATTAAGGTAAAACAAGAAGAACAATCCAGTCTTAGAATACAGACAATTAGGTCATGAAAAGAATAATCTTATTGAGGCTCTGCGAGTAACAGATCAAAACAAGTATAATCAGAAATTGGAAAACTGGTGGTTTATGGGAAACTGCAATCTGTATGAAATTCTTAAAGGGGAGAGTGAAGAGAAAGGATGTGTAAATTTGGGAGGAATTAGAGAGAGAATTTGAGGTTTAAACTGTGTTTACCTTGTTCTTCTTCTGTGCTACCCTCTTGGTGTTTGGAAGATAACTACTATCTTATATAAGTAAGCTAAGTTGATCTTCCCTTTTATGGTTCATTTCTCTTCACTCTCTCTCTCTCTATGTCTGCATGCCTACGTACCATCCTCACCTCCATTTATGCACATGCATTAGTTGCATACTCTCTGGACCCTGTACAAGCAAATGCATACTCAACGAATGTTTAAATGTAAATACATTAACTAAAAAGATTCAAACTGTTGGATTAGTTTATGCGTATATATAAAATTCAATCATCATATATCCCTTCTATTTCTAGTTATATATATATATATATAAATAGAGAATACAAGAAAAATCATTTTCCTAGTGAAATATAATCACCCGTACGTGGTGAATTAAATCGTCGGATTGGTTCGTAGTCTCACAAATCTGAAAGCTCAATTGGTAATTTTGGGTTAAAGTTAAAGGTGTGAAGCTGAAGGAAAGGTTGAATGGTGCATTGGTGTTGACGTCTAACCAACGCTGATCTTTCTACCAAATATTCCTGAATTTTACCATTTTTGGCTCTTGACGAAAAAGGGAGCAAATTAAAGATTTTCCCGTTTAGAGAGTGTGGACCATAACCACCTTATCATAAATAAAGAAGATGCACTCCGGCCGAGTCGATCACAGAATTCTCAAGCACTAATTTTACCATCAAAATTAAATCATACTAACCTAAATGTATGACAGTACGAGATACATTAAGTCTTTTACTTCTCCTTTCCACGGAACTTTTTGTTGGCTGGACTTCTAATTTTATATTTTCTTTTACCAATGTTTGTTTATTTTCATTGGATTACTTATTATTTCTTTTTTTTTAAATATGTTTATGTGTTTTTCCTATTTCTTTTATAACGAGAAACCTGCCGGCAGTTGCATACCTAGGGCCAGTGGGGGTCATTGCCCCATAGAATTTAAGTTAATATTTCTTTTGTCCCATAAAAGTGTCATGTTTCCAAAAAAGAAAGTGAGTCCTACACCTTTATCAATTCAAGAAAATTAATTAATTGTATGAGTCTCACACCGTTACTTCACAACCAATTCTAAATAATTAATTAATTATATGAGTTTCACATTTTCATCGGCCAAAATCAGTTCTTCTAAATTACCGTGTCTACAAAAAACAAGACACTTTTTATGGGATAGAAGGAGTAGTATTTCTGCCATTATAATTTGCCTACTTGTCATGTAGTGCACTGGTAGGAGTGTCTTTTTTAACACCATGTAACAATTATTATCTACCATACATTTTCATAAGCACACAATAGACTTTCATAAATACGTAGTCGATTGTGAAAGAATATGAGAAGAAAGATAATTTCACCACACTATGGTAAATCGTGTATTGCCACTATTTATAGTACAAAATTAACACAATGAGATCCGTAAATTATGGATCGTATCAATCTCTACAAGGAAAGGATCAACTCTAATAAAAAGAAAATATAATCTACGATTTAGTCTTAACATATTTATGGATCATATCAATCTCTACAAGGAAAGGATCAATTCTAATAAAAAGAAAATATAATCTATGATTTAGTCTTAACACCCCCCCCTCAAGCGTTGCGTGGGATGAAAACAAACGCAAAGCTTGGATCGGAGAAACTCGAAAGTTGGACGAGGCAGACTCTTGGTGAAAATATCGGCCAGTTGCAGATGAGAGGGCACGAACTTGGTGGAAAGTTTCCCGACAGAGACTAAATCAAGAATGAAGTGACAATCAATATCAATGTGCTTAACTCGCTTGTGTGAGATCGGGTTCTGACTGAGAAAAACAACACTGTTATTATCACATAGTAGAACAGGTTGAGCCGCGACGGGAACGCTAAGTTCACGAAGCAGATTAGCGAGCCAAACGACTTCAGCAGCGGTATTTGCAAGGGCTCTATATTCAGACTCACGGCTCGAGCGAGCAACAGTGGGCTGTTTCTTTGCACTCCAAGAAACAAGATTACCACCGAGAAAAATTGAATATCCATATGTGGATCGACGTGTGTCAACACATCTAGCCCAATCGGCATCCGAGTAACCAAGGATAGACAAATCTGGATGGTGAGTGTAAGAGATCCCAAGGTGAACAGTACCCTTAACGTAACGAAGAATACGTTTCACTGCATCAAAATATTCATTGGTGGGCCAATGAAGAAATTGACTTACATGATTAACAGCGTAAGAAAGATCAGGCCGAGTAATAGTGAGGTATTGTAGGGCTCCAACGAACGGTACAAAGAAGGGTCCTTAAACGGAGTTCCTTGCTGATGTTGGGATTCACCTGCGACCAAAGGGGTGGCGACCGACTTAGAAACAAGGAGTTGTGCACGAGATAAGATATCGTGAATATATTTCGCTTGACCAATAAAGAGACCGTTCGACTTAGGGGTAATTTCGAGGCCGAGGAAGTAGGTAAGAGCACCTAAGTCTTTGAGAGCAAAATTAGTGATGGCGCGAGAGATGAACTTCCGAAGCAAGGAGGTACTATTCCCTGTTAAGATAATATCATCGACGTATAAGAGGAGAAAAATAACCGATGTTCCCTGATGAAAGGAAAATAGAGAAGCATCGCACCGACTCTACCGAAAGCCAAGGCTAAAGAGAAAGCTACTGAAGCGTTGAAACCAGGCAAGGGGAGCTTGTCGAAGGCCACATAGCACCTTTTTAAGGCGACAATCATGAGTCGGATGTTGTGGACCAACAAAGCCCGGAGGTTGAGCCATGTACACGGGTTTGGATAAGACACCATTCAAGAAGGCATTTTTAATGTCTAATTGATGTAAAGACCATCGAAAATGAACAGAAAGAGCAAGAATTACACGAACCATTGCAGCCTTGACAACGGGACTGAATGTGTGATGAAAATTCGATCCTGGTACTTGAGTAAATCCTTGAGCAACCAGACGTGCCTTGTAGCATTCAATAGATCCGTCGAACTTGTATTTTGTTCGAAAAACCCATTTCGAGCCAACTATATTCGTGCTCGGAGGTCATGGAGATTTTTAGGGTTTGTAGTGATTAAGATGATACCATGAAAGAATATGAGAAGAAAGATAATTTCACCACACTATGGTAAATCATGTATTGCCACTATTTATAGTACATAATTACAACAATGAGATCCGTAAATTATGGATCGTATCAATCTCTACAAGGAAATGATCAACTCTAATAAAAATAAAATGTAATCTACGATTTAATCTTAACATATTTATGGATTGTATCAATCTCTACAAGGAAATGATCAATTCTACTAAAAAAATATAATCTACGATATAGTCTTAACAGATTGGCCCCCACTGAGCTGAAAGTCTGGCTACGCCATTGCCTGCATGCATTACCCTTAGTGCGCATATGTTAAATCAACAAATAGGCCATAATGATCTCGGTGGGTTCTAATCGCATAACTTTCAGCTACAAGCTAAGCACTTTAATTGATATTATTATTATACGTGCAACATTCATCGTTAATATCCAACATGAGACAGAGATACATTAATACAGTTATAACGGGGTACAAAATAGAGGATCGAGGAGCTCCAATTATCAACTAATTAAATTGTGTAATTTATTTACCCATTTCATTGTTCTTGATATAATATTGATAAATGAAACTGTAATTACTAATATTAGAAAATATCGACCACTTACACGTAGGTACATTGGAATTTGTTCGTGCCTTCGCGTTTGATTTTCGAGGATATAACACTATAAAAACATGACCTACCAACAAAAAAATACATTGATAAAAGTAAGGGTGCTAATTGGTAAAGAGGTTTATTGGAGTGAATAATAATTTTCTAATACCAATATTGAGAGGAAATATACATATTTATACAGAGGAATACAAACAGATATCTACAACCGATGTGGGATACAAAAATTAACTAATGATATATACTTAACATGCCCCCTCAAGTCAGCAAAGGAGACGCACCAAATCACGGACAAAGTGAAAATCTATAGCAATGTATTTCATCTGAAAGTGGAAGACGGGATTGGAGTAGAGATATGTAGCTCCAATATTTTCTCTATAAATAACTGGAGGAGCAGTGATGGGAACATGTAGCTCAGAAAGGAGGGAGCGAGTCCATTGGATTTCAACAGTAGTATCAACAATAGATATATATTCAGCTTCGACAAATGATCTAGCAATAGGCCGTTGTTTGCAAGAACTCCAAGAAATATGATTGGCTTCAAGAAGAATAATGAAGGTCCCGGTCCCGGTGGAAGTGCGATCATCAGTCCCGGCTTAATCTGCATCAGTGAAGCAATGTAGGACCGGAGGAGAGTGCCTTTGAAGACAAAAACCCATATTACGTGTACCATTGAGGTAGCAAAGAATGCGCTTGACCGCACCCCACTGAGATTCTGTAAGAGCATGCATAAACTGAGAGTTTGTTCACGGAAAAGGCAATGGCGTGTTGCGTGAGGACAAGGTAATGAAGGTGACCAAGCACTTGACGATAAAGTGAGGCATCTGCTGGAGGAGTTCCATCGGAGAGGGACAACTTAGCTCCATGTGCAAGAGTGGTCTGGACAGCTTTGGAATTGAGCATTTGATGACGAGCAAATAGATCGGTGATGTATTTGTGTTGAGAGAGAAAGCAGAAATCCGGAGTACGAAAGACCTCAACACCCAAGAAGTAGGAAAGTGAGCCCAGATCATTGACATAAAATTTATTAGCAAGAGCAGCAACAATCCGTTGGAGATGTTGGGTGTTTCAATACTAAAAGTTGGAAATATTACAACACACGTGCTACGACATAACTAAAACTTCTTTCTTACAAGAATAAGAGCTTCAGCTCTTTCTATCTCTCACACTCTCTATTTTTCTTTCTAACTTGATTCTAATATATTTTTTTATTCATTCATACATCAGAATGACCAATAACTACTCCTATTTATAGATGTGTAGGTCGGCAAAGTAACTTGGGAAATTCTATACCATGGCCACGTGTCTCTCTCTTGATCACTCTTGCTATTTTCCTTAATTAAGAAGGATGATATTCCAACCATCCATTCCACCACCTTTCTTGTTGATGATGTGGAAGCATTGTATGCATTCCTTAGCCACAAAGTTGCACCGCCAATGTTAAGTAGGTGATGCAGGTGCTTACCATCTAATACATCTTCTAGAATTAATTAATTGAGTTTAAATAATCAACATCCTCCCTTAAACTCAATTCTTCAAGGACTTCATTCCGAGTATGAACTTCAATCTTCTAAAATCATCATGCTTCAGCGGCTTCGTAAAAATATCTGCAACTTGGTCTTGTGACTTGCAATAGACCAACTCCACATCATTCTTGCTCACATGCTCCCGAATGAAATGATAACGAGTATCAATATGCTTTCTTCTTTCGTGAAACACCGGATTCTTTGCGAGTGCTATGGCGGACTTATTATCAATATATATCTCCGTCGGCCTTCTTGAGCAAATCCCAGAAAATTCAGTAAATTTCTCAACCAAATAGAATGACACACTGTAGAACTTGCTGCAACATATTCAGCCTCGCATGTCGAGAGTGTAACTATGGCTTGTTTCTTTGACGACCAAGTAAAAATGGCATCTCCAATATAAAAGCAGTAGCCGGTAGTGCTTTTTCTTTCATCCAAGTCTCTTCCCCAATCACTATCTGAGTAACCAATGAGCTTAACTTCTTGATTGGAAGGATAAAACACTCCATCATTTAGAGTGCCTTTAATATACCGTAGAATCCTTTTCGCAGCATTCAAATGGGATTGTGTAGGAGTTTCCATATATCTGTTAATTAATCCAACTCCATAAAGAATATCAGGCCTAGTACACGTTAGATACCTTAGACTCCCAACTAGGCTTTTGAAATATGTTGGATCCACTTGAGCTTCGCCATCGTGCTTTCTCAATTCATGTCCAATCTCTACAGGAGTATTAACAGGATTACAAGACTCCATTTTAAATTTCTCCAGAATTTGTTTCGCAAAAGAGCTTTGCGAAATGAATATCCCATCTTCACTTTGCACTACCTCAATTCCGAGGAAATGTGCCATCAAGCCAATATCAGTCATCTCAAACTCCTTGATCATGCTCTTCTTGAATTTATCAAACATTGCTTCACAATTTCCAGTAAATATCAGATCATCGACATAGAGGCAAACAAATAACATGTTACCTGTAGCATCTTTCTTCAGGTACAATGCATGTTCATAAGGGCACTTCACGAAACCATCCTTCAGGAAATATTCATTGATTCGGGAATTCCAATCACGTGGTGCTTGCTTCAACCCGTACAAAGCTTTCTTCAATTTGTAAACTTTATCTTCAGCTCCTCGTTTCACATAACCTTCAGGCTGCTCCACATAAATTTCTTCTTCAAGAAAACCATTTAAAAAAGTTGACTTTACGTCAAGCTGATAAATCTTCCATTTGTGTTGGGCGGCTAGTGAGATAAACAATCTTATCGTCTCAAGACGAGCAACAGGAGCAAATACTTCACTGTAATCAATTCCAACCTTCTGTCTGTATCCTTTCGCCACCAACCTTGCATTGTACCTTTGCATCTCTCCATTGGCATTTCTCTTGCTTTTATAAACCCATTTAACACCAATTGCTTTTCTGTCTTCTGACAACTTTGTCAACGACCAGGTATCATTTTTCTCGATTGCATTAATCTCTTCGTCCATTGCAATCTTCCATTTCTCTTCTTGCGCAACATCTGCATAAGCTACAGGATCAACATCCATGTAGAAACAAATAAGATTCACATTTTTTCCTCAGCTTCATCAACTACTTCAGTAGCTTGATAGATATCGCTCAAATTGCGAATTCTTCTTGGCCTTCCTCCTGGACCCGACGATGATGTAGGTGATTCTGGTTCTTCAACATCACTTGCAACTTCTGACTGATCTGGTTCAGTTTCTAACCTTCTATCAGTTTCCTTATCTTCCCAGCTCCATGCTTGATCTTCTTCGAACACAACATCACGACTTATAATTACCTTCTTCGTGAGTGGATTATACAATTTATAACCCATTTTTCGATCACCATATCCCACAAAGATGCACTTTACACCTTTATCATCAAGCTTAATTCTTCTAGCTTCAGGATTTTTTGCATATGCAATGCAACCAAAAACTTTCAGGTGCGCAACACTTGGCTTAAATGAGCTCCATGCTTCTTCTGGTGTCATGTTTCGAACACTTTTAGTGGGACACCGATTCAACAGGTACACAGCTGTTGCTACAGCTTCAGCCCAAACTTCTCGAGGTAAATCTTTCCCTTTGATCATACTCCTCGCCATGTCAAGAATCGTCTGATTCTTTCTTTCTGCAACGCCATTCAATTGGGGTGTATATGCTGGTGTAAGCTGGTGGACGATTTCATGTTCCTTGCAGAAGTTCTCAAATAAATTCGATGTACCTTGGTCGGATCTTAGAACTTTAATGTGGTGCCCGCTTTGTCTTTCAACAAGAGTTTTGAACTCTTTGAACACTTCAAACACTTCTGATTTCCTTTTCAAGAAATACACCCAAGTCTTTCTAGAACAATCATCAATGAATGTGAGGAAGTATTGATTACCTCAAGTAGAAACAGGATTCAAAGGGCCACAAACATCTGTGTGAACAATCTCTAACGGGTGTGATGCTCTCCATTTCCTTTCATTAGGAAAACTTGGCCTATGATGTTTGCCAAGTATACAGCCTTCACAAACTTCATTAGGATGATCAACACGTGGCAGTCCTTTCACCGTATTCTTGGTGGATAGAAGCTTTAAACCACCAAAATTTAAATGTCCAAGGCGCAAATGCCATAGCCATGATTCATCTTTGACAATAGCTTTCAAGCACTTCAACATATCATGTTTCATATTCAACGCAAATAGTCTATTTTTGGACATCTTTACACGTGCAACCAAATTACGACGAACATCAAAGATAGTAAGATAGGAATCCTTTATAGTAACATCAAATCCTTTTTCCAAAGAATTAACCGAGACTCAAAATATTGCTTTTCATGGCGGTGCACATGATAGATATCATATATGAAACCATGATTTCCATTCTTCAACTTAATCAAGATGTTACCTTTCCCTTTTACTTCAACTTTTGAGGAGTCTCCAAAAGTAACATCCCCATAAGATATCTCGTTCAGCTCCACGAATAGTTCCTTATTCCCACACATATGATTACTAGCTCCAGTATCCAAGTACCACGTACTGCATTGATCACCTTCTAGGCCTTTATGAATAAATAGAGAAGTTGATGTTACCTGTTCATTATTGCCTCCACCTTCGGCATAATTGACTTGTTGATTTGTCTGGGTATTTCTTGCTCCAGGACATTCATAGCTATAATGCCCGAATTCATGACACTTATAGCATTCAATATTTCTTTTATCAAACCCTTGCTGATTGTAGGGTTGAGAATAACTGCCACTTTGCGGTCCTCTTCCTCGTCCTCGTTGACCATAAGTGTTTCGACCTCTACTTCGGTAGGTAAAAATCATAGATGATGATGAATCAGTATTTACAATAGATCGATCAGGATTAGTCAAGTTTACTTGTTATGAAGCTTGATAGTCTACTTAGGTGTTGCGAGTATTGTTGCCTGGTTTTAGTAGATCAAGACTCATCAGTATCTGAAGAACGAACTTCTGAAGACTCATTAAGGTCCTATTGATATTCGATGCATCGAATATAGTGAGTGGAGTCGGTAGAACGCTCGCTCGTCAAAGAAAAGAGAATGCCGATGCTCAATCATTTATGTAAAGAGTACGAGGTTATATCCCGAGGAATCTTTCAAGATCCATTCTTGAAGTTAGTTCATACCTCATCTACCGAATCAACCTCGACCAATCAGAAGTGTCCAACACTGAACTTGCACTAACATAAAACTATCTAAAAGCTCTGAATCCCTTTAAAAGTTGGGAATCTCTATAGTAAGATTCAAACTTCATAGACGACCGTTTGCTAGTCTTCTAGCTACAAGAGTATGTCATCTTTCAAACGGATATATTCTCAGTTGTGGCTATTGTTGGTCCCGAGATTAAACGTTCAGGTGTAGAGGGGGGGTGAATACACCTGAAAATAATTTCTCAACTTAAAACGCGAACAGTCCTTTTCAGGTGTAGACCAAATAAGCTGTTCTGAATCGCGTGGTAGAGTGACTGACTTCACTGAGGCCTGGCTAACTGACTAAGGTCGAATTCAGTATCGCTCAGCTGAAGTTCAGTAAGTGCGGAAATGTATAGGCCCAAATTCAGTTGAGTTAGAAAATGTTTTTAAGAAAACAGTTTCAATATATTAGTGCAATCAGTTAAGCTTTGCTGAACTTAGTTGAATGATTTTAGAAATATTTTCAGTATGAACAGTAATCAATGCAACAGTAAAAACATATAACACAAGCAATTTTAAAGTGGTTCGGATCCAACAATCCTACGTCCACTGTCCCGAAAAGATCAGGGGGCTATTTTATTATACTAAGTTAGTCTCAATCGGTTTGTGCACTGGACAAACACTTGTCTTGAGATTTATACTGAGCAAGTCTCAGTTTACAAGGTATCAAACTAAAGTGTTTGATAAACTCTTCAACTATTAAGAAGTCCTTTACAATAAAGATCAGTTCAAAGATGAACTCCTTCATTCTAAGCTATGGATATATTCTGCTGAGCTTAGGTTAGAGGGATAGGGAACGAGAAAGTGGCTTCGAGAGCGACGAACGGTTAAGTATGGACTTGGGTTCGTTTTCAGTCGCTTGGATACTAGAGGTTGTATGATCTGGTTCAGCTTGGTTCCCTATGAGGAAGTATGTCGCCTTTCGCTGGAGATTACTCTATGAAGTTCTTGCGGAAAGCTTAAGTCGTTTTGAGTTGCTCGTGAATGCTCGTGTGTTCTTCGGTTTCTTGATGAGCTTCAATTTGAAATCTTCCCTCTATTTATAGAGCAGAGACATGGATAGATCCGTTGGAGACGATGATCCATGTGTCTCTCTCTTTTGGGTAGGTAGCTAATAGCTCTTTCAAAGTATGGTGGCAGAGTCCTTTCCCTCCATTTCTGGAAAGTTGTTGACTTGCAGCTTTAATCAGAAAGTAGACAGTTGGCCGCACGTCATTGGTCGAGGCTGAAGAAAGTAGGTGAGACAGAACATACTTCAAGGTGGATCTGAAGCTGACTTCTCTACACCTCGTATGACTCTGCTGATTTGACTTAAGACATCCTGATAGTCAGAAGACTGTCTAGCCGTTGCTGAGTCTGATCTATGTTAAGTAGCATACTCCTGCTGAGTCAGCTCTACTGAAGATCAACTTTGAGTTCAGTGAACTACTCCTACTGAGTTCAGTTTCTGACTCCTTTCAATATCTTGCTCCCTACGAGTCCAAGATTACTCGAGTCTTCTTCTTCGGTATCGAGGGCCGACGGTCTGTCAAGAACCAGTGGACAGAACTGAGCGCCTGAACCAAAATGAAGAGTGTCTACTGAGTCTGAAACTCTCAGAGACAGAACAACAAATTACAACATAAAGGTTCATCAGTCAAAGTAGGGTTTTGGGATCTTCAAATCTTCAGTGTACTAAGCTACTGAGTTGTCTTCCAACAATTTGCGGAGCTACTGAATCATCTCCCAACAGCTATAATAGAGGAAGTCTTGCTCACATTCAAGACACTAGGAACACAAGCATTCAATCCTACAAATGCTCTAGCAATCATGCCAGCAAATACTTAACGAAGAACTAATCTGCGAGATAATCATCTTTTGTTCTTCCTACTAGAGTGATATTTATACCCAACTTTATTTTCCCTAAGCTCACTTGTAATATCCAAAGCTCAGATTCAAGGAGTTCAACGTTGAATTGTTCATATTGTAAAAACTCTTTCGAGTTGGAAAACCCTTTGAAAGAGTAGCGAGTGTTTAAATTGTAAAGTCTCTTAGGATTGTAACTAAGTTGTAGTCTATCTTGCGTATAGACTCACTGTACTTGTTCAGTATAAATACAAGTTATCCCTATGCGAAAAGGAAGAGTGGTCATAGGATTTTTATAATCCGACCCACTATAAATCATTATGTTATTTACTGTTATTGCTTACTAACCATCTCCATGTTTGAATTAGTCCTAATGCAACTCGTTGGTGTCTACTCCAAAAATACATTATACTTAGATTTTTCATCCAACTAGTCTCTATATTGCTCTAGTCTAGTTTATTAATTACTTGTCTAGGATTAATCATCACCCTAAATTTTAATCATCTAACTATAGTTAAAGCATCCAAGTAGGAGTACTTGCAGGATAGACAACATAGTTCTCTGGGATACGACCTTGCTCATCACCACCTATTTTCCAACACCTTATACTGGAAGCAAATTTTGTGCTTATATACAATATGTTTTTCATTTCCACTGTTTTATTCTCTCTCTCTCTCTATATATATATATATATATATATATATATATATATATATGTTTATCTTGTATGAAAGTTAGATTGTGTGGTGTGTTGTAAATCACAGAAGAATACACAATTGGTCGAACTACACAAGATATAAATAGTCATCACAACTAAGACAACTTTAGGATAAGTTGTCGGTTTAACCTGCAGTTTAGATAAGAAGTGGTTTGTCTTCGCTGCTTGTTTATATTGGTACACTGAAGGTGGTGTGTTGATGGAACACAGTGAGATGCGTTCTCCTGAGTGACCTTAGTGGATAACCATTCGTGGAGAACCAAGATCTCGGTGACTTGGCTAATCTTAAGCTTGATAAGACTTCAACTGAGTGCATTTGGCTGGCTAGTATGGTGAACGTCATCACGACGGGATCTACATATCTTGGGTCATTTAGATGCTACTACCGTACTATCAAGAGGATTTGCAGCTTTTGTTGTTGCTGGAACTATGTGGTAAAAGATAAAGAAGTATTGTTAATTCCTTGATGCTCGTTCCAAGTTCGATACCATTTGTACAAATAAGAATCCCCTTCGTTACATGATTTCTTCTTCATATAGATAGATATAGGATCTATGGGGCAATTACTTAAAAGTACATTTTTGGGGTTCATTCTAATTCAGAGCACTACCAAAGTGTTTCAAAAGTGAAGTTATTTTGACGTAGGTCTGCCTTTGGCCTAGAATTTTAAGTTAAATGAAGTCTCTATCGTTCGATTTTAAAAGTTTTCATCTTGCTCCGGGTTGTAATCTCTAATGAAAAAGATAGCTTCATGAGCAAAAGCTCATGTCATGATAAATCCTGCGATATATTGGTGATAGATATATAATGTAGCTTGAGTTCCTTTCTTGTTTTCCACATCCCTATTTGCTGCATTGAGACACGTAGCTTTTCTACTCATTGCGTCTTTTTTGGCCTCATTTAACAGATTTTAACATATAATAATAAGAAAAGGAAATCTTATGGATCGCTGTAATATCTAAATTTGGATATAAACGCATTTTTTTTAATGAAAAATAATTGCAATTGTGACAATACATTTTGATACATATAGATACATAATGCAACTTAATTTATTGATCATTAGATAGAATTCAATTAAGGTATTGTATGAAAATATGGTTTCTTCTATTCTCCTTTGAGAATTGGAGAATTTTTGGTTGGGTGGATTAAAATAAAAGAAGATTTTTGTCTATCTTAATTTACTTTCTTTTTCCTTATATAAAAAAGGCAACCAAAATGCAATTATCTCCAAGAATAAAATGTGTGTTATGCTTAATATCGTTAGTTTGATCTGTATTTATTCGCTCCTTTATTCAAGTAGTTTTTCGTGGGCAAATTGTCTGAAGCCTATGCTTTTTTGAATCCAATCGTAGATGTTATGGCAGTCATACCTGTGCTTTTTTTTCCTGAGCTTTTGTTTGGCAGGCTGGTGTAAGTTTTCGATAAGATCCTGAATAAGAATATTCTAGAAATGCATGATTTCCTCGAGAAAAAATTCTAACAATTGATAAAATCAGATAAGTTTTATATTATGAACCCTCGATTCACACATTGAAATTTGCGGAAAGTCGCCGTAAATCAGGCTTACCTTATGAAGGTACATAAAATTTGCGAATAGTCTCCGTAAATCAGGCTTACCTTATGAAGGTACGTAAATTTCAAGAACGATTTTTTGATATAAGGATGGGAGGATGTGACACCCCTAGCTTTCTTTACAAGGTTTAAGAAGACTGTTTTATCCTTTAGTATAGACTAGAAGATTCACACCCGCATGAAAACTCTTTTAATTTTAACAAAAAATGAGTATTTGAAATAAGTAGTTTACTTAAATTTGATATTTAGTATTAATGGAATTATTGTGTTGTGCAATTATGGAAAGTTGGTAATAAGCAGACATACTAATATATATACGTATATGGATGCATAAGTTTAGTATGATTAAATCCAAATTATATAGGAGTGTAAGTATGTGCTCGACTAAGGTGGTAATGTTTATTGAGTCGGTTAACATTTTTCGTAAGGATGCATAATATTATGGATTCATTGAATTAGTGACCATATCCCATTTTGACCTTTCCACGTGGTGATACCTAGCTTCATGCATGATTTAATAATAAAAAATAATAATAAATTTAAAATCTGGATTAAATTATAAAGAATGTTTGTTTGATGACTCACGAGATTTACTCTACTTATTTCTAAAAATAGCATATAGGTAAAAATCATCTTCTCCCATTTCCGGCTCTCTCGCCATTTTAATTTCCTCAGAAGTTCTTTTTCTTTTTGTTTTCGTCTTGGTGAATTTTACAAATACAAGGTAAAGTTATAATCGAATCTTTTCCTAACTTAGTGCTAAACATTATTACTATATGTGTATTCTACAATTTGAGGTTGATAGGGTGTGTACCGTGTGATATATAATTTTACTAAGTCATAATTACTTTATTAATTACCATGTGCTCTACATGCGTAGCATAATTATAGGAGATTGCTACATAATTTGGTGATAAGATTTGCTGTTGCATAGACCATTAATCAACAAAATTGATAAATGATAATTTAGTCCTAAAAGTATTGGTGTACCGTGTATCCCCTGTTTCTTATAGTTGCAAATTGAGTCTGAAAATATTAATTACGTGAGGACAGGTTCAAAATAGCAAAGGGTAAAAAACATTAACAATTTCATTCTTTTGTCAAACTTGATTTTATAGTTGGTAGCTAGTAGATCATATAAATATAAAACCCATATGAATTATATCAGTATATAAGAGAATTGATTGTATAAACTTCCAAGATTTATATCATACCCTTTTTTATAGATTGTAGAATTATATGTGTGGATAGGTACTTGGTAAATGTAGAGATCCTTATGCATAATCATAAAAGCCGAACTTAAGGTATTGTTAATGCCCTAAACCAGAGTAATTATTTTCAGAAGATTAAAACATTTCGAAATATGGGTGTTGTGAATTAGGATGTTGGAAATTGTTAGGATTATTTAAGAAAAAGAGTTTGAATCAACACTAATCTTAGAATTCATCTTATAAAAGATATTGAAGGAGACAAGTAGCACTCTACTTTATCAGAAAAGCTATGCTACTCTACAAGCACAGCAACAATGTGAGTTTTACTATCTAAATTTTTTTTGAGTTATTAAGCTCTATGAAATGCTTGTTTATCCATGAAAAATATTTTTGTACGTTCTACCAGTTTAATGTTCTGAATTTAATCGATCGAGATTCTTGACTTGCCTAACACGCTAGTTGAAAATTGTGTACATGTTTGTTAGTAGTGCAGTGAGTTGATCTCCATTGTGTACTAACCAGTTGGAGATGACCTATGAGTTTGGCTTTAAGTCTAACGGTTGGGATCTATGGATCAAGACCCGAGGTCAAATGTTTATGGGACTCACTTGGTTGTAGCCCAAAGTCCAAGAGCAAGGGGAACGTGACAACACGCACACAAGGAAGCGAATATTTGTATGTTCGGAAATGACTTTTATTTTTAAACTTTCCAAGGCATACGGTTTATAGGTGGATAAACTTATTGTGAAATATTTATAAATTGTTTCACCCACTAAGTACAATACTGCTCATTCCCAAATATTTTCAAATATTTTCAGGTTGAGTGGCTAGTGAAGATGGGTGGAGCTGAGGCAAGGGTTTTTGTTGTATATAACCATAGCTTCCATTTAAGCTCGTTTTCTTTTGATGTTCCCACTAGAGTGGACTTGGTGACGAGGCTTTTGATGCACTCTTACTCTTTTGATACCAGCTTGCTATGGCTTGGTCTGTGACCAATCATATTTTGAACCCGTAAATACTAGTTTATGAATTATCTTTGCTTTGGTATATTTCATAATCTTTGCAAGGTGTTCTTTTAGTTAACCATTCTTTATGTAATATATTTCAGTTTATTCATTTCTCATTTCTTTTCCGCTTCTTTTCTCCAATCTGAATCGCACCCTGACTTTAATGTGTTCCCTCTGGAATTGGGGTGTGACAAAGTGATAAAAACTTTGTTTGAACTAGCGAGAGCCCCGCGATTGCTTTTGCCAATTTGAATTGAAGGATGATATAAAATCAGTCTACTTCCGACATCATATCCATAATTAGCGCATTCATCATAGTTAGCAGTTCCAGCTCCGTATCAAGGTCACGATACTACCCTAAACATCTGCATTTTCCATAATGAGCAAGAAATACCCGTCTTTCTTCAACGAGCGGCCCGACATTCAATACAGGTCGTGACTTGAGGGGGGTCGAAGAGTTGCTGTTTTGAGATCACAGTACGATGAAAGTTGTAAGATGTGTTCTAGGGCCGGCCCAATAGCTGCTTCAACGGCTGCAATAGTTATAACATTTCTTGAAATTTCTCTTTTGATTCAAAATCGTGGAGTAACATGTATCATCCCATGTTCCGGTCATGCAATAGATGAAATAAATCAAAAAATGAATTTTTGCAATTGTATCCTTGTAAAATAGGTTGATAATATCTCCTGGGGAACTCGTAAGGATTATCACACTAAACCCGACCGGTTGATTAAGTTCAGGTGTGTTATTACGGTCGAGTGGTACCACTCAGGAATATTATAGGATGTTCATTAATTTAAGTTGTCAGTGAGCTTAATTAATTAATAGATATTTTTATCTTAAATACGGGGATTGATTAAGTCTAAAATACAAGTTCTTGCTCAAATTGAGATAAAGAGGTAAATCAACACGAATTATCTAGTGGAATGAATCTGTGTTTATTAATTAATTTTGCTCTGGGCTGAGAATAGATAATTAATTGATTCGAGACCCGACTTTATTTCTTGTATTGGATCTCTTATCTGACCCAATTAGTTGCCTAGTTATTTATTGTCTCTCAGAAATTATTATTAATAAATTAATGTATTTTACATTATTTAATAATTTTATTAATCTGAAATTATTTGGCTGGACCAATTAATTGATAAATAAAAGTAGTCCAGTAGATTAATTCATTATATTATGGGTTAATTGATGTGGAAGTTCATTGTAAATATAATTAAATTAATGAGTTATAAATGTTAATATAATATGAGCTTTAGGAGCCTGTATATATTAGTATTCCGTTCATAATCAAGAGACGAACATTCACATACGCAAACATGCGCTAATGAGGGAGAGACAATTTATTTTATTTTCTTCAGTCTGACCATGCGGAGGAAGAATAGGGTCGGAACACAGATCAGAAGATATGAACGAGAGCAATAATCAGAGCTACTACAACATATGAAGGAGAAAGGTAAATTTATTCCTTCAATACACTTGTGGGTAGAGGTCTAAGTAGAACACAATCAATGATAGGACTAAAGACCTTCGTCTAGTCTCGTCCTACCAAATGGATTTATAAAATCTCTTGCAAAGAGCACTAAACCAAATAATTAGTAATAGCGGAAGCAGGGTCGATCCATCACTACTGACCTAAGGTTTGGCTAGTAGCCACCATAAGTTATGGGTTTACTACAACTAGATAGAATATATAAACTAAGCAGAAGAAAAACATGCAATAATAAACAACTGAATTAAACAGATAATAAAGACAATCCGGTTAAGGTAATTCCACACTGCTTCAACTCTGATCCTAGACTCTAGATGAATCGGTTCCATAAGGAATACTCAGCCATGATATTGTGTTAAGCACATGGGCGTTCTCCTATCCATGCAGACAACCTATCTTGCTCAAAAATCACTAGGTTGCTAATAAGCATTGAAGGGCAAGGAAACCAGGACAAGTCTTCTACCAATATTTAGCCTACAAACAGATTCCAAGTTAATTTACCTCTGCTCAGAGAGAAGCTACCTACCCAAAGTGATCAAGTCTAAGCAGTTCACTAACCAACCACACAGAATTTGATTAAAACCCTAGCTTAACCAATTTTAAGCACAAGAACAAATCTCACGGATTTTAGGAGTGTTGTCTCATTACCTCAGTTAGATTTAATACTTAGCCACTCATTAACTAAACAAATTGAAAAAAACTTGTAAAGGGACAACATGGTACAAGTTTGGAAATAAAGAGCAGAATAGTAGATTTTCCTAAATTAGAATGAATTGATCATGAACAAACTTCTTGAAAGAGAGAGGAATCTTGGAGTACAACTTAAAAACATGTAGATCTAAAAGCTTGAGGGAATAAAAACATCAAAGTACAAAGTTATTCTTCTGCACATATTCAGACAAAAAATAAAGGCAGATTTGAAATAATTCTACAGAGTTGGTAGCTTAATCCGCTGGGTAATAGTAGAGACTGCTGGCCTGTGCTGAGTTGGCTTGTACTTCATGATCTTCAAATAATTCATCTTTCTCGCCAGAATTAAGAAGGGAGAGAGATGGACCAGACTTTGGACTCCTTTTTTATTTTTTCTATATCTGGCCCAATACTTCACAGACCCCAGTTGGTCTCTTTGCAGCCCAAATTTTTCAGCTTTGTGCAGAATAATCACCTGGGCCCCGATTGAATTCCTTTTCTTCCTTTCTATAATTTTCGCCTTATTTCTTCCAACTTGCTCGAAACCTGCACTTCCACATATAATAACACAAAGCATTAAATAGCAAAATAAGCTACAAACAAAGATTTTATGACTAGATTTTATTGTTTTACACAAGCAGATCACTGAAGATCGTCTCTTCTTTATGTATTATTTTACCTGACGTGGTAGGGATACGAGTGCACACAAGAGGATTTGAGGCAGATTTTTGAACCTGGGGGCGAATTATGTGTGAGGTTCAAATGTGTCTCATCCTGGGGGTTCGGCTAGGACCCTGAAAAAAAAAATTTAGTGTAACAATGAAGATAAAGGAATTCAAAAGTACAATTTATAAAAACAAAAAAAAAACGAGTCCAAAACGAAATACAAAAAATTACCGGATTACAATATCTTCTATAGGGATTTGGCCGGGCGTTCTTGAATAGCTCGCCGGTGGGGTCGATTTCGTCCGACGACGGCGAACTCGCATCCCTTCCCCTTTTTCCCTTCGCTCTCTCATCAATCGTCGGACGGGCGTAGTGTTGCAAAGAAGATGAACAAGATATACGTAGATCCAAAATTTGGATCTAGATATGAAGGATGCAAGGAAGAAATAAAACTTTTAACTTTATTAGAAGCAAAACCGACTCCCGATAAAGCAAGGCTCATCTTAATATATGAGCAAAAAACACCGCAACGGGGAAACCGCGAATAAGAAAAAACGTGATAATGAGAAAACACGTTTTTATAAGTGATTTACAAAACATATATGAATGCACGGACATATATTGTAGTGTATATTTAAACACAATCCAAAATATGGGCAATAAATGCGGAATAAATTGAGCAAATTAACACCGAGAATTTTACGTTGAAAACCCCTCAAATTTAGGGTAAAAATCACTAACTCTTGTCCGTAAAATCTCCACTATGTAATGTCAATTACACAATTTTCTCTATCACAAGTAGGGGAACCACCAAACAATAGCAACAAGCAAACAACAATAATCCTCTAAGAATTTCGAATCGTTCTTCGCTCTGTTTCTCTGATTTTAGCTTAACTCAACTTATGCCTTCCCGACTCAATTCTAAGTCTCTCACGTCTGACTTCTCTTTGTTAACAAAAGATATTAACAAAACATCAAATGGGCCATTTCTTTTAATTCTTGCAAAGCGATAAATTAATAACAACCCATTAAGGGCCAATTTTTCGAACCCAAATCCCAACAATATCTTCATCTTCTTCATTGGTTGCTTTGATTTTGCAACACGCAGTTCCGCTCTTCCGGCGACAAGCCGATCAATTTGATCAACTCGGATCCCAACCGTGTTGGAAGCTCGATATTGCTCGGGCAACGCCGCCGGATTTGCTTGCGTGGCCTCTCGAAGAAAGTCCGGGGGCGAATTCCGATCAATTGGACGGCCGACGAGGCGCAGGAGGAGGGAGACGTGCGAGAAACTCGCGGAGAAGTCCGGGGCGGTCGCCCCACGCGCCCCCTGTCTCCGCCATCTGGTGGTAGGGATACGAGTGCACACAAGAGGATTTGAAAACGAAGGATTATTCTCTCTCTATTATTTTGGGTAAATTTAGAAACTTTACAAAGTTATTGGATAAATTGATCCTTATACATTTTATTCCGATAGGAGAGGGGGGGGGGGGGGGGGGGGGGGGGGGGGGGGGGGGGGGGGGGGGGGGGGGGGGGGGGGGGGGGGGGGGGGGGGGGGGGGGGGGGGGGGGGGGGGGGGGGGGGGGGGGGGGGGGGGGGGGGGGGGGGGGGGGGGGGGGGGGGGGGGGGGGGGGGGGGGGGGGGGGGGGGGGGGGGGGGGGGGGGGGGGGGGGGGGGGGGGGGGGGGGGGGGGGGGGGGGGGGGGGGGGGGGGGGGGGGGGGGGGGGGGGGGGGGGGGGGGGGGGGGGGGGGGGGAGAGAGAGAGAGAGAGAGAGAGAGAGAGAGAGAGAGAGAGAGAGAGAGAGAGAGAGAGAGAGAGAGAGAGAGAGAGAGAGAGAGAGAGAGAGAGAGAGAGAGAGAGAGAGAGAGAGAGAGAGAGAGAGAGAGAGAGAGAGAGAGAGAGAGAGAGAGAGAGAGAGAGAGAGAGAGAGAGAGAGAGAGAGAGAGAGAGAGAGAGAGAGAGAGAGAGAGAGAGAGAGAGAGAGAGAGAGAGAGAGAGAGAGAGAGAGAGAGAGAGAGAGAGAGAGAGAGAAATGGCCCCGGATTATATTATTATATTTTTTAAAAAACGTTGACTAACGGTCAACTAATGAAAGTTTTAATGGAATGACCAATTTATTTAAACTAGTAAACAATGGGACTAATAAACTAAAAAAAAAGTTAGGGATCAATTTAGCCAAACTAGTATACATTGGGAATCAATAAAGTAAAAAAATGTTAGGTACCAATTTATCCAAACTAGTATACATTAGGACATTTGTGCCAATTTGTCTTCTATTAACTAATATGTATGTTGTTTCACTATCAGACTTTCCAAGAATTGTAGAAAGAAATAGTGAACGTGTAGTCTCATTATCATATTTTCCAAGAATTGTAGAAAGAGATGGTAAACATACGTGGAGAATATTTATAAACTACCATCACTTTTCATTTAATCTCAATCTTATGAATATTTTTCGATCAATTATAAATAATGACGATGTATTTCTAATTTATTCACTAGATATCCATATACGTTAAAAAATGTAAAGTTGGCACACAACTTGATCAGAATTGTTATTAGTTTATGAAGTTAAGCACATTATAGTTGTTATCCATAGCCAGTAAGTGCACGCCCTTTTACTGCAATATGGAGCATTTGTAGTACACTGTAAAATGACCAGAAAGTGGACGTCAGCAGCTCTTTGTATAACCTCTATATCCTAATGCACTAATGGTGAATCATGTGGCAACACATGAAACTTGCTTCTTTTTTACTTACCAGCATATATGGAATTGCTGTTGGGGCTAGCCTTCACTGTTTCTTGCTTTGGTTGTCCACGTTACAGACACTTGCAACGGGTACTTGGCTACTTGCACATAAGGTTCTGGTTTCGATCCAGCAGCTGTCTGGACCTGCTTAGTCATCTGGTCAGATAGTATCCTCCATTTCTTGTGTGAGCACCTTCTTCCTCTTAATCTTTTATTGATCCAGGATAATAAAAATGACACATGTATAAGACTCCATATATATGCCAAAAATCAAGCATAGTTGTCCTCACTAAGCTGCAATGGATAAGGAATATCAAACAATATCTGGTCCACAAGAGAACACGAAATATCTCCAGTTGAGAGATTGATCCATCAGATATAAACTCAGTATCACACACATTAAATCTCACTTCAGCGCCATGCTGCCACAGTGATTATCATGCCTAAATTTAGTAATAAAAAAGTGTCATCCCATTAACACAAATATTAAGAAGCTATTCCTCAGTCACAATGAATGCTTAAGTATGCATTTGAGTGATTCTTATGGGCTATGGCTTATGTATGATATGAAGTGCACTGAGCTAAGTCCTTTAGATTTAATTCTGGAAACAGAAAAAGAACTCAAATAGAATGAGCCAAAAAGACATGCATACCCTCCGTTACCGTTAGCCACCTAATGCCTTCCTCCTATCTATGGCTTTACGTATTGCAAGTTTAGTTCCATCAGTGTCCATGAGCAAGCTGCAACAGAGAAATGCAAACATCATAAATTTTGATAAACTTAATTGCGGGAAATGAATACCTTCCTTCCTTCCCTGTTAAATAAAAGAATAGTTTTCCCTAGCAATAATCCACGTACTTTAGATATACCATTCAATCACCAAAGGAACATGCTTATAAATTCGATTAACACAATCCATACTTTCCAATAAGTGTATTACCTCTTCAAAAAGTCTTGGTCCTGAATCTTCTTCTAGTCCCTGGAATAAAAATGACATAGCAAATCAACAAAAGAAAATCCATTGAAAATAGGAAAATCTGACATATTACCACAACGTACAGATTGTAGAAATCACAAATCATATTTACAAGTGCATCATCCATGCTATATCTTGAAAATCATTTGCATTTTGCCGTTTGTTGCTGAACCTGCAAAGTAGGTCAGGTATGTGTTAATTAATAAATTAGAATATAAAATCGGTACAAGCACCCCTAATTCTGGAGATAGGGTTTTGTGGGTTTGGTGTAATGCATTCTCCAACAGGAGAGATCACTTAATAGTAAACTTCATATGCACTTTTACATGGTTTAATATCCCACCAATACAGTCTATTCAGCTATTGCAATTAGAACAACAAATAAAAGGCATACTTTGGATTTCATATATTGAACCTGTTGCCTAACCATTTCAGCAACTTCTTGTTTTGTCTTCTGCAATCGATCATCCTTCTCTTGCCTAGCTGATAATCCCAAATTAGCCATGACTAAGGTTTCTCTGATAAAACGAATACTTGATTAGCTCGCAACATGTTGCACGAACTGCTAAGATAAATAAAGATACCATTAAGGATGCAAAGAGAGAGGCCCAGGGACACAATACCAGCTAACCACAAGATAACATGCCAAACTCATAAAAGAAAAACATAACAGCAGTTAACAGGCAGCGCTAATCACACTAGAGTGGTTGCCATACCAAAATAATGCTAAAGATACTAGCCAGGGCAAATGGGACGGATTCAAAGAAATAAATAATCATATCCATATTAAATTCCTAATCTGAAAGAGGAGATACCTTCAGAGTCAGAAGTTGCATCAAGTGGCCTAAGATGCTCATCACTAATCAGACAACTGATTACATCCTTTGGTATTTTTGCATGGCTAATTTGCTGCAGACATCCAAAACATATAATAAACCTACAAATATTTTAACTTCACCAAAACCATCAAGAAAAGGACAAACCAATAGGAACTTAAAGCAATTGATTAAGTGCTAGAGATAAAGACAAATTCACAGCATCTCATCTTAAGTACCGCTAATCTAGCGAACTTTAGACAGCTTCTGCTTTATCTCAGGTGACAATCTCCTTTTGATTCCCTGAGAAGAATTATCAGGATCATCTACCGCCACTGAAGGTGGTCTAGCTGTTATTCAATCACAAACAAGAAAAAAGCATGTGATCATGGCACAATATATCACACTAAAAGAAAGAAAACTGTGATAGCAGTAGGATAAGTAAATAAATTCTGCAACTATCTTCTCTAACTCTCTAATTGTTTTGTCAAGCGTATAATTTTTTTGTCTAACATTAGAACCTTCTTTCCATGGAGCCAAGAGAACCTTCTGAAAAAGAATGTATGGAGACCTCATCAGGGATAACAATAATAAATTGATTGCAGAAAAAGTAAAAGGAAAAAATTGTGGAGATATGAATATATATTTTGAACAGATTTAAGGCTTCAGTTTCCCCTAAAACTTTTGAGATTGTACAAAGTCGGGATATGCATTTTAAGCCAGTGCTCCACAACTGGGCTATTAACATAAGTACATGTGCATGATATGGTTCTTTTAGCTTTTTGTACTGGGCAACAAAATCAAAGATATGCACAATACTAATTCAAACATCAGTCATTTAAGGAATTCATCATGAATCATGCAAGAAGAACACACAACTCTTTGAAACAGTCTGCTATTAAATACCCCCACACTATAAGGAATTTAATAATTTCAATCCAAAGTTACATCTGAAGTCACATACTGATATCATCACGTTAGTAGGAGAATCAGAAGCTTGAAGGCTAACAAAACGAACTCTCTAGACTGAGAGTTCAAGAAAGAATCAAATCCAAGCCACAGCCCTTGTTAGAAAATGATTTGATTGCAAGATATTAGGCAGCTCCCTGATGGAGGGTGATCATCATCAAGTAAGAAAAGAGGAGAAGAGATTGGTGGAACATCAAAGAAAGACGAGGGGGAGGAGAAACGGGGACGTTGGATGGTAGGGGATTAACTGCAAATCCCATGCATGCACGTACATAGTATAAGCTTTAGAAGCATGCATTATAAGCTTTAATGTTTGAAGGCTTCAGTATTATTCATAGAAATTATGGGCTGCCTTTTCCTAATGGCTAAGAGCCCTATAGCAATAAGTAACAGTATAAGAGTTGCCCTCTACTTCCTGAAAGGCCACCTTGTTTAATGTGAGAAGAGGGGCTATTTAAGGAGGAGATGCCTTATGCATTAGATACGCAAATCTAGCAAATACTTTCCAGATACATTGGACAAGATGGGGAGTCTTCCTCCCGAAAGAAGACAACTCACACTCTTTTATGGAGAGCAACAATCAGCTATATATTCCCCAACCAGTCCCCATAAACCCCACTCCCATCTCTCTACAATACTCTAAGAATCGAGTCCTAACACTCCCACATGAGAAGATCATCTTAAATTTTAAGTGAATGAAGACCACTTCAAAACAACTGGGGTAAATTTCACAAAAGAGTCACTCACCGTCATTAGTGGTAAATCTCTGCTTGGAGGGATATTAAGGCCAAACATTTCAACAGGTCCACTTTTTTGTTTTTGTTGAACAGATTGGTAAAGCTCATTAGCGTTATTTAGTTTCCCACAGTGAGGTTTGCTTACAGAACTATGCATCCTCCGAGCTAAATTACAGAACTATGCATCCTCATTTGGATGTTATAGTCGTCAGCATAATTTAAATAGCCCAGGCCGTGTAAGGCTTGCGCTTTAGCAATGCCTCATATTAAGTTCAAGCCCCAGTCGCACCCTTTTAGTTTTTTTTTAGGATCAATATAGTTTTTCGGTTCTTTAAATTATTTTTATGGATAACTTTATTACAAAGCCCAAAAAATCGAACAGATATCACTCTTCTCTCCCCCTTGCGAGTCACAACTCGCGTATTCTCAAAAACCATTACAATTTCTCCAGGCACCCACCTTCAACATCAAATAATTTTAACAAGTGCCTAAAACATAGGTCTTGGGACTCTTCTTTTTTTACTTGTAATACTGTTTTGAGGTTATACCTGTATTATGAATACAGGTGTATCAGTTGATAGAGTGAAACGAAAAGGTAAAAGAGTTCCAGAGTTGGATTGCACAATGCAGGATTGACACGAGAACTTGAGGATTACGCAGGACAAATCAACTCAATTAAATAAAGCAATTCTTATAAGTGTGAGAATATCATAATACCACAGTTAGAAACTCATGTATCCCCAATAGCAACAACTAAGACACATTACCAGGATATGGTGTAGTTCTCGGGATCGGATATGGCACTAAGAACTCCAAAGCATTGACTTTTCCCCCAAAATCTCCTATAACCAGCACCCTTCACCCTCATCCACAAATATAAAACATTAACAAAATATTTCAAAAAAAAAACTCATGCGACGGATTTGTCTTTTTCTGTGGCAATAAGGCACTGCTAGTCAATTATTTGCAGATTGAATTTTTTGTCTCTTATAGTGCGCAAATGATTGGAATCAAATAATTTGAATCAAAACTGACACAAAGTGAGGGTAGTACGGTCAAAGTGGTTAGATTGTGAACAAGTTTATGGTGAAAACTACTTTTGATTTTTATTTAAGGAATTTGGGTAGAAACATATATTACCACTTTCAAAAATGATAGTTAGTCAAGTTGAATCGTATGCTACTTTTTCTACAGTTTCAGTTTGAATGCAACTATTGTTGGAGTCGCGGTCAGTTCAAGCTATTGCCTCACTGTGTTGGCTTGGGTTTTACTCCCTTGTTTGGAACATTTCTCTACCCTTTAAGTTTTCGTAATAGTTGCATAATTCTTTGATTTCTTAGCCTTTGATAGGTCATAGCCTTTCACCCAACATCAAAAGCTCTGTTTTTCTACAAAGTAAAAAAACTAAAAAAGTCTTGATTCTTATGCCTAATTGTTTGGACTACACATTATCAAGTTTCTAAGCTTCGTAGCCAAAAGCTGTTAATGTCTGTCCCGATTTTCTCTATAAATCAGGAATTGTATACCTTCAGAGGGCTACTCCACGTTATAACCCCCCTCCCACCACACATTTGGGGAGATGTTGATTTGTTGCTTCAAGGCTTCGTTCAAATTATCAATCATATAAACTTGCATTCCTTTTTCTTTTTCTTTTTTCTTTTGATTGTCCGCACATTTGGAGAGTCTTCACTATATCTTCCTTTACAAGAAACTATTTGGAAAGTTTATTACCAGTTTGTTTCCGAACTTGTTTGGCTCTCCAGTCTGCGGCCATCTTATTCTTCAACCGTCTGCATCTTATAGTTGGCATAATGAAGTACGAGATTAAAACATGACAAGGAATGTAAGGATGAGAAAACATGATAAATTTTACATAATGGTCAAACAATCAAATATACATTTCGGGAACTCTAGACTCATTATTACAGACGTTGACGATTGTATTCAACTGATCACGAAACAATACAAAGCTTCACAAATAGGTGATGATAAAAACTTATCTCCTATTCTTCCTATTTACAGTTGTTCAACATTCAAAATCAATGCAGTATCCTAATACTGTTTAAGTAAACTTCTGATCTGCACAAAGCACCACGTTTTAAACAGCGTTTTATGCCTCCTCCATCCATCAAAATACGTTCCTATCACCTTTCTATAGCTAGGCCTTCTCTGCACCAGTTTCCAGTACTCTGCCACATTCGCCCTCGTAGCGATGTATTCCTCTTCCAAATCTAGCAGCACCACTCGACTTAGAACAGGAATGAAGACAACATCTGCAAGACTGAATTCCTCCCCGACTAAATACGTCGTTCCACTCAGTTTACTCTCTGCTTCATCAAGAATTCTCTCAAGATGTTCCTTGCTTCGTCTTACAGTTTCCGGGTCTTTCAGCTTGTCTTCAGTCTCGTACGCCTCTTTGAGCTGAAGATGGTATGCACTCGCCAGTTCTGGGCATTCGGCCATCCTCGCAATGATCACGCGCCTCAGGAACTTAGAAACAGTTAGACGGTACTTGGGAGGTATATGGGAGAGGGTGAAGAACTTGGGATCCCATTGCTGTATCTTGTGAATCCATTCGACCACTTCTCCGCTACTCAGAGTAGATTCAGCTCCTCCAGAAGAGACCATTGCTATTCTTTCTATGTACCTGTGTTTGATCAAGAATTAAACACTGCATAACAAGTCACCTCTGAGTGGAAAAAAGACTTACTGAATGATTTCTATGGTGTCGTAGCCGTTTTGGAAAACGGGAAGTTTGGCAGTGGGGTTCTTTCTGAAGAAACTGGATTTGAAGTTCTTGCCAGTGATGGGATTGACATGGAATGAGGTGTAATCAATGTCCTTCTCTTCAAGAACAAGCCTCACTTTCTGGCTGTCCAAGGAGTATGGATGATGATACAGCTGCATTATGCTAATAGCATCGACTTCTCTGAAACGTAATCTGCTTTGAAGAAGAAGAAGAAGAAGCTGCACTCATTAGTCATAAACAAGCCAACGTTGAAGAATACCATGTTAGTTGGCTATCTTTGAATTACACAATGCAGTGATCTATGAATACACAAGCAGACATAGTTAACAGAAAAACATCTTCAAAGTCATTTAGGCAATACAGCTTTTCAAATTATACTATATTCTTTCTATCCAATATGTTAGCCTAGTCCTGTGACTACCTTTATTGTGCTTGGAATAAGAAAACCACAGTGGGAGAACTAGCAAGTGCCCTTAAAATGCCTTATAAGAGAGGATCAATACCAAGTCGATGTGGGACAACAATACAATAATATTATAGTTGAAGGCAAATTTAACCAATAATTTTTATCAGAAAATTATAGTTGAAGGCAAATATTACAAGAAAATTGTATGATCCAGAATTTTTATCAGTTCTCCAACTAATTTATGTTTCTCTTTCGGATCAAGTTCATACAATTCTCACACTTGAACAACCCGGTACTAGGGATGGGAAAGCCATAGGCAAACTAAGCACACGGGGACAGAATTGCAACCAAGAAACCCATCCTCAGTATGAAAGATTCTAACAAACTATCGTAATTGTTTTATAAACACATCCCAAACATGCCTTGTTCACTTCCACTTAATCCCTCTTTCAGAACTTGTGTAAATCACATCATCAGAGCAAAGACTAAATTCTACTTATCAACTGGAAGCTGTAAGTTGCAGCTTTTCCAAAATTTTGCTCCATACCCCAATATAAAAGTCAGCCATATTCATTTGTTTTCAATGCAGAAACTGTTGGGTATGAAAGTGGGAGGTGTTGCAAGAGGAAAGTGTTTACTACTAATGCTGATTCAAATCACTAAGAGCATAAAAAACATCGGTATTAAGACCAGATAGTACAGCAACAAAAAAAGAAAAAAAAAGATAAGCTTCTCTCCAATTAGACATTCAACTCCATGAAATTCCTACATGGATCACTATCTAAACAGATAAACGAAACATAAAACCATCATACTGCTCAAGAATACAACAGCAAAACATAATTAAGAGCCGTGTAAGAGAACAACAAGTTCTTACCAAGAAAACTCAGAAAAAGCAACAGTAGTGCCTCCAAGAAAGAGTAAATTCAAGAATTTGATGGGTTCGAGAGATTTTGGGGGTGCACGTGAAATTAGAATCAAAAGATACCCCTTTTATGTGTGCGCTTGATCAAAAGCTTAAAGGGAGAAAAGTGTGGAAAAAGGTTTTGGAAGAATTATGCCAACGCAGAAGCAGAGGGGAAGAATTGTTGGTGTAGCTGAGAATCTCATATATTCATGGAAAAGGACAGGCCCATAAATATTAATATTAATATTAAATAATTTGATTCTTGATATCTTAAATAAGGAACAGGTAGCTTCCACCACCCATGTGAATTTTATATTGACATCGATCAACTATCTCTGCCACCACACCCGTAATAGGTGTAACGGTTTGGTTCGATTCGATTTCTTATGCTTTTTAGGAACCGAATCAAATATATAGAAATGGTTTGGTTCGGTTCAATGTATTTTAAATATCGAAATCGAATCGAACCGAATCGAACCGCTTATAAATGGTTTGGTTCGGTTCGGTTTACCGGTTTACCTTTTTATTTTTTATTTATTTTTTAAATTCTAAATAATGGAAGAATAATAGTTTATAGGATGTCACTCGTTCTAAACTCATAAGTATAGAGTTGTTACTCATTTATCTTCTTTTGTATAGATTAGAATTGATATTAACTTAAATCTAATATCTAAATCCAATAACATTCTCATATAATAAAGAGAAATATTAAATAAAAAAATAAAAAATAAGATATTGGTTCGGTTCGGTTCGAACCGTTCAAAAATTCTTGAAACCGCGAATCGAACCGAATGTAAACGATTCCTAAAAAAATAAATCGAACCACATTTTTCGGTTTGGTTCGGTTCGGTTTGATCGGTTTCGTGGTTCGGAGCGGAACCACGTACACCCCTACCCCCTAAAGCCCCACTCCACCGTCCTCCTTCCTTGTCCTTGTGTACAGTTATATAATTTTTTTTAAAATTATTATTACCTAAATAAATATGATTGAACAAATATCTAAAAATTGGAACAAGTAAAACAGGGAGAGTGCATTTTGATAGCTATTTTGCATCTCTATTCGAGTATTTAACATATTTATTCTTTCAAAAATCATTTTTGTCCTTGTTCGGTCAATGTTTATAGGAAAATACTTTTTTTTTTTTTTTGATTTATGGACCCCGCAGCCGCTACTTTCGATGCGCACTGGGTAAATCTCGCTCCTTGTGCAGTAGTCAGCAAACCACACAGGAGGAATACATTATTTTATTAATTGATAGGCTTGTGGTTTTTATGATACGAACAAGAACATGTAATAAGTGGCACAGTATTTTGTCAAGAACTGTTATTCCAACTAGTAGAATTAATTGGAAACTGATGTGGCTTGGAGAACTTAGCATGTACCAAGCAAATTTCAAGATGATGTTCCTACATGTATAGATAGGGTCCTCATCTCCCACTACTAACTGCATCCTACTCTACCTTCTTTAACATTCCAAAATGATAGGGGAAGTTGTAGATCCTGTGTTCCAAGTAAAACCAGATCATCTTTTAAGAAAATAAAAAGGTTGCACAGAATATTAATAATAAATGACATGATTAACTTTGGATCGGTGTAAGTTGTGGATTTGATCTAAGATAAAAATTTATATATTATACTTAAAAGGAAAAATGACCAAATAAAGCAATTACTTTTTAAATTTTGCAATTTTTACATGAACTTGTAAACTTGGCCAATTAAAGTACGAAGTTTCAATTTTTTGTAATTCAAGACACTCTGACCCCAAATTTTTTCCGGCAGCCAGAAAGCTAAGATGGATGCCTACATGGACAATACCAAACAACGTTGTTCTTAATCACTATTTTTTGGCGAATTAAATCATGAAATTTCTAATATTTGCAATTTTGAACATCTATCTTTTTTTTTAACAAATTTGAACATGTGAAATTAGGTTATGTAGCTCTTACTTTTTTGTATTCTCTTCTACAAATATAATCCCTTAGCATGCCGGATTTCTTACAAAAGAAAATTTCTAAAAAAGTGACATAAACGCCAAAATTATTATAAAAAAAAAAACTACAATCATGATCTTCAATGTCGGAATAGATCAATACCAAAATAAGTACACCAATAACATGTTTATGTTTCTTTCAAAAGATCAAACTAAAAGTTATGTCAAAAAATAGTTATAAATCTCCATCTAGTTGCAACTCTCTCGAGTTTCCACGATAGCTTCTTGCTCACCAGCAACTCCCCTTCTACCACGACCTCGGCATCTACCTCTACCTCTACCTACTATATGGCTCCTTAAGCTGGTACTGTTGTCACACGCAGAGTTTTATTTGACGAATTGTCTTATCAGTTGACATCTACCAATCAAGCAAGTTTAAGAAGAATCAATAATACTAAATTCTCATAATTATGCAATCTCAACTTATAAGGAATGCTTATGTCAAGTAAATGAAGTAAATCAATCATAAATGTACCTCATTGAAGAAACCTAGAAACTTTGGTTGTAGTAACAAAATCTTGAAGAGAAAAGAAGAAATAGTCAATTAAATTTTATGAACTGATCAGGAAACTAAATATGGACACAGAAAACACTCCACAAAAGATTTTCAAGAAAATTGTTTACTTGTTCTAAATATAATTAAAAAATGAAAATGAAAAAAAAGTACCAAGTCTACTACCACAAATAACTACAGAAATACTTCGAAAAGGTCAATTAAATTTTTATAGAGTATTAAAACTTTAAAAATTCTAATAAATGAGTTGTACTAAGAAATGGCAACCGGATCTCAAGAATATGAAGACACGGTTATTCTTTTCGAAGGATCGAAGGATCAAGGCACAAATCAACCAATCGATATACTATTTTACCTATCACCAATCCAGTAAAATAAGTACAATCTATATGCACACATTAAAGAAACTTAAAAAAAAGGTAGAGAACTACCTCAAACGTTAAGGAACGCTTCCCAGATCAAAGGAAATTAACATTTTTTTTTCCTTTCTGAATTAGGGTTCTCACTATCCAAAAAAAAACGCTCAAAGGGCAATTTTCTCACTTAGGGAGGGGCTTCTTGGGCAAGCAACGATCAAAGAAGCTATATATTGGATTAGGGATCGTGTTCTTGGGAGAGGGAGAGGAGTTAGAATGTGGGGATTAGGGATAGTATTCTTGGGAGAGGGAGATGAGGAGGAGCGATTGATTTGGGGATTAGGGATAGTGTTTGTGTTTTTTAGGTTGCAAAACTAATTAAATAATTAAGTTAACAATTTGCTGATGTGGCAATTATTGTCTAGTTTGGCGAAAAAGTCAGCAAAACGACGTCGTTTTAATGTTATCCGGTAGCCGAAAAAAATTGAGAGTCGGTGCGTGTCTTGAATTGCAAAAAATTGAAATTTCGTACTTTAATTGGCCAAGTTTACAAATTCATGTTAAAATTGCAAAATCTGAAAAATATATGCTTTATTTAGTCATTAACCCTACTTAAAATGCCACAACATATAACACATTACATATTCAATTTTAACACATTAGATATTCAATTTTGTAACATTAGCACGATCAAATAAATATCTGACAGTATAAAATTGGTACTTTCGCACTAAATATTCAATCCATCAACTATACGCCATACTGCAAGGGTGATAAACATGATAAGCTTAAGCGGAAGTGAAGCAAATAATAAAATATGTGTGGGAGGAACAATCATAAAACTCCTATGTCCCCTAATCTATTCTCCTACCACCTATATATACAACTCCAAACACTAATTACAAGGCAATCACAATCGCAATCATATCCAACGAAACACAATACTTTGTTTCTTAGTCTTCCACGAAACTGGAGAACCACCCAATAACAAACCAACCTGTCAAGGAACGTCGAGTAAGAGGGCAGCTAGCCCAATCGGAATCACACCAACCTTCTAGCCACAAACCACCATCAGCACGGAGCAAAATCCCTTGACCAGGCTGCTTCTTTAAATATCTAACCACACGAAGTGCAGCACCCCAATGTTCGGCTCGAGGTTGCTGCATAAACTGAGATAAAATATGGACCGAGTATGCAATATCTGGTCGGGTAACAGACAAATAAATGAGACGACCAACAAGTCGTCGATACACCATCGGATCAGTGAGAAGTTCTCCCTTTGCAAGAGCGAGATTGTGATGTTGTTCAATAGGAGAATCAGCAGGCTTAGCCCCCAACAACCCGGTTTCGGAAATAATCTCGAGAGCATACTTGCGTTGACAAAGATAAAAACCCTCACGATTCCTTGCCACTTCCAAACCAAGAAAGTATTTCACAATTCCCAAATTCTTCATGTGAAAACATCGTCCAAGATACTCTTTAAAACCCCCCAAAGCATTACTATTATTACCGGCTAAAATCATATCATCCACATACACCAAAACCAACAGTTGAACACCCTCTTTGCGAGCACGAATAAACTGTAGTCCGAGCAGGATTGTACAAATCCATAATCCTTCAAGGCATTGGATAACTTAGCAAACCAACATCGTGGTGCTTGCCGAAGGCCATACAACGACTTTTTCAGCCGACACACAAGGTTGGGATTAGTATTATGAAAACCGGGAGGAACCTTCATGTACACTTCCTCAGTTAAATCACCGTGTAGAAATGCGTTATGAACATCCATCTGATGAACCTCCCAATTCTTTGTTGCTGCGACGGTCAAGAAGGTCCGAACGGTAACCATTTTCGCAACGGGGGCAAAGGTTTCGGTATAGTCAATGCCCTCAACTTGATGATTATCGTAAATGACGAGCTGAGCTTTCAGACGTTCAATAGAACCATCGGACTTGTACTTAATTTTGTAGATCCATTGGCTGCCAAGTGCTTTCTTGCCGGGCGGAAGAGGTTCCAAAACCCACGTTTCATTGTCTTCCAAGGCACGAATCTCTTGACTCATGGCATCGCGCCATCCAGAATCACGTATAGCCTCCTTAAAAGAGGTAGGTTCTCGTCCTAAAGTTATGGCTGCAAGAAAAACACAATGCTTCCCGGAAAAACGGTTACAAGAAACAAAGTTTGTGATAGAATAGGGGGTACCTTATGAGGTTGATGTTGGATGGAGAGAGATATTGGATGGACGAGATTCTTTAACTTCTTTCCGAAGAGTGTAAGTAATGAAGTCTTGATATCGTCGAGATGGAAACTTCTGTCTCTTTCCCTTACCTAATTCTTCCTCGTCTACCTCATCACCATCCCTTATTTCATCATTATTCGCAACGATTGGAACATTAGTATTAATGTCTGTCACTGGAGCAGTAGGTTCAGCACGTGAGTCTTCCTCGACATTATTATGACCATGTCCATCATTTGTTGTCACAAAGTCTTCCTCGCTACAAGCGCCATCATCAATGGGAACAACATGTGAAGGAGAAGGAGTAACCATAGCCTTATACGGAAACTCGTTCTCGAAAAACTTCACATCTCGAGAGACAAAATAATCTCCGGATTCAAGATCAAATAATTTCCATCCTTTCTTCCTAAACGGATACCCAACAAAAATACACTTGCGGCTACGACTTGCAAATTTATCGCCACGATGATGAAGATCATGCGCATAACACAAACAACCGAACACACGAAAACTAGCATAGTTAGGAATTGTACCAAACAAGAGTTCATATGGAGTTTTTCCCTTAAGAAGTAAAGAAGGAGTTCGATTAATAAGATGACAAGCCGTCAAAACACATTCCCCCCAAAACTTAATAGGCAAATTAGCTTGAAATCTTAGAGCCCTAGCCACATTCAAAATATGTTGGTGCTTTCTTTCTACCCGGCCATTTTGTTGAGGGGTACCGACACAAGAAGTTTCAAACAATATACCTTGTTGCCGAAAATAACCAGACAAACAATGAAATTCAGTTCTGTTATCACTACGCACACGTTTTATCACTAGATCGAATTGACGACCAACCATAGCAACAAAATCAAGAAAGAAAGATTGTGTTTCAGTTTTAGTTCGAAGTAAATAAACCCAAACTCCACGAGAATAATCATCAACAATTGTTAAGAAATAACTCGCCCCAGACGACGATAAGTGTTTATAAGGACCCCACAAATCCAAATGAACCAACTCAAAAATACGACTAGCATGACTCGTACTTGTAGGAAAACTAGACCTTGGTTGCTTCGCACGTGGACAAATGTCACAAGGAGCAACAAATTTGAAACAAAATCGACTCACATCGGGTAACAACTTCAATACTACTCTCGAGGGGTGTCCCATGCGATTGTGCCACAGATTAAAAGACGAATTTCCATCCACTGCTGAGATCTTGACTTGAGGTACACCACGGAAGAAGTAAAGTCCATCAAATCTCTCACCCGCTCCAATCACCTTCCTCGTCAGTAGGTCCTGAACAACACAAACGTTTTTAGCAAATTGCAACACACAATATGAATCATCAATTAACTGCGTCACAGAGATCAGATTGCAGGACAAATGAGGAACATAAAGAACAATTTTAAGAATCAAACCACCCGACAGCACCACATTTCCTTCGTATTCCGCCTCAACCGTTGTGCCATCGGGTAATTCAACGGGACATCGTGGTACATGACGGCGAGAACTTAACTAAAAAAATTCACACACCACATGATTTGTGGCCCTTGAATCAATAATCCAACCATATTGATCTCTCTTACCATACAAACGTTCATGAGCTTTTGTTTTAGTCAAAGCTTCGAGAAGTTGTTGTATCTGTGAAGCCAAAATACCAGCGAGTCCCGCCGTTCCATCTTGCACCGTCCCAGCAGATCCTAGAACATTGCTAGACGTCGTGCCAACCATGGTCGCATTCGCGCGAGTATTCGATGAACCAGAACGTCCTCGACTCCCACGCGGTCTATCACCCCACCATTCGGGATAACCATGAAGCTGAAAGCAGGAAGATTCCTCATGTCCTTCGCGATTGCAATGGGTGCATACTTTTTCCACAACAATCGTGCGTGCTTTGGCCCGGGTTTCCGGCTGAATGGCAAACGCAACCACTCCCTCACGAGAATCTCGTGTAGACATGTTGCCACCACGTAGTCTCTCTCCTTGAGCAACTTGTTGATAGGCACGATCAACGGTTGGCAACGGCTCTTGACCAAGAAGATTGTTCCGAATAGATGCATATGCAGTATCTAATCCAAGAAGAAAGTGATGTAAATTATCTTCTTCCTTCAAAGTTTCCACTTGCTGGGCAATGTTACATTCACACTTCCCACATGCACATACTGGCATCTTGACATACGTGTGCAACTCCTCCCATATTTTGGATAACCTGCAGAAATAAGTAGCAAGGGATTCGGTAGCTCCTTGACGACATTCGCCCAGTGCGGTCTTCAATTGGCAAATCCTTGTGCCATTAACCACGCAAAATCTATTTTTAGATTCTTCCACAACAACCGAGCATCATCATATTCCCCAAGAGTCGATCGAACCGTAGGTTCGATCGTGTTCATCAGCCAAGAGACGAGCATGGAATGAACATCATCTCAATCATCTAGTTGTTCTGCCGCGCCTGGTTTCTTGATGCTGCCATCAATAAAGCCATATTTGCGCTTGGCTTTGAGCGATGTTCGTATCGCTCGCGCCCATTCGTCATAATTATCACCCCGGAGTTGAATTGGTGTGATAATTTGTCCAGGACCATCACTCGATCCGAGATGATAGGACAAATCAATATTTGGAGCCATGGTACGATCTCCGTCGTCGTCGGTCATAAAAGAAAATGTAAAGGAGATACTTTTCAAGGCTCTGATACCATGATAAACATGATAAGCTTAAGCGGAAGTGGAGCAAATAATAAAATATGTGTGGGAGGAACAAGCATAAAACTCTTCTGTCCCCTAATCTATTCTCCTACCACCTATATATACAACTCCAAACACTAATTACAAGGCAATCACAATCGCAATCATATTCACTCACAATCGCAATCATATCCTATAATATCCGGCCATAATAGTCGTCAATAAAGGGCTTTATCATATTTTGCTAAAATTCTAAGTAGATGGATATAAGGTTAAAAGGGTGAAAATTAATACAGTATATTGTATTTTTTTTTTTTTTTGTATGAAGAAATTCACAACTACTATCTCAAATATAAATTGACTTGATCATGCGACAACCTCGATATTAAAGGGATTGATGAATCGCGTGACTTAGCATACAACAACAACTTCTACCAACATACTATTCCCAATTAAAAGAATTTTGACCATTTATTAATTTACCGGGACCGTTGGCCGCTATATGATGTGCAAAATAAGTGAATCCAAAGATGTAAAAATATGAAAAGAATCTTCAAGAAAGAACGAATCAATTTAAGAAAGTTAAAAGGTATAGTCGCCATAATCGGGTATTGCATTTGGGCCTCTTAATTTTTATATAATTCTATCCAAACCCCATAGAAAACCTACCTGTATGTTGTTAGACAATTCAGCTGGTTTGGGCCCAAAAATTGCTTTCTTATCAAAAATGATCAAAACCCAGACCTTCAAATTATGTAACGGGCTCTAATATGGTGTAATTATCTTAAGACTAATTTTTAGAAATAGTTAATTTCTAGTTTTATAATTTTTTCAGACAAGTACTTTTTCCACTTTGTAGCTCATGAAAATGGGTCTTCCATTCATAATTAAAAGAACATCCTTGTCTATAAATCATATGTAGCATTATTATTTTAATCGCTATACCCCCATTAATTCATAATTAAATAAATCTTATCATTTCTCACTATAAGTACACTCTATTATTATTATCATCATCATTTTGTTTCTCTCTCCAAAATATACTCTTCCTTTCCCCTTATAGATAATGAAATTCTATTGGGGCCCAAGTTGATATGCCAATTACCAATTGCTATCTGAAAATCATCGTGGGACTTCTATCTCTTTCGCGGCCCATAAATAATTAACTATTGGTCCCCAAATGCATAAATAATTCGAATGACACTAATATTAAAGTTTCTGAATAAATATCTTTCATTTAATTCACAAGCATGGAGAAATAAATTGGATACACCAAACTATAGGATCCAAATTAAATGTTGTGATTGGAATGTGAATTATGGTTCAATTTTACTACAAATGTCAACTTCTTTCTCAACTTTCAACGTGACTAACATTTCTTGGTGTGTCAAGAATTGAGCCACGTCACATATTTTGGGCACATGAAACTAGACACCAAGCTGGTGCCATTTAAAGAAAGCAACGACATTTATTGAGATTAGTATTTATTAATTATTATGCGGTGTATAAATAAAAAGTTTGGTTAGTACGATAATATAAAGTTCCATTAAAGCGATCTACAATATTATTTGTTAGTCATATATATGCACTTGTAAGGGTGTAACGGTTCGGTTCGGTTCGATTTTTATGTATATTAGGAACCGAATCAAATACATAGAAATGGTTCGGTTCGGTTCGATGGGTTTTTCAATATCGGAACCGAACCAAACCGCTTATAAATGGTTTGGTTCGGTTCGGTTCGGTTCGTCGGTTCATCTTTTTATTTTTTTATTTATTTTTTAAATCCTAAATAATGCAAGAATAATAGTTTGTAGGATGTCACTCATTCCGAACTCATAAGTATAGAGTTGTTATTCATTTCTCTTCATTTGTATATATTAGAATTGATCTTAACATAAATCTAATATCTAAATCCAATAATATTCTCATATAAAAAAGATAAATATTAAATTAAAAATTAAAAAAATAAGATATTGGTTCGGTTCGGTTCGAACCGTTCAAAAATTCTTGAAACCGCGAACCGAAACGAATGTAAACGATTTCTAAAAAATAAACCGAACCAAATCGTGAAACCGAACCGAATCGTATTTTTCGATTTGATTCGTTTCGGTCCGATCAGTTTCGCGGTTCGGAGCGGAACCACTTACACCCCTAGTAATTCGTCTACATCTATCCTTTTAAATTTCTTAAATGAGTTGAGGCCCAATTATTTATTGATGCGTATAGCTTTTAGTTCTCGATATTCTCGATCGAAACAGGGTGATTGGGTGTGCCTGACAAATCACAAAATTGTCGAGAATACATTACTTGGAGGTGTTTGGTTAATTGGTTTCATCATAAACAGAAGATTCACTAAAAAAAATTGTTTTTTGCCAACTGGAAATTCCATCAATGTCATTAAATTTATTGGTGATTTTTGGAAATTATATCGATAATTGACCCACCGGCGATCAGAGATGGTGGGAGGTGGCCGTCGTGCGGTGGCGGTTGGGTTGGACGGTGACGGTGGCTGGCAACAGAGGCCTGTGTGTGCGCATGTTCACGTGTGCTTGCAGAATTTTAATAGCTACTAAAGTGGTTTAATATATAAAGTTTGAAGAAAGTATGTTAAAAGTTTGATGTGGAATGTAGAACTTTAAGTTTACCGACAGAAAATCTCGTTGCTAAATAGTCCATCGCTAAATTTGTTGAATGTGAAATAGTCTTCGTCGCTAAATCCAACAAAATTAAAATTTCATTGTTAATTTGTCGGTAATGATGTTCTAAATTTTCGTCGGTAATTCTTCGATAAATACCGAAATTTTTTAATTCAGCATAATTGACAATGACTGAAGTATATAAAAGTAAAAGTTTTCTTTCCATGAATTATATGATTCATATAACTCGTCTATAAACAATTTACTATGAATGGAGTGAATTCCGAACATCATATGCTAAGAATGAGCACTAACCTAAGTAGGCTAGGCTCATATATATTCATGCTCTTTTCTCTCTTCGATCTGCACACATTGAAATGATTCTGACTTCGTATTTTATAGAGTTTGAATACTTGAAGCTCAAACTATAAACATCCTTTTTAAACTTTAGTTGTAAGCTTTTGAATTAGATGCAAAACTATTAAGGTAGTATTTGGAAGAGCTTTTATAAGCAGCTTTTAGTTGTTTATGCTTAAAATTGTTTAAAGTTATTTTTAAGCAAAAGTTGTTAGTGTTTGCAATAGTAGAAAAAAAACCGTTTAATTTTAGAGAAAGCAGTTTTGCAAACACTCTTATAAGGTGTTTTTCAATTTCTTATGGACTTATGTTTATTTTGACTTATTTTAAGCATAAAGAAAAAAAGCAGAAGCACATGTTCCAAACAGTAGAAAAAGTATTTTTACCATAAAAAACTCATAAGCAGCTTAATTAAGGTATTTCAAATACTACCTAATTTTACTGCTTGAATAAACCTACAAATATGAAACAATTAAACTGTAACGAAAAAAAAAAAAAGTCTGAAATAAGCAATCATGAGATTTTATTTTCTTTATGTGACCGTGCCAGATTTAATGATTTCGTAAACCATTTCACGTGACATTAACATGAAATTAAAGAACCTAAAAGAATTCGTTAGACCCACATGAGAGACGTTGTATACTAAAGAATAAATCGAAGTTTCATACATGGAACTGTGACCCAATTTTAATTATCTGGTGATTATTCTTAGTTAGTTGTTAAATTGGTCATTGATTTGAATATTTGATAGTGCATCTCAGTTGTAATAATTTCTAAATGACTATATATATTTGAATTTGTTGTTATTATGTTTTATCAGTTATTGTGTCACTTTGGTAGTCCAAACCACTTGTTAGAGACTAGAGACCTTAATTGATACTACTAAGCAATTATAAGTGCATTTAACAGCACAAAATCAACTTCTCAACTAACTTGACCATGAATGATGCACCCAATTAGTTTTACCATACCTTTCCAACTCGTGACATAAAGTTATATAGGACCAAATTTAAATTTATATTATTTAATTGAGCATAATCATACTCTCCTAAAAATTACAATATCAGTTTTTACCAAATGAGAATAAATTATGAGAAAATAAGATTTCTTTGTCAGCTTTCTATCAAGATTTCCCTCATCATGTAGCAGTAAATTAGGGTCCTACATAATCCTTATTAATTTTTGGGTTCATTATTATGTTACCCTAAAAATCCAATAGAATATGTTTTTACAGATCACTAAAATAAAAAAAATTGTCTGAAACGAGAAAATCGACATCAATAAGAACGTGTTTTTTTCATGTTACTCAGTGCTCATTATAATATTAAATGGTAAAAGTATTAGCCTGTTAGGAGCGTGACGAGGAGAATAAAATAGGCACGCGAGCTATTTCATAATTTTGTAATCTTCCGAATTTTTTTTAATTTATTATTTTTATATATCTTACTTTATAAAATTGCAGATTTCGCCTCATTCATTATTCTTAATCTTGAATCTGTTTATAAGTGTGACTAGTCATTCGACAAAATATTTGGTAATCATATTCTATATATACAGGAGGACCGAACAAAATACTAGTTAAAATAGAAAATATGAATATAGATCTAGGTCATTCATCCTATAAGATTTATGGTTGTCAATTAACTAACTTTTTAGTTATAAATGGATTAATTTGCGATATATTTTTAACTATAATATGGTCGTGGTGCATTATAATAAAACACCAATGTATTACATTGTTAGTTTAGTATCATACATTAATCATAATGCATTATCATTTTATTAAATCTATAGTTCAAATTTATATGTCTTGACTTAAGTTCGGCTAGCTGCGATTGGTCTGTTGAATTGCTAACTTAAAAATATGAATATGAATATAAATATAAATATAGAATAAATGGTTTCAATGTTTTTTTTAAGAGAGAGGGTCTAGTTTAACATAAGTATAAAATCTAGAATAAGAGCAAGTGAGATATGCATTGTGCATTTATGTTACCTAACTTGCACGTGAAAAAGACTCGCGGAACCGACATAATACATCAAAAGGGCCACATTCCAAATATTATGAAAGCCTAATGTAGGGCAAATAAAAATTCCCATGCAACGGGAGGGCCTACAAACTTGGAATACGTTTTCATTTTGGGACATCAAATAATAACTTTTTAAAAGATAAAGAAATATTCGCAATTTGAGAGGTGGGAGTGTACCATGTTGCCCCCTGCAACTCTGCGACCTCTAACAAATGTTTTTGCAATGGTAATTTGTGTTTACTTAATCATGTGTAAAAACTTTCTTAATTTTCGAGTCGAAAAGAATTGAGACACTTTTAGTGGGACCGAGGAAGTATTATAGAAAATTATTTTCTTTAATAAAAATAGTCTTTTAATATAAAATATTAAGATATTTTGGATTAACTGAAAAACATAAAAATGAAAATCAAAACCGAACTGAATTTTTTTTATTCGGTTCAATGGATTAACTAAACATATGACAACCATAGCTCTTATCATAGAGGCGTGAAAAATGACACAAATATTAAAATCGTGTATATCATGATAGTGTCCTAGTGTCCTGATATATCATATTCAAAAGTATTAGAGCATAGCAATAAAATGATTACATAGAATATTTTGATTTTTCGAGATATACAAATATTTCTTTTTATTTTTTATATAAATAAATAGTTTAACCCTAAAGCTAACTTAATGATTTTCCCTTCTCTTTTTTGCTAATGAAATCATGAAACTAAAAAATCAAAATGATTTGGTTGACGTGTCAAGAGAACGACGCCACGTGTACGCATTTAGTTGGTTAGTCACGTGACGAGTAATGGGTGGCGTATGGTCGGTTACCTCCTTTATCTTTCTTGAGCCCACTCAATAAATACAGGAAACCCATTTTTTTCATGTATTGTTTAAAAATATTTTATTTTGAAGGGTTTTTACTAGAGGTGTTAAAAAATACCGAAAAATCGGTATACCGCCCATACCGTATCGAAAATATATCGAAATACAAAAAATTTTGGTATACCGAGATTTTCGGTACGGTATGATACCGTACCGAAGTTTTTTGGTACGATAAAGGTATGGGTTTTCCTATACCGCGGTATACCGTAGCATACCGTGGATACGATACATACCGAAAGTAACGGTACATACCCTATACCGATAGATACCGTTTAAAACCGAACCACCGGTATGTACCGATGTTCCGACACATACCGTGTACCAAAATATACCGATCACGGTATATATCGCATACCGAAATGATACCGAATGTCGATCTATACCGATCACGGTATATACTGCATACCCGAAAACATACCGTATATATCTTGTAATATAGTATCTTTTAAATGCAAATTTAATATTTTAGAATTTAGATACATTAAAAAGTGGTACTTTACTTACATTAGTCATTACGAAAATTATAAATAGTTCATAAAGTATTTCATGATATTATTATAAAACTATGATATAATATATACTTTTGTATGAAATGATCAATTGAAATTACTTTTAATTTTTTGTGTCGAAAACGGGACATAAAAAGTCTACTACGAAGGAGGAATTGAAAATATCATTAAGAACTTTGAAATATAATAATATAGATATATAATTAAAGAAAAAAGAAAATATGACCTCTTCATATTTTCCGAAAAATGAGTTCGTCTTTCAAAAGAAGAGATCTCTACTTCCATGTTCCATAAAGAGTTCATATTTTATTTTTTAAAGGTATAGTTATATTATAAAGTATTTCATGATATTATTATAATACTATGATATAATATGTACTTTTGTATGAAATGATCAATTGAAATTACTTTTTAATTTTTGTGTCAAAAACGGGACACAAAAAGTCTACTACGAAGGAGGAATTGAAAATATCATTAAGAACTTTGAAATATAATAATATAGATATATAATTAAAGAAAAAAGAAAATATGACCTCTTCATATTTTCCGAAAAATGAGTTCGTTTTTCAAAAGAAGAGATCTCTACTTCCATGTTTCATAAAGAGTTCATATTTTATTTTTTAAAGGTATAGTTATATTATAAAGTATTTCATGATATTATTATAATACTATGATATAATATGTACTTTTGTATGAAATGATCAATTGAAATTACTTTTTAATTTTTGTGTCAAAAAACGGAAACAAAAAGTCTACTACGAAGGAGGAATTGAAAATATCATGAAGAACTTTGAAATATAATGTTGGTCGGAGACGAAAAGTCGGTGTAGAGGGGGTGAATACACGAGCTCGTTTCTTTTCCGTGAAGGTCAAGCGATGTTTGCAACCGATGAAAAGTGCCAAGTAAGCCTTCGATCATGGGGTCAAGTGAGTCGCTTCGAGCTCTTCTACGCGATGTCGTATTACGAAACTCGCGGTCGAGACGTAGTGCGGATAAGTGTTAGGCCGGAGTCGTCTCTTTTGAAAACGCGTTTTTCAAGTTAAATCTTTTGCGCACTTTATAAAATACGTTTTATGCAAACTTATGATTTTCAAGTCTTGAATCAATGCAATAAAACAAGAAATGAACACAAGCGATTTAACGTGGTTCGGATACGCAAGATCCTACGTCCACGGCCCGAACAAGGCAGGAGAACTTGTTGATTATTCCGAGCAACCTCGCAGGGATACCGACGGAGTTCCTCTCTAAGTTATAGCCTTAGCGACTTTACAATCCAAACCTAAGTTTAGAAGGGAGGGAATATTCTCCAACGAGAAGGAGTTCTTACAACAAGAACAATTCACTAAATGTGAACTCCTTCGGATCTAAGCTATGAATCTAGCAATGAGCTTAGTCCAGAGAAGATAGGGATCAAAGTGCTCTAGAGAGATGAACTACAAGAAGTGTTCTATGAAAACTAGTTCGTCTCCGGATAAGCTTGAAGGTTCTAGAGCGTTGTGAGTTTGAATGATTTCCCTTGATTTCGCGTATATTCCTCTTTTTGAAATCTTCAAATCCTTCTCTATTTATAGTTGTGAGTTGTGACATATGTCCGTTGGAGACGACGATGCCACGTGTCACAAGCGTCCAAAGAAAACGGCCACTATTCAACTTTGTTGAAGCAGGGCGATTAATGACCGTTCATGAGAGCACTTTACTGTGTAGAGTAGGTAAGCGTTGTCGGCTTCTCATTGGTCGAGGTTTGTAGTTGGTGAGTGTCGAGTTGACCGTTCAAACTACCTCGTATGTCTTCGCCGAACATTTGAAAGGACTTTAAGTCTTGGTCGCTTTCGTCGGATACGATACTCGAAAGTCTCTGCTTCTTCGGTGAGTCGTCCGACGATAAAGTGAGCTTCGATAGTCGGTGGTCGATCGCGAAGGTATACGCTTGCACCGGTTCTTCTACCGATGACCATCGCTTGTAGAGAATGCTTCTCGAGGTCCGGGCCACCGATGCGGGATCTTCAACCGAGTTTGATATCAGCCGACGAAGAATGCAAGCGATTACACCGATGACGTGGGGTTCGAAAAGTATCTTCAACGAAGATCGGTTCAACAAATACCCCGTACAGGACTTAGACAAAATAATAAGCATTACATCAAGTCTAACCTATACATCGCCTTAATCCTATCGACACACTAATCTACCGATATCGCTCGGTTTTGGGATCTTCAATTCCATAGTACTACTATGATTTCCCCCAATTTCTTTTAACCCTAGAAATTGAGTATCAATCTACCGACTCATATCCAACAATTTCCCCTAATTGATGATGCCAAAACCTCTATACTCTAATATATATTAAAGATACCGTCCCACGACAACAATTTCCCCTTAAAGCATCCGAGGAAAACCGATAATAGTAAATGAACTTCAAGAGTGAGAGAAAGGCAAGATCGTAGAAACCGATGTGAGTGTGTGTTAGATCACTTGGTGATCGTAATGTAAACACAAAGACAAAGGCCGAAAGACAATGAGTAATTGTCTAGCAAGCGAGGAACCGATATATATATCAAGAATTACGAGTTCCTATGCTATTACAAAAGATGAGGAGAAAATCACTCGCTGCTTCTTCTTGAACTTGCGTTTTCTTCTTGAAGTCGTGGATTTTTCCTCGGGAGGATCCGGTAATAGTATTTATACACTCTAGCTCGAATCTCCCGGATCTCCAAGTTATCATCCGGCCTTTCGGGAGCGGACTCGACGTAGCGCTTCCTCCACTTCTCTTTCTATGTCCTTAGTGCTCAGCAGATCCATTAGCAAGTCTCGGCAGTGGAATACGTCGGAAAGTCGGGCACGGAAGGTTACATTCTCGTGATTCCATGACTTGCTTCACCATTCACGTAATTCAACATTAAATCTCGTAATCAACTCCTCAAAGAGCCGATCGGTAAGGGCGACAAGTGGGTAAATGCGCCCATACGTAGTAGCCTTTGATAAAAGTTTCTTTCAATCTCTCCCAATGTTCATTCATACAGCCGGCACCCACTTATCCACATGCCGAATCGGTTGTTGCTTGATGTGGGGGCCCCGATGAACTTAGATCCTCTCGGGATCCGCCTTCTTGGATCGGCCGCTTGGTTTTATCGAATAGGCTTTTCATTCTTGCCGTGTCGCCCATCCTTTTCTTCTCACGGAGAGCGACGCTCTAGTGTCTCCTCGTCCGAGACTCGCCCTGGCTGTCGCCTCCCGGGTCGTTTGATCTTCCGCTATCCGCTCAGGTGTAAGAGTAGATATGGGAATACTCGAGCAAGACTTTGATTTCAATCGAAGAGCCTTAGCAAATTCTTCTTGGGCTTTCTTCTTTTGCTCTTCGACGTATTAATGACCTTTCTCTTTCCTTTGCCCCGACACTTTGCCCTTAGGCTTTTTCTCGCCGCGCCTCCTCTAGCCGACGCTCCCGGGTCCAACTTGTCTTGCGCTTTTGGGCTATTCCGAGGTCGAATGCCTCTTGCTCCGCTTTTGATTTAAACTTCTTGATCGGGGGAGGGAGGAGTAGTGGATTCAAGGTAGCGATTTCCTTCCTCGACCTCTGCGGCACTGTTGAGACTCTTCTTCTTCACGGCTCTTCCAAGGAATTGAGCGATTTCGTCTATGTGCACAACCGAAGAGGAGATGGGGTGGCTTGTAGTGGGAAATCAAGGAGAAGGACCTCGGTAGATGTACCTTTACGAGTAGTAGGTCCCGCCTCCGAGCTGTTCCCCGACCTCTGCGGGCCGAGGGCTCGCGCCGAGGAGGGTCCCGCCTCCCGAGCCTGTCCCTCAAGGATCCGGACGTCACCGTATCCGTATCAGTTCATCTTTCACAATATCTTCCCCCTTTTTAGCATCAACAATATTCGCCAGGGAGGTGCGGATAGCTTTTACGTCCCTGCTCCGGATTGTGCACATAATCTTTGATCCGGGTAACGTGTCATCAAAATCATCGACCAAGTTGACGGTGAGTTTTCCCAGGTCTTTCTCCCGATCGCTCTTAGATTTCTTCAATCGAAGCGGCCGACTCTCGACGGAGTTTGGCAGAGCTTGATCATTTGATTACTTGTCATTTCTTTCCGAATGGCTTTTAAGGCCTCACTGTTGCTTGATGGTCGTTTGAAGAGAGGTGGTTGCTATCTTGTTTCTCTCATCAATGAAGCCTTGAATTGTTTTCATGGCCTCGAGTCACCGTTCCGAGAAAGTTTTATGCCTGAGTGTGCAAGCAATGTACGACTCTATGCGTTAAATCGGCCTTTTGAGCACTTAGGGCCTCGCTCAACTATCTCCTTGAAACCGGGCCGAGAAGCCTCTTTAGGGGGTGGAGATGTCGGCGGCCAACTTACTTAGAGCTTCGTTCGAGCCTTGGTGTACTTCTCCCATTTAAAATGAACATCTTTGGCTAGGAGTCGATTTTTCTCACCTTGGCGTTTGATAGCCCCGTGACGTAACGTGAGGACACGGAACCGATGGGTTGTATCGATAAGAGCTGGTTCCGAGCCTCTGCTCGGAGAACGAGATCAATCGCTCCCATAACGTACTTCGGAGCAGGTTGTAGCCTCACCGGATGTGACTATGGGTGGTGTTGGGCTCTTCTCTTGGGGAGTTTGTCCTCTACTGCAGATTCTCCTTGGTACGCTTCCTTGGGTTTGCCATCCATCTCCTCATCTTGATCATCATTATCACCTTTATCGAAAAGGTGGAGATGGGGGCGGAGCTGCTTCGACCGGAGCTCTCAAGCTCGGTTAAATAGAGCATTGCGGCTCTCAAATCTTCGAAAGACGCCTACATCAACGTGGCTCTCCGAATCCAATCTTGGCTTGGAGCTCTTGCTCCTCCGTCGCAGCTCATCCGGTGACTACCTGGGATTTGGCAAAGTCAATAAGAATGTCCCAAGTCAGAAACCTTAAGAGCATCCGAGCTCTTGTCCTTACTGCTATTTCAACCGGATCTGCGTGCTCGGCAATTTCTCGGTATCTCTAGTGAATCTCATGCGGCAAAGACGCTGATCGAGTGGTGTCGGTTGTTGTCCACTCAAGCGGAGGTTCGGGTGACGGTTCCCTCTTGTCGGACTCTGTGTCCTCGTAGGCCGATCACTTGGACCTTGTCCTTGATCGTCGCTCCCTCGATTCCAAGATTCGAATCGAGTAGTTGCTCCTCTTGAATCGAAGGAGGAGCCGGCCGAATAATGGTAAGTGGCCGAGCCACCTCGGCAGAGTCGAGTCTTAGCCAACCTCCTCTTCTTTGGTACTTGGACGAGTTAGGGGAGCAGAGCGGACGCCGCTCTCTTCGGTTCAAGTGGCCCCTTGCCAATTGACTTTTCTCGCTCCAACCTTTGTCATAAATTTGATAGACTTCTTGTCAAAGTACTTGGAGTCCTCAAAGGCCGAGTTCTCAACAAGTTGAGTTCCTCCGAACTATGCATTCTATCGAAACGTACATCTTTGTTCCGAATAGAAGTTTACCCACACCGGCTATCCTCCTCTCGCCAATGGGTAATGTGGTGAACTTCGAGCCCGTGCCTTCATCCGAGTAGTATAATACTCGGCCCAGTTCACTTCAACCCCATCGTCTATTGCCATCATCACCTGAATCCTAGGTTTGGACAAAGTTGATCATATGATCCAAATCGAACTTGTCAGGAATGTGCGATACCACGTAAGCTAGACCTCGTGCACGAGGTAGCAACATATTCCTCGGTAAAGCCGTTTTTGAACGCCACATCCTTGCGTCCACGTAATTTCTGCACATATGCGCATTGATCTCCTTCTCCTTGTATCCAATCGGAGAAATGCCGGAGTTGGGAAGATCGAAAGAGAGAGCTAGAGCATCTTGAATATCGAAGGTAAGAACAACTGACTCCCACTCATCTTGATCGACTTTCTTCTGATAAGAGAAGGACGATTTCTCTCCTCCCGACGCTAGAGATTTCCAATTGAAATAAACTTCGACGACATTGCCGAGGAGAAAAGCACGGGGTGCTTCGAAACCAGCATCTCCAACCCCGAACGCTCCAAAGCGTCAAACACGGGTTCAAGGAAAGAGATCTCCACTTGGCGGAAGGCCAAGGTAGGTTCAAACGTAACCCGGAGGCTACAATCTCCTCAATGTTGTCCGGAGTTTGAACGTTCGCCTATTGAAATTCTGCAAAACAACATATTAGCACTTGAAAATAGAGTAAGTAGTTGCTAGCAGACATCTGATACATTACCGTGAAATAGAGCTTGAAAAGAGATATAGCAATGCAGTTTGAATGAGGATGTAAGGAAGGTAAATGAATCGCTAAGAAAAAGCTCTAAGATATGAGAATGGCGAAAAGTGAGGAGTTGATAGAAGATGAAAGATTTTGTATATTGAGTTTGATCTTCAGTTTGAATCGCACGGTTCAAATTTAATCTTTCAAAATCAAGGGGCGGCTAAGATTAAATGTTATAAAAGAATGATTACAATAGCCGCCAAAAATATAGATATACGTAATAAAGCTAATGGAGAAGACATGCATTAAATGCGCGACAGAGAGCATTAATTACGCAGGCGAGGAGTCCTGCTGACCTTTCCTCAAACCTTAAACATAATAAATGGTAAGGAATAAATGCTCCTAGGTAACCGAATGCAAGCGACGATGCATTAAATGCGGCATGCTTCGAACAAATTAAGTAACGATACTACGCAAACCTCTTATCGAACTTATCACTGGTTACCATCATTTATCGGGAGGATGGTTGTGCCGATGACCATGTTCTCCCTTGTTGTGTAAACAAGGTGTGCATCTCCCAACCGAGTCACCGTACTAAGTTTTCCGACCGTCGTGCTGATTCCCATACCGATACACATTGTTGTTAAGTATATTATTATCGTAGTCGGCTTCTACCGACTTGTCTCGGTAGGATCTAGCAGACCTAGCTCAACCGATAGTTCTCCGAACCCGTTCTCGCCTAGTGGTTTGGTCAATATATTCGCTCTTTGCTTGTCGGTATGGATTTTCTCCATCCCGATGTCCTTCTTTTCGACATGGTCTCCGATGAAGTGGTGTCGAATGTCCACGTGCTTCATACGGTATGTAGAACCGGGTTCCGAGTTATAGCTATTGCACTGGTGGAGTCACGTTAGATGGGCACTTCATCCCGAGTTATACCATAATCTCTCAATTGTTGTCGAAGCCAAAGGATCCGGGCACAAAGCAACTTCCCGCAGCCATGTACTCAGCTCGGTAGTGGACGTAGCTACCGAGTGCCTGTTTCTTTGAAAACCACGATATCGACCTTGCTTCGCCTAGGAACCGACATGTTCCGGAAGTTGATTTTCGATCTATCCCGCATCCCGCATAATCGGCATCGAATAACTCGTCGGTATTAGATTATCATCGCCAGGATACCATAACCCAAAGATCGGTGTTCCTCTTAAATAGCGCAGTAATTTTCTTCGCGAGTTTAAATGACTTCGCTTGGGATCCGCTTGGAATCTTGCGCATACACCTGACAAAGATAAGTTATGTCGGGACGGCTAGCGTTAAATAAAGTAAAGAGCCTATAATAGCTCTATAATCGTAGAGTTAACGTAAGCTCCCTCTTTGTCTAGATCGATTTTAAAGTTCGTGTTCATGGGGATCTTGACCGGTTTGTCTGGAATCACGTACCGAATCTTTTGAGAAGATCTCGAGCGTATTTGGCTTGATTGATGAAGATTCCTTCACCGATTGTTTTACTTGAAATCCAAGGAAATAATTCATCTCTCCCATCATGGACATCTCGAATTTCTCTTTCATCATCTTCTCAAACTGCCGACATATAACTTCGTTTCGCAGCCGAAAATGATGTCGTCCACGTAGATTTGCACCGGAGAATGTCCTTCGCTTTATCCGAATAGGGTGCGATCTCCGTCCCCTTTGAAAACCTTTAAGTGAGTCGTAGGGTATCATCCACCCGTCTTGTTTTAACCCATACGAGCTTCCTAAGTCGTACACGATGTCCCCGCCACGGGGTTGTCCACGTAGACTTCTTCCTTGACCCGTTCGAAAAGCCGACTTCACATCCATCTGATATACCTTAAATCTCCGATGTGTTGCATACTGAAAAGCGAATGGCTTCCAATCGGGATGGAGCAAATGTTTCATCAAAGTCAATTCCTCGCCCGATCGTATCCTTTAGCAACTAGTCGAGCTTTATTTCGACAATGACGTTGTTTTCATCTCGCTTGTTCTTGAAGACCCACTTAGTTCCAATCACGTGCGATGTCCAGGTCGTTGACAAGCTCCCAAACTTCATTTCCGACGAACCGGTTCACTCTTCTTGCATAGCAATGACCCGAGCAAGATCTTTTAGTGCGTCCTCTATCGATGAGGTTCTTCGTAGCAAAAACAAGAGTAAAGTGAGCTTTCTCCTTGACTTAATCTTGATCTTGTCCTTATAGTTGCCGATGGATCTCCAATGATAAGATCCGAAGAATGAGCATCAAGCCACGAACGCGAGTCGGCTTCTTCTTTTGATACTACTTCGCACGCGTAGGTGTATTAGGCATTTCAGCTGTTTTGTGCGTGTAATTCGTAAGAAGGTTAGGATCACCGAGTTTCCGTGTTCAGGGCATTTAGCTCGGGAACATTAATCGTTCCCCCGAGTTTATATTCTCGTAGAGGTCTCGACCACGGGGCTTCCTCATCGACCGAGTTACTGTTGTTGATTCGTTCGATAGAATCAACTAGGTTAGCTCATTCTTGTTGGTGAGTCCGAATTTCTTCATCTTCTGATCATCATCCCAACAATCGGATCTTTCGACTTTGTCATTTAGTTCGAGATCCCGTAGCTCGCGACATCCGCTTGACTTTACTTTCCTGTCTCGTAACAAATTCATCAAAAACAACATGAGGGCTTTCCTCCACGCAAAGAGTTCGATAGTTAAAAACTCGAAGGCTTTTCTGACTGGGAGTTCCTAAGAATACCCTTGACGATTTGCTATCAAAGACCTTCAACGATCTTTCCCATTGTTGTGGATAAAGCAAGGACAACGAAAACATGAAAATGAGAAATGAAGGAATTCTCCCTTTCCATAGTTCGTTGGCGTCTTATGTGTTCGTGCGGAGGACGATTCCGAGTGTAACAGCGGTGCGAGCATCGCCCAAAACTTTGAGGTAGTCCAGAACTGCGAGGAGCGTTCTTGCTTGCTTCTTTGAGAGTTCGTTCTTACGTTCAGAGTCCGTTCGGCGAGGGGTCGCAGTGATGTCTCGTGCTGAATTCCCTCTTTATCGCAAAGATGTCTTAACTACCGAATTTAGAAACTCGTTCCTCGTCGAGCGTATCTTCTTAATCTTGATGTTCTTTCCACACCGAGTTCTTCGAGATTAGGTAACTCGGCCCGAACATCGATTTGTTGGCGATGAAGATGACCCAAGTATATCTCGAGTGTCTATGCGACGAGGCATACTTCTGCCTCTTATAGTCCCGGAGAGCGCCGAATAAGTCCATGTGAAGCATAAGGATTCCATCGGTGGAAGGTGACGGAATAGGTGGATTGCTACTCTTTGTTTGCTTTCCCTTCGTGCACGCTTCACAATTTCGTCTTTGTAAACGATTCGTTGGGCGCCTCCGACTTTAGAGTTCTTGACGAGCTTGTTCATGGCTTGAGTTCGGGCCGAGCTCTTGGCAAAGCCCGACTGTTACGATTTAGTCGTGCGAGCAAGCAAGCCTCGGGTTCTGCGGTATTCCGGTTGCAACATAGAGTTCTTCCTCCGAAGTAACACCGTTTTCCCGTAGATTTTCAACAATATCACGAAAACCAACGCCAAAGATTACTCGTAAGATTATCACGAGATTGAGGCGAAAGGAGATTATGTTGAAGTCCTTCAACATATGTTACTCTTGAGAACGTGGCGGCCCAATTTCGCGTCCGTATCCTCTTGTGTAGCCTTTGGAATTGTCACCGAATTCATGGACCATCTTCTTGTACGTAGTTGGTCGCGAGCTCTTCCGGTAGGTCATGTGCTCGAGCGGCCGCTTCCACTATCCCGTCCTTATGCACCCGCAAAACGAGCATTTTTAGGTACCCTTTGGTTGTTGGGTCCTTACAGTTAGTGGGTGATTTCGAACCCGGATCTGTCTCGGGACCTTAGAAGTTCCGGACTTCTTCTTGAACCTTATCAACTTTCTTCTCCAAACTTGGAGATCGACTTTCTTGATTCCCCCGAATTTATCCGTGTCCGGCGGAACCTTGTCATGCTTGTTGCTACTGCGAGTTAATTATTTTCTGTTGTTTTTCGCCCGAGGTGTGGTTCGCGCTTACCTTCCTCCGACGAACCTATCCCCGGGTTCCGAGTTTTGGAGTAGAAGCTTTGTGGGTATATCCCGGCCTCTTTCACGAAGGTTGACCGTTGAGCTCTAAGCAGCTTTCAAGCTTCTCCTTAGCTCCCGGTATTGTTCATCATCAATCCTCTCCGGACTTCGTCACCCTTCGAGGAGTCATGTCTCGCACGTCGGAGCTTCGCGAGCTGGCTATTTGCTCTTTCTCGGAATGTCCTTGGTCGACCGAGATCCGAGTCTCTTGAAGCGAGACTTAGTCATAAGAGATTCAATCTCTTCCTTGAGTCTCGCAATAGATCCACTGACCGTAGAGACCGACAATCGAAGAAAGTCTCGATTCTCGCCCTTACGTCAAGTCTGGATGGTTCTCGAACTCTGCTCAAATGTCCTCTACGATCGCTAGGCTTGTACCACATCTAGAGGATCATCGGACCGAGCACGTGTCTTGTGTCTGTGTGAAGAAGAGGTAATAATGCGTTTAGAATTTACCTCGCCTCTTCTCCGCCATGACGTATTCGGCGACTCATCAGAACGTCTTTGCGACCTCACTACGACGAACGGCTTCGTCTTGTAAGAATACATGAATGTATCCTCCTCAATTGAGTTGTCGGATATCTCTCCTGGCTATATAGCCTGCCGTCTCTCGGCGAATTTCTTTCCCCGGCGCCGTTCCCTTTGAGCGGTGAGAGTTCGGGACAATCGTACGTAGTGTCCCTCCTTCTTGCGTTGTAGCGGTAGATGTTCCGCTTTGCTCTTACCACTGAGTCTTTAGACGGACGGCACGACTCGATTTCCGTATTCGGTAGAAGGATTAGATTCTTCCTTTTTATGATAGTCTTTCTTAACCGAGGAAGAATCTCGGTTGTATTTCCTCGGCTTTCGACTCTCCCTTTTCCCTCCGATATTTGAGAGCCATCGTGCTAGGCGATCGGGGCCCGAAGTCTCGAAGACTTTGCTCGATGGCCACGGCTTTGCTTGAGGAAATAGGCTTGGCTCCCAGGTATTGGATCGTTGCCTTGAAGGCGTGGTCGAACGTGTTCACTGGAGCGCTTAAGCACTTTTGGGGTAGGATGCTCGAATTCCTCCGATTTTAATTCAAAATATAACATCGGGAGTTAGAGCATTTAGATCGGAGCGACGTAAATAAGTAGCAAATGGAAGCCACTCTCGGGGCAACGCTCTCAAGATCTTGGTGTTCATCTCCTTGTTGGTGAACGACCTCCCCAACCCATGATAACATTGACTTGATTGGTGAATCGCCTCGCCATGGTTTCGTAGAGCTTCATTGCAAAGGCGCGAACTTCGAAGCTCTAGCTCGAGCTTGTTTTCTTTGATTTGAGGGTTCCATGGCTCGATCGCCAAGGCGTCCCATAGCTCTTTCGCCGTTTTGCAATCTTGTACCCTTCGAGATGTGAGTCACGAGCGTAGCGATGGCATTACGTGCAACTCGGTCAAGGTTGTGCACTTCTTTTCTTCGGGCGTGAAGGCGATTTGTCTTTGGGAACCTTAGCACCGTTTTGCTCCCACGCCTCCTCCAAAGAGAATACTACGCCGTCGATCATGGGAATGACGGTCCCGACTTAGGACATCCGACATCTGTCGTGGAGGGACGTTAGGTGTGCCTCCATACGTACGCGCCTATACCGTGTAGTTCTCTATTGAGAACATCGGCACCATCCTAATACCGACATATCGAACATTGTAAGAGTAAGAGTATAAGGATGCGAGAAGATGCTTATGCAAAGGAAAACAGCGAGATCGGGTTGAGAGGACCAAGTATTTGAACCGGGCGATCGGTTGAACACGGAAGGCTCGATACCATTGTTGGTCCGAGACGAAAAGTGGTGTGTAGAGGGGGTGAATACACCTGAGCTCGTTTCTTTTCTCTCGGTGAAGGTCAAGCGATGTTTAACGATGAAGGCCAAGTAAGCCTTCGACGGGGTCAAAGTGAGTCGGCTCGAGCTCTTCTACGACCGATGTCGGTATTACGAAACTCGTCGTGAGACGTAGGCGGATAAGTGTTAGGCCCGAGTCGTCTCTTTTGAAAACGCGTTTTTGCAAGTTAAATCTTTTGGCCGTAGCACTTTTATAAAATACGTTTTATGCAAACTTATGATTTTCAAGTCGGTTGAATGCAATGCAATAAAACAATAAAATGAACACAAGCGATTTAACGTGGTTCGGATACGCAAGATCCTACGTCCACGGTCCCGAACAAGGCAAGAGAACTTGTTGATTATTACCGAGCAAGCCTCGCGGGGATATCGTGCACTGGACGTTCCCTCTAAGTTATAGTCCTTAGCGACTTTACAATCCAAACCTAAGTTTAGAAGGGAGGGAATATTCTCCAACCGAGAAGGAGTTCTTACAACAAGAACAATTCACTAAATGTGAACTCCTTCGGATCTAAGCTATGAATCTAGCAATGAGCTTAAAGTCTAGAGAAGATAGGGATCAAAGTGCTCTTAGAGAGATGAACTACAAGAAGTGTTCTATGAAAACTAGTTCTCTCCCGGGATAAGCTTGAAGGTTCTAGAGCGTTGTGAGTTTGAATGATTTCCCTTGATTTCGCGTATATTCCTCTTTTGAAATCTTCAAATCCTTCTCTATTTATAGTTGTGAGTTGTGACATATGTCCGTTGGAGACGACGATGCCACGTGTCACAAGCGTCCAAAGAAAACGGCCACTATTCAACTTTGTTGCAAAAGGGGCGATTAATGCCGTTCATGAGAAAAGAGACTTTACTGTGTAGTAGGTAACGTTGTCGGCTTCTCATTGGTCGAGGTTTGTAGTTGGTGAGTGTCGAGTTGACCGTTCAAACTACCTCGTATGTCTTCCGTCGCAACATTTGAAAGGACTTTAAGTGCTTTGGGTCGCTTTTACGTCGGATACGGTCTCGAAAGTCTGTCTTCTTAGGAGTCGTCGAGATAAAGTGAGCTTCGATGTCGGTTGGTCGATGCGAAGGTATCGCTTGCACTGGTTCTTCTACCGATGACCATCGCCTTTAGAGAATGCTTCTACGAGGTCCGGGCACGATGCGGGATCTTCAACCGAGTTTGATATCGCCGGACGAAGAATGCAAGCGATTACACGATGACGTGGGGTTAAAAAAGTATCTTCAACGAAGATCGGGGTTCAACAAATACCCCGTCAGGACTTAGACAAAATAATAAGCATTACATCAAGTCTAACCTATACATCGCCTCAATCCTATCGACACACTTAATCTACTAATATCGCGGTTTTGGGATCTTCAATTCCATAGTACTACTATGATTTCCCCCAATTTCTTTTAACCCTAGAACAGCTGAGTATCAATCTACTGACTCATATCCAACATATAATAATATAGATATATAATTAAATAAAAAAGAAAATATGACCTCTTCATGTTTTCCGAAAAATGAGTTCGTTTTTCAAAGAAGAGATCTCTACTTCTATGTTTCATAAAGAGTTCATATTTTATTTTTTAAAGGTATAGTTATATTATAAAGTATTTCATGATATTATTATAAAACTATGATATAATATATACTTTTGTATGAAATGATCAATTGAAATTACTTTTTAATTTTTGTGTCGAAAACGGGACACAAAAAGTCTACTACGAATGAGGAATTGAAAATATCATGAAGAACTTTGAAATATAATAATATAGATATATAATTAAAGAAAAAAGAAAATATGACCTCTTCATGTTTTCCGAAAAATGAGTTCGTTTTTCAAAAAAAGAGATATCTACTTCTATGATTCGTAAAGAGTTCATATTTTATTTTTAAAGGTATAGTTATATTATAAAGTATTTATGATATTATTATAATATTATGATATAATATATACTTTTGTATGAAATGATCAATTGAAATTACTTTTTAATTTTTGTGCCGAAAACGAGACACAAAAAGTCTACTACAAAGGAGGAATTGAAAATATCATGAAGAACTTTGAAATATAATAATATAGATATATAATTAAAGAAAAAAGAAAATATGACCTCTTCATGTTTTCCGAAAAATGAGTTCGTTTTTCAAAAGAAGAGATCTCTACTTCTATGTTTCATAAAGAATTCATATTTTTTTTTTAAAGGTATAGTTATATTATAAAGTATTTCATGATATTATTTTAAAACTATGATATAATATATACTTTTGTATGAAATGATCAATTGAAATTACTTTCTAATTTTTGTGTCGAAAACGGAATAAAAAAAGTCTACTATGAAATAAATAATGGTAGTATATTTAATAGTAGTTTGTTGGACGGAAATTGTATGTTTTCTGCATTTGTTCATCTTTATATTCTTATTTTTAACAGATTTTTTTTTGGTATACTTTATGCTTCGGTATACCGGTGTTCTTTCGGTATACCGATATGCGGTAAGGCATACCGCACGGCCGGTATGACAACGGTATGAATACTTGCTCATACCACACTTACGGCATATCGATCAACGGTATACCGCAATGATCGGTACGGTAACGGTATGCAATTTCCCATACCGCACGTTTTCAGCACGGTATGCGGTATGAGAAAATTTGGACGGTATGCCGTACCGTAACACCCCTAGTTATTACTCACTAAAATACATCAATTTTAGGCAAATTAAATATATAGTAGTAATATTTTAGTTTGTTAAAATTTGCACACCAAAAAATAATCGGGAATTTGATTATCAAAGAAACTACATATTTTGGAAAAAAATTGACATATGCAATATAAATAGTAACAACATAGCATATTGTAACCTTTGTGTATGATATTTTAGTTTCCAAAGTTTTTGATAATGTACAAGTTTTAACAAATTAAAAGAATATGCATTTACACTAATACTTTAAAAGTCATATGAAAAATCAGAATTCACTCAAAATTCGTATTTTCATATACAAATAACCCTGTATTTTAAAAAGGTAAGTAATTAATAATTTAATTTCACTCTCTTTTTTCGAATTGATTGTTGATATTTCCTGAAGATTTGTGAATAAATATAATAAAGATGGAGCGACACAAGATCCAAGTTGGGTGCAAAATGAATCGAGTAATTTGGAGCAAGTCAAACATTATAAAAAGTTTGAGAGAAGCAGGTTTCGTACTTTTCTCGGCCTTTCGACTAAGATTATAATTAATATGCAGCTCTCCGTGAAATTTAATAGCCACTCGATTTTCGTGCACAGTACATATAATAATGAAGGGATACTGAATCTGATATGAGTTGCATATTTTTAAATAGATTATGTTTCTACCCACATGATCTAGTTATTACTCCCTCCGCCTCTTAGACTCATGTAGTTTTTTTTTTATTGTCACACTTAGACTTATTATTATTTTTTAAAATAATTATTACATAAATTTTCACTTTTCTTTTGGAACTTACCTTTCTACGAACAATCAATCATTTATTTATATATAATCACCCACTTATTTTTATCTTCACGCCGAAAATAAACAAGATAAATCGGACGGGACGGAGGGAGTATAATATATTCTTCTATTGTTGTTATTGTTTTCAAATTGAATTCTTTCATTATTGTCATTTCATTCTTTTTTGAATATAAACATGTGGACAAAATCATATTTTTTTTGTCTCGCTATTATTGTCCTATTTTTCTAATCAGTTGTTCCACTATTACTGTCCTCTTTTGTAAAACGACAAAAAATAACTCTTAAAACTAAAATGAAGTGGACTCATTCTTACTCACTACTTACCCCGCATTCTTATACCCTCTCTCTTCCAAGAATCTCTCTCTCGCACGATTCTGTTCCGCTTCGAACTCAGAGAATTATGATTCTTAACTTTTAAAAAATTCTAGATTATCTTTTCAATTACAAAATTAATAAAAATGGAAAAATAAAATCGATTGACTCAACTATGCCTTGCAAAAATTTAGATGAATTCTCATTTCTTCCCACTAACTACTCCTCGAAAACCATGCTCATTTCTTCATACATTAAAACTCATAAACAAACATTTAAATTAAATTTATTAATCTATGTGCCCAAAAGAAAGGAGACAGTAATAGCGGAATGGAATGAGTATTAGACAAGCGGACCCCATCATTTAACACACATATTCACTTTCTTAATCTTCTTGCAAAAAAGTAATAGAATAAGAATAGTGGGACAAAAAAGAGTATTATTTTCTTCACTATTATTTTATTAGGAAAACTATTAGAAATTATCCGATGTTTGTTAAAAAATAGGTGAAGATTATGTAGTAGTACTATTTATTTTATTGCAAAAGTTTTCTGTATTTCTTTTTGATGATGTCTTGGGTGCATCCTGGTGCATATACATTCGGGTAGCCCCACATGCATCTGAATCTTAGATTAACCTAAGTTTATATAACCAACTTGCTGTTGCTTGTTGTAGGAAATATCAAACCCTAATCACTACACAACCCATCGTTGTCACGAATATCAAGCCTCTGCCCAATCCTCTTCATGAAATCTCTCAGAAACAACAACTCCCCACTCAGATGATTCCCACTCAAGTTCAAGCTACCAAGATTCTACTATAACCCTAGTTCCAGCGGAACTTCTTCTTCGACGTTGTTGTCATCGAACAATAACGTCAATAGATTTCTCAAATATGAGAATTTACTCGGAATTGGGCCGTTTAATTAGACCGCAACTCGATAGTCATAGAACCACTACAAATTTTTTTTTGTCTTTTACCAATGAAATTTTCTGTCGGTAAACATGAAAAATCCATCATTAAGTCATTTACCGACGGATTACCGACGAAAAATGATTCATTGTTAAAGAGCTTGTCGGTAATTTTTACAAACGGATTTTGAAGTCCATCGATATTACAGACGTAAATTCCGTCGGTAAATCTATTAATGATTTTTTGGAAATTTGTTGAAGACTGACTCACCGACAATCGGAGGCGGTAGCCGACGGTGGTCAGATAGTGGCGGTGGCCTGCGGCGGAGGCCCGTGTGCGCACGCGTGCTAGCAGAATTACTAATAGTTATTGAAATAGTTTGATATATAGAGGTGAAGAAAGTTTGTTAAAAGTTCGATGTGAGATGCAGAAGTTCAAGTTTACTGACGGAATACCGACGGAAAATTCAAACCTATAATTGAAGAATCAAGTCGATTTAATTTTTTTCATTTTATTCCGGGGAGTTGATATTAGTTTGGGGGTTCGTTTCGGTTTTGGATCTAGGACCAATAGGTTCAAAAGATGAGAGAATTAAGATTATCCACCAAAAAGACTAACCCAACCCATAATGATGTACCGAGAAAATACAACATTTTTGTTACTTGACCAACTATCATGAGAAGCAAATACGACAGGTTACTAAAACCCAAAGCTAAAATAATGAACTTTCAAGTACATAGTTGAACAAATTTGTATTCATCAATTTGCATCTTTCCCAAAAATATTCCAATTCGTAAATCTAGATGATTGTCTATTCATTGACTATTATGAGATTAAGACAAGCCGCCATGGTGAAATCGTGCTCTTATGAAGCAGTGCTAGAGCATCTCGGTTCGAGTTTGAGGGGCGGCATGTCATCTTCTAAAAAAATAAAATAAATCCTATAATGAATTAATGAATTCAATTGATGATCTTGATTTTATAATTTCATCGAAAGGAAACATTTGTTTGGAATTTGATGAATTGAGATATCAGGCAACACTATTTTGTATTATTTCTTCAGTCGAATTTGATGTAGAGTCTTAATTTATTTTTGTATTCTTTCTAGATTCAAAACAAAATCACAAATAAAATAGATTCATAGGTTTGATGCCGTGTCTAAAGCTCATGTTTGAAAGAAATATTCAATTACATAAAGTCCGACAAATGGAGTAAGTTAATTAAAAAAATGGTTAAAAAAAAGCATTCACTCCTCTTTTCTATCTTGCATCTATAGTTTTTTTTTTTAATTTCTCTCATTTACTAAAAGTATAGAATATCGGGCATAAGTTAAAATGAAATAGTGACGTGCCAAGTGTACTTATTACAAGAGTAACAAAGACAAAGTTTGAATGGTAGAAATTTCAAACCTATAATTGAAGAATCAAACCCAGCCATAAGTTATCAACTTAAAATTAATTATGTTAACAAATTGCTTTGACTTTAAACAACAAGCATTATGTTTCTGAATAGCAGTAATTTAGTCGTAATTAGGATTTGCGGCATAGACCAATTTGCACTTGAATGTATTTATTTCCTATGCAGTATTAAATTAACAATAATACATGATAATAATGTCATTCGATCGGACTATCTTCCCCAATACTATCACTTGAGGAAAAACATTTCCAGAGGCGGCCAAATGAACAGCTTGAATATTATATTCATTTTAAGATTGTGTTTCATCCCGTGGTTTATGGATTTTATTATTTTAGCATATGATATTATTATTGTTGCTGGTGTTATTTTTTACACGAGATATTTGCTATTACGTAAAAGCTCGAAAATTGAGCCGCCAACAATTCATAACTTAGTATTTCTCATTTAACTGAGAATGATAGATCTAGGTTTAATCATCCATCCCATAAGCTGGATTAAGAAAACATGATTCAAATTAATCAAATCCTTTTTAAAAAAAAAAAAAAAACTATTCATAATAACTTCAGATTCAGCCAATCCGGTTTCATGCATCCCTATTACCTTTAACTTTTCGAAATCCCTTTATTTATTTATTTATTCTTCTCGTTGTATTATTATATGTTCAAAAATCTACGCTGCCCATGGTGTTCAATTTCATAAAGTTCTTATTATATATATATATATATAAAATGGATCATTAAGGAATACTATATTAACGAAAGAACTAGGAACACATCCTAGCCTTCCATTTTATAGATGTATGGTCAAGATTGTGGTAGAATTTCTTAAGTCATAAAAAATATTTATTTTTATTAAGGGTATAATTGTCCTTTTAAAATTTATTTTCTTTATTGTTTTATATTATGAATCTTACATCTTTCTTAATTGAGAATAAGCCTTCGTACTTCTCACCATTATTATTCTTCAAATTACTGTTTATATATTTCATTTAACTTTATTTAGATTTATTTTATTTTATTTTAATAATTAATTAACTAAATCACCCAAATTACCTGATTTTTCACTTTTTTTTCATTTTTTGTTCTTCTTCACCTTAATTTGAATAATCAACGAAAGTGCATACAATTTTTAATTGAAGTGCATATAATTTTCAATCGAAGTGCATACAATTCTCAAAAGAGCATACGATTTCTAATCAAAGTGCATAAAATTTTTAACCAAAGTGCATCCAGTTTTTACTCAAAGTGCATATAAATCTTTAAATTAAAATTAAAAATCAGAACTTGAATATGAACACATAAACAAAAACTACAAAGAAACAATCAAGTTTCAGATTCTCCCCATTTCAAAGCACTTTCGTTAGATTTAACAAAAAAAGCAAAAAGCAAAAGAAATAATATATATATATTAAGTGAATTTTGTAATATTACACAAATATCAATAACCAACATTAGTTTTAAGTTAAAATAAACATTTACTTAAAACGACATATATGGTGAAAGTGTGTACCTATTAACTAAAAGTTATGTATCCGAAGCTTATTTTATTTAGGTAGCGGTTAGATTTTCCTCATTATATAAACATAATATAAATTATACAAACACACCCTACAAGATAATAAAATAATTTGATAAAACGTTTTAAATACAAATGTTACAATAAAATGTAGACCCACTTGATTTTCTTCGGTATAATCATACCAATAAAATGTTATCGTCAATAAACTCATATTCCTCTTGCTCCTACTCGTCATTATTCATACCACCCCTAAGAAAGAAAAAAAAGCAAAAGAAGAGAGAGAGAGAGAGAGGGTGGCCCATATGAAGGCCGAAAAGCAAAGCATAGCTAATTGTGAATCGTAGAGTAAACCAAAGCAACACACCAACACTGTCAATTACAATTTTCTTTTTTTATGGTGGGCAGAGGCATATGAGCATCTGACATCCGACTTCTGCTGAATTTCTTGAAAAACAAACCAAAAAAACTACTCCAAATTTCAGTTACACACATTTAACAACCGACCCTAGCCTTCTTTATAAGTCCACATGAGTCCCAACTGCAGTGAGAAGCAAGAGTTCTGAAAATATGGTGGCTTCAGGCGAAGAAGAGACCTCCGGCGGGCGGACGGTGGTGGTGGGGGTGAAGCTCGACTCCTACAGCAGAGAGCTTCTCACGTGGGCTTTGGTTAAAGTTGCTCAGGCTGGTGATCGCGTCATCGCGCTTCATGTTCTCAAGAACAATGGTGAGCTCACACAAATTCCACTCTTGTGTTTGTCTTCTGGATTTTTATTGCAACTACTGCAGACATAAAAGGCTTAATTTTTTCATGTTTTCAGCAACTCCCCAAGATTGTATTGTCTTATGTGAATTCCTCTATTTTAACTTTTCGATTCTTTTTGCAGTGGGATCATATTTCTTGAATTGAGAGATCACAAAAATTAGCAAAATGCATTCTTGAATTTAAAGTCTGCTGAGACTAAGCAAATTAAGTATCCAGAAGTTAACAATTTTTTTTTTTTTTTTGGAAGCCCTTTTCCCTTATATTTATTATTATTCCCTTTTATTGGTGGTGATAAGTTTTATTTGTAAGGTCTTGTATTGATTTGGCGAAATGGGATTCTGCAGAAATTGTTGATCGCGACGGAAAATCATCCCTTCTCTCTCTAGTTAAAGCTTTTGATTCAATTCTTGAAGTTTACGAAGGATTTTGCAATTTGAAACAGGTAAAGTGTTTGTAAATCCTTTACTTACTGTAGAACTAGTTTGTTAGAAAATTACTGGGATTCACGGTACGGACGGCAGTTATTTATCATATGTATGTTCCACTCTAGCGGTGGCCAGTTTCATTTAATTGTTGTTTGACATAAATTAGACCGTAGGCGTCGGTAAATAGGTTGAATATGTCGAAAACACTGTCGGTGGATCTAAGCTGCTAGCCTCAAGAATTTATTACACTATACTTTATGACCTCTCTGACTTCTGTAACCTTTTGTGACCATTCCTATTTTCTGTTTTTGGACAATCATAATAACTAATTCTGAATTCTAATTTAGTTCCCTTTGCATTGAACTAGGAGTTTTGATTGTTTGGGAATGTAAAGTTGCGAATCTTACTAAAAAGTTTGTTGAGAGTGTAGGTTGATCTGAAACTCAAGATCTGCAGAGGCTCATCTATTCAGAAAATTCTTGTTCGTGAAGCTAAATCTTACTATGCATCCGAGGTTATAGTAGGTACGGCTCTGACTCATCATACCATTCGTTCTTCAACCTCTGTTGCTAAATATTGTGCAAGGAAACTGTCGAAAGATTGCTCAGTGTTAGGTGTTAATAATGGGAAAATTGTCTTTCACCGCGACTCCAATTTGGCATCTCGGATTAGTGTCAAAGGTAGTAGTGTCTGTTGTACATCACTGATCGTATGAGACTTAGCTTTGTAAGAAGTTTTATCAGACTAACTTATGTAACTTGGTTTTTGACTCGAGCAGAGCTGGAAAACAATCGTAGGAATGGTTTACTCAACGCCCTTCAGAGATCATTCAGCAAGAACATCAAGGTGCTTAATGATGGTAATCCAATAACTCCAATGCTGACTTGGGAAGGAGGTGCTAAGGCACATGCTTTTGAAAGGAAATGCTCGGTTTGTTCGACTGACTCGGTGGGGTGGAGTAAGCCCTGCAGTCAGTCAGACGAGGAGCCTTCTACTGATGATGGTGAAAAGAACTCAATGGCAATAGTCCCAGTGCAGAAGATAGAGGCGACGTCCAGTTCAGTTTCACACTTGCTAAAGGAATTACCCGAACTTAAACCCGGTTGGCCTCTTCTACGTCGTGCCATCATGTCAAATAGAAACACTTCGCACTGTCCTCAAGTGAGACAGATCTCCGTGGTTCAATGGGCTATGAGATTACCAAGTAGGTACTGTCTGTATGTTGAGCATTCATCTTGGAAAGAGAGTGACTCAAATCATGACCAAGAAAACCAACTTGATGGAGAAAGTGGTGCAATTGTTCCTATTGGAAATGAGACAGCTTCCTGTCAACCATCCCCCGACCGCCTCTCAAGATCCTTACCGCAAGAACTGGAGGGTCTTCACGAGAAGTACTCTGCCACGTGCAGACTGTTTGAGTTCCACGAGCTTGAATCAGCAACCTCCAACTTTGCACCAGGTTTCTGCCTTTGCTTTTTTTAAGTCATCTACTTCAGTTTTTTGTTCTTCTAATTGACCACATTCTTACTATGTGAAATTGCAGGTAATATGATAGGCAAAGGAGGCAGTAGTAAGGTTTACCGTGGCTGTCTCCCCGACAAAAAGGAACTTGCTGTGAAGATTCTGAAGCCATCTGAAGATGCTTTGAAGGAGTTTGTCCTTGAAATCGAGATCATTACCACTATACATCACAAGAACATCATCTCTCTCTTTGGATTTTGTTTTGAGGACAATCATCTTCTCTTGGTATATGATTTGCTATCAAGAGGAAGCCTTGAAGAGAACCTCCATGGTAATAAGATGATCTTATCTCTAGATGAATCTTGGTTTCTTGTTACTGCATCATTTCCTAAAAGTTGTTTTTAATACAAATTAGGTAATAAAAAGGAGCCAGTTTCATTTGGGTGGAGCGAGAGATATAGGGTGGCTATAGGTGTAGCTGAGGCATTAGATTATCTTCACACCAGAGAAGGCCAACCTGTAATCCACAGAGATGTTAAGTCATCAAACATACTTCTATCCGATGATTTCGAGCCCCAGGTAATACAATACTATCTATGATCAGCCACACAGTTGATTTCCTACTTATGCATCCTTATTCTCCATCTCTATTCCATTATGTTTCAGCTTTCGGATTTCGGCCTTGCTAAATGGGCATCGGCAAATTCAACACACATAACGTGCACCGATGTTGCTGGCACTTTTGGGTGAGTCAAAACATTCTTGTACTAGGGATTTACAGAACAAGCAGTTTAGCAGCTTTGTAGCCTGACTTCTTTTTCCTGCTCAGATATTTGGCTCCTGAATATTTCATGTATGGGAAAGTAAATGAGAAGATTGATGTCTACGCGTATGGAGTTGTTCTTCTGGAGCTTCTTTCCGGGAGAAAACCGATAAGCAATAACTGTCTGAAAGGACAAGAGAGCCTTGTTATGTGGGTATGTTATGTTCTGTATTCTTGTTAGATGCGAGTCGTATTTAACTTGAGAGCAAATGTAAACATATTGTTTGATGATTTGCAGGCCAAGCCAATTTTAACTTCTGAGAAGTTCACTAGCTTGCTGGATCCAAACTTAGGAAGCAACTATGATGAAGATCAAGTGGAGAGGATGGCTCTAGCTGCATCACTCTGCATCCGACGTGCACCACGGGCTCGACCCCAAATGAGCCTTGTAAGTCATTCTATTGCATCACTCTGGATCACATTGTTTCTTGGAGAATAGCAGATGAATGAAGAGATTCTTGATCTTTAGGTTTTGAAGCTTCTGCAAGGCGACACAGAGGTGGTAAAGTGGGCAAGACTACAAGTTAATGCATCCGAGGTTAACAACTGTCTCGAAGGGGCTGATGCAATAGACGAAGAAACCTATTCACAGTCCAATCTGCAGTCTCACCTCAACCTAGCAATGCTTGGTGTGGAGGAAGACTCGCTCTCCATAAGCAGCATTGAGCAGAGCGTGTCGTTGGAAGATTATCTACGAGGGAGATGGAGCCGGTCATCTAGCCTCGACTAACTGTCTGTTCTTGCTGTGCATGTATTTTAATGTGGGCTTGGATGTGAGGTTGTTTAATTTGTAGGTTTGTCCTCCTCCTTCCCTTAGTAGTTGTGGAAGTGAAGCCATTTTTTTTGGTCTTGTTTGTTTGCTCAAAATGAGTAGAGGTTGCAGTTGCAATTTGATTAAGAAAATGATGTGCTTTTGCTGTTGGACCTTCCATTCCCATCCAAGTGTACTTTTATAGAGATTACATCATACGTAATAATATTTCACATATTCATGCGAGCGATAGTGGCTAAAGATTTTTATGCTTTAGACCTCAAAACACCACCTTACATTCTAAATCACAAATCTTCGTGCATATTTCTTTACATGCAAGACTTTTTTGGTTTGAAAATTATCTGTCTTTAATTCCTACACCACATAAAAGTTTGATATAATCTTTTATTTATTTTATTTTTTGTCTATTTTAGTTCTTTTAATTTGTACTGTTTTCCATTACTACGATATTTTCTACTTATAAAGTTAACGTGACTTATTTGTTTGTCTCGTCGAAAGAAACAAGGGCATTTTGTTGTTACAAAAGAAGATAGAATCTTTTTTTTTTCCAGTGGATAACTTGAGGGAAAAATTCATTTTTGATCCATTATATTGATTATATATTCACTTTGGTCCCTTATTTCGACCTTATTTAATTTTAGTTCGTTATTTTGTAAAATAGTTTGATTTTAGCCCGTTTTGCTAATTTGTCAATTTTTATCCAATTTCAATCCTTTCTTTAATTATGCGTGTTCAGCCGAAAAACCTAACCTACCAGTTTACTCAAATTTTATCCGAGTTTAGTCCTTTTTACTCTTTTGTTATCAAATTTAATATTAATTTATCATCTTTTACTTTTTATAAAAAAAAATTGATTATCGGTTTGATTAGGTTAAACTGAACCGAAACAAAAAACCGAACTCAAAAAATTTTATTAATTGAAAATCGAACTGAACTCATTCGGTTCTGTTCAATTTTGGCCAAAGTGGTTCGATTCGGTCAGTTTAATCGAGTTGTGAACATCCCTACAATCCACAAAGCACTTAAACATAATGAAATTGGAATAAAATTGACTAATTAGCAAAACGGATAAAATCGGACAATTTGACAAAATAACAGACTAAAATTGAACTAGACCAAAATAACGAGCAAAGTGAATCCATAGCCAATATAATGGACCAAAACTGATTTTTTCTATAATTTGACATATACTAAAGCCGCACTGTGACAAATCTCGAAGTTAAATACTAATATGGAATTAGAAAAACAGGCAACGAAAGTTTGCTAGAATTTTAAGAAAATTATGTTTTGGAAAATTTAAGATGATGTGTTTGGAACTATTTTTTAGTGTCTATCATCTTTTAACTAATTAAAAAGTTTTTTTTTTTTAAAATTGCGTAGTTTCCCTAAAATTAAGTAGACAAACTACTTAAATTTATAAACAGTTTAGGGTGTATTTGCAAATACTTATTATAAACACTTTTTATTTTCTTTTGATTAAAGTTGTGTTGGTCTAGAGACGAGCCTCAGGTGTGTGTGTGTGGAGGGGGGGGGGGAATACACCTGAACGGGAAAGTCATCTTAGCTTAATGTTGTTACTGAACTAGTCTATTGAACTAATCAGTTGACCAATTAAACTTTCTGGATCGTGTGGGCAAAGAGTTCGTCTACTAAGGACAGTCTACTAACTTATGTCAGTGAACAATAGTTTACTATCAGAAGTTATGTGCGGAAGTGTAGGCCCAAAATATATCGTCTCAGTTGAAAAACCCGTTTTATGTTGTTTGATTTAAAGTCAGTTTTATGCAAATGTGAACAGTAATCAATGCAACGGTAAATCAACACAAGCAATTTTTAAAGTGGTTCGGAGATTAGCTTATAGTGAGCAAGTCTCAGTCGATCTACTCACTAGACAGATACGTTCTTGTTTGCTTATATTTAGCAAGTCTCAGTTAATCTGTACGCTAGACAGATATCTACTTATAGTCGTAGTGACTTTACAATTCTCAACCATGAAGGTTTGAGTTTCTCCAACTATGAAGGAGTTCTTACAATAAAATCAGTTCAGAAAGATGAACTCCTTCGAGGTTTCTAAGCTAGTGATATTACAATAAGCACACTTAGGTTAGAGAAGAGGGAACTAAATGATCTCTAGAGAGAAGAACTAAAATGATCTTCAAATGAGCAAGTTCTTCGTGTTTGCTTTGAGTTCGCTAGAGTATTTGATAGCTTGAGTGCTTGATTCCCTTGTGTTCATTGTCTTTCTGCATGAAGAATCTTCTCTATTTATAGTCTTCGATTCGTGAATAAATCCGTTGGAGGGAGTGTAGACACGTGTCAAATAAGATAACAAAAACGGCCATATCGATTTTGAATCGTTGTAGAGATTTCCTCTTTTTCAGTCTAGGAGCAGCTTTATGGAAGAGCAGGTAGAGTGTTGTCGGCTCCTCATAGGTCGAGATTATGAGAGTAGGTGAGGCTTGTTCAAACTCAAAGTGTACGGAAAGTTGACTTCCTCTGAATCCTCAGACCTTCAACCGAATTGTCTCGTACTTATGCTTCTGAGATTCGTGGCTCGAATTCCTTTGCAGATTCAGTTGGTTATAGCTTATCCAACTAACTTCTTCGATACTGAGTTCCTTCGGCTGAGTGGCGGATCTTCTACTGAATGCACCAGCTGCTGAACTCTAGCCTACTGAGTTCCTAACATGCTGAACTCAACTAAGCTATTACAGTATCGAAGGCTCATCATTCAGCTAGGGGTTTTGGGATCTTCAAATCTTATTATACTAAATCTCATCCCAACAATTTTCCCCTGTTTGATGATGCCAAAACCTTTTATAAACTATCTCTAATAACAAGACTGACTATCTAATCAACACAATCCTATACATCAGAAGTCAATATCTCTAATATCAAAAGACCAGAGTCTTAACAATTTCCCTCTAAAATGTCTAAGAGAAATTTCCCCCTTAGAAGATGTCTAAGAACTGAAGTACAAAGAGAATCAAAGAGATATAAGTAACTATGTGAGTGTGTGATCTGATCACTGATGTGATCAGTAAGCGTTGAAAGATAAAGAACATAGCCAAGTGACAATGAGTAGTTGTCGAAGGCCAATAGAAATATAATATCATATATGATCAGAGATTACAATTACAAGATATTCTATTCTATCAAAAACAAAGATAAAGAAGGAATCAACTGGGTTTCTTCTTGAATTGTTGCAGTCGCGCCTTGAAGTCATCAGATTTCTTCTCAGGAAGCTCAAGACCATAAGATGAGTAGACTTTGTTCCTTGGAATCTTGACTTCTTCCTTGTCTTCAACATCATTGATGTTCAGACTTCTTCTATTGATAGCATATTTAATTTCTTCCTCAATCTCCTTGTTATAGATATTACCTTGTTGCGTGCGAGGAGGAGATAGAAGTCTGTACTCAGTTGCCTTGAGAGTCTTACCTGACTGTTGTAGAATGGTTTAGATTTCAACATAGAGTTCAGGTTCAGCACTTATCAAGAATTCCTTGAAGGTTTTGTCGGGATCAGCCTTCTCACTGACTATCTCCCAAATGTAATAACTCTTGATGAAGTCAGCCTTAGCCTGTTCCCATTTCTGATTGATCTTGTAGGGCACCCATTCATCAGTCCTTGGAAATATGACTATCTTGAGATTGTTTCTCTGTTCCCTTCTTCTGAAGAATTTGGAAGTAGTAGGAATACTTTTGTCCTTCTCAGGGATTCACTCTTTGGCTTCTTTCTCAGATCGCTGTCTGAGGGCCTTAAAGTCTGCTAATCTTGTTCTCTCTCTTGCAGCTTGAACTTGTCTGGCCTCAGTAGTGATATCTAAGCCTCTCTCACAGACATCTCATATCTCATTCATTTTAGCTTCTTGCGTCTTGGAAAGTTCAGTGGAGGGGATAATCTGCGGAGCTTCTGAGTCACTAGGTCCAAATGACTTGGACTTAGAAGCTTTAGGCTTCTTCTCGGCTTCAGACTTTTTCTCAACAGCAGCTCTGCTGCATTGCCTAGGCATCACAGATCTGGTTCTAGTAGGAACTGAAGATTTGATCTGTATGCCTTTCTTGGACGTAGTCTTTTGCCTTTCTTCTTGATCTTGAAGTTCTCGCGCCAACTTTTCATCATATGCAATTTTCTCATCTGGCGTTTTAAACTTAAGTTTCTTTTCTTTTGGAAGACTAGGAGGGGCAGGTGCTTTGCCTTTCGCAGCTGACCTGACTGACTTATCTTCAGCAAGACCTTCTAAGAACTGGACCACTTCAGTTTCTGCTTCCTCTGCGGGTTCTCCTGACCCTTCCCTCTTTCCTTCTTCAACTCTTGTCTTCTTAGTCTCCTTCTCTTCAACCTTGATCAGGGTCAGTAGTTTGCTCTTCCTACTTTCTTGCCCCTTTTTCGCATCATCCAATCAAGGCTGAAGAGAAGGAGACTGAGAAGATTAAGAGACCAATAGAGTCCAACTTAGCTTCAATATCCACGAGGGCGTCAGTATACTCATTCCATCTCTTGTCATGTTCAACGTTAACAACTTTGAGTATATCAGATTTTGTAGCTTCAATCCGTCGCAGGTATGAGTCGACTAAGTCACTAGGGTCTTTCTTGATGGCAAGGCCGGCGTTAGCTTGTTCCACAAGTGCTTTTGATACACTTTTAATGGTTAGCCTGTTTCGCTCTTCAACGGCCTTGAGGATCTAATCCAGTGTATAGGCCATGGTTTCAGAAAATTGGTTGGCCTGAGTCTCCAGGATGTTCTGATACTGAGAGTCCAGATCAGTCCTCTGAGCTTCAAGTGCTCTGTTGAGGATCTCGTCGATATCTAGAGTAGATTGTCCCATCCTCTGCACTTCTGAAGCCAAGTTGTATAGCGTCAGGGTCTGAGCCTTAGAGAGTTGGCTCCATTTGTTGTTCACGTCTTAAGCAAGAAGATGGTTCTTATGACCCTGTCGCTTCAAACACTTGCTAATAGACACCACATTAACGTCTTTTATCTTAGCAGCTTGATATCGAGACTGCTTCGGCTTACGCTGAGATGTAGGCGGCGAAGAGATAACTGCACATGATGAAGGTGGTGGAGGTGGTGAGTCATCTCTGGGAGATTTTCCCTCAGAAGATCCTCTCTGGTCTGCATCCTTGGGTGACTCATCATGGTGAGAGTCATGTGGAGTCTGGGCTGAGTTGTCAATTCAGTATGCCCTCTTTGACTCAGGAGCGTGAGTATAGCTGAGCGAAGGTCGTCCATTGATGCAATATCAGCAGGCTCTCTGTAGCTTATCTCCTCCTTCAGTTGTTGCTCCTCCCTGATCAGTTCAGGTACGGTCCTGAGGTTAATGGTCTCAGCCAATAGATCCCATTCAAGGAATCTGAGATGCATTTGAACCCTCGCCCTGACTGCTATATCCATGAGATCTGAGTGATCGAGGATCTCGGGAATCTCGTCCGCGATCTCTTCAGCAGCTCTGCTGCGAGCTATGAGTACTGAAGTCAGGACTGTTGTAGAGACCCCAGTCTGAGGAATGTCAGCAGGAATATCAGACTGGGTCTCCTCTGAGTGTATCCTTTTAACTTTGTCCACCAGAGTCACGTCCTCTTTATCGAACTCTGAATCTTGGATAGATACTGTCTCAGGGATTACAACTGAAGGTTCAGGCTTCTTCAGTGTTTGCTGTTTCTCCTTAGCATCTATGCAAGACTCCACTATCTTCAACACCTTGCATTCTTAAATTTCCTTCCTTCCTTCATCTTCATCATGAAATTTAAGGGCTCTAAAAATGGAGAATGTGTGGCTTTCATCATTCACCCGGAGAGTAAGTTCGCCTTCCGCTACATCAATTAGTGCTTTTCCCATAGCATGGAATGACCTCCCAAGGATAAGAGGTATATCCTTGTCTTCTGTCATATCTAATACAACAAAATCCACCGGGAAGATGAAATTCTGCACCTTAACCAACACATCTTCCACAATCCCTTTTGGATAAGATATAGATCTATCTGCCATTTGGAGGGCGATTGTGGCTGGCTTTATCTCTCCAATCTCGAGCTTGGTGAAAATAGAAAGAGGCATCAAGTTGATGCTAGCTCCAAGATCACATAAGGCTTTCCCAAACTTGTCTCTTCCAATGTCACATGGAATAGTGAGCTTCCGGGATCCTTCAACTTGGGAGGTAGTTTCCTTTGAAGAACGACACTACACTCCTCGGTGAGATTAACCGTCTCAAATTCCGCCAATTTCCTCTTCTTGGCCACCACTTCCTTTAAGAACTTTGCATAGTTGGGCATTGGTGATCGCTGTATTGCACCAAATAATCCTGCAAAACTTGAGAATTATATCAGTATAGCTCACAGGGTATCAAACACAGGGAACGGAAGACTAGATATATTATTTTCCTACTTATCTTGGTTTTGGTTAGCAACCACGCAAGTTTTAAGTTTTTATCTAAACTAAGAAATTATCAAAACTGAAATAAATTGCAAAAGCTGAAAACTGAAATAAACTGTCTTAACTAGGCAGATAAGAGATGGGTCCAGCAGAATATTCACACACACGTATTTCCAATCATTGACACATAGAATGAATTAATCTCATGAATCGACTAGTTATAGATTACCGTAACTTAAACTGCGTAATCCTCACTCCCACTTACTTAGTCGGTAACCGCCATGTTGGGCATCGAAACGCTACTTCCCTAATTTAGCTACAACCTACGTTGTTGGGAAATCAATAGATTTAATAGCTAAACAACTTTATCGAACTAAGGGAGCCTAGTATAGGAGCCTACTCGTATGTTGGGCATCTAATAGTCTCCTACCGGTTTAATCCAACTATTCTTTCGAATAATTTTGCTACTTACCTAGCATTGTTCCACGAGAAACGATGAAAGTACTAAGTTAGCTACAAACTACGCAACTTAGGGTGATCAAGCCTAAATTACTAGCCAGATTAAATAAATCAGAATTAACCCGAAACCCTTCAATTAATTATTAGAACCTAAGCCTCATGTACTGTTCACGTGTGCGTTTTACATCCTGCCGGACCACTAAAAGTTTAGCTACTCATGAAACTGTCCTGACTGCACAGATAAGACACTTTGCGAAACAGAACATGCATCATTTGTAACCCTAACCCTAGCATGCACGAAAACTAATATAAAGTAAAGATACGAATTAAAACCGAGAACTAAACACGTACTGAACTGAAACTAAACATAAACTGAATTTAAAACACGAATTGAAATAGGATCAAGAGTACCGATAGTCTTCGATCTCTCAAAACGAACGGAAATTGAAGAAACTAACTAAGCTAACGTGCGAATATTAAAAACTGAAATTCGAAGTGTTTGTTTCATCTACTCAACTACTGCTTGCATGAAACGGAAATAGTAAATAAGTTCTTCTTCTTCGGCGGTGCGGTGGAATCGGAACGGCGGCGGCGGTGTGGCTTCGGCGGCGGTGCGGTGGCTTCGGGAAATGGATTGATCGGAAAGGAATTGATGTTTCAAGGTTATGGAGAGGTCAGGCGTGAGAGAGTCTCCTCAATTTCGTGCCTCTTCATCCTTATATAATGATCCTAGATCACATCTAGGGTTTCTTTTCCTTATCCATCTTCTTTCCTTTCTTCCCTCTTTCCTTTCTTTCCTTATTTTCTTTCTCGATCAAAACCGCACAAAATCTCGCCATTCCAGCTGGAAAACGCGTTGCCACATCATCTCCACGTGTCGTGCCAAATCAGCCTATTTTCTGCATAACTGCCTACAAAAGCGTCTCGCCTGCACAATTAGGAGACTTTTCGGACATAAATAATTAGGTACGAAATCGACTCATCAAATCTCCTTACATTTGAATTATACTCGCCCTCGAGTATAAGAAGAACAAAAGATAAGTCCCTAATTATTTTTGATCTTCCCCAAGACCCAAGACACAAAAGAAAAGACTCAAGACTCGAACAAGAACAAAAACAAGACTCGACACGAACGAAGAAAGAAAAATAACAACGGACTCACAAAACGAAAACAAGAAGCCATACCAATCAATTCAAAAATCTCCGCACCAATTCACTAGCCAAGCAATGTCAAACCATGCAATCATAATCTCATCCAACAAGTAGACAATGCAAATTTTGAAACTAAGCACACATATATCAACTTGGTCAAAATCTAAACAATGTGGATCTCCTCAAGTTTCGCTCAACACTCAACTAATCTAGGTCCGGTTTAAGCCACTCAAAGGAAAACAATCTACGCAATCACGATAAGAGATCATCACAATAGCAATATCAAGGAGGTCTTTCTCATTCGGTTGTAATGGGGCTTAGGACTTAGACAATTTAATGTTGGTAAGGGTCCTAGGGGTACTAAGCTCCATTAAAATTCAGATTCAATGTTATTCATGTAAAACTCTCTCACCTGTGCAGTCAAGTCAGTCAAACTCCCACCACTTAGAAAATTCACTTCAATGCTACAACATCAATGCTATGCACCCATACTCTTTCTTTTCTGCCACTTTTCATATTCATATTTTTTTTTTTGCAACATCAACATCGTGGCATATACTTTCTTTTTAGCAAACTGGGCACAAACTGTCTCAACTGTACAGACAGGACACTATGAATTCTGCTTATATAGAGCAGTTTTTACATTTATACTTTTTATCCAATTTGTTTCTCTGCAGCATGTCTAAACTAGGCAGGTAGGAGACATATGTAATACACTTCAGATTTTACAATCATGCACAAGAGAGTTCGTAAAACATGCAATAACATGGGTCAAGAGAAAGTTTAAAAAGGTCTTGGCTAAAATTTTGCTAACTCAAATCAAAGAAACGGTCAAGGCTCAAATTGGTTCTCTAAGGGATAATGTAGGGTAGGAAATATTTTGTCGCGGCCGTGTGGCTAAAAATCCCCAGTGCCTCCTATCATTTATCACAAGTGATTCAAACATATTGTGACTTTGTGGATAAACACTCTCAAAGGAATAGTAGGAAGTGTCCTACTTTAAGGCTCAAATCTTATTTAAGTGAGTGGTTATATAATTTCGATCCAACAAAGTTTATTTTTCGTCATCCCAAATTACATGCATATACTTGCCTAGATCTACTATTCACAAAGTCCACAAGCAAGCATATTGAAAATAAAAGCACAAATAAGACAAGCTTGATCATAGAAAATGGCACTTCAAAAATCAAAAATTTTGGCATGCTTCTACACAAAATGGCCCCCTCCTTACACTTAAACCTTGCTCGCCCTCGAGCAAGAGAGAAAAGACAAAACAAAGAGAGAAGGCATGACAAAATAAACACAAAAACAAACACCTTACTCCTTACACTTGATCCATATCAAGTGTAAGAACAAGAAAAACACACAAGAACAGACTCAAAAACATAAAAACAAAAACAGAAACACAAAAAACGGAAATAACATTGGGGAAGAAAAGTCATCGGTCACCTCGCCTGGGCAGGCGAGGCAGTCTGCTCATAACTGTGCGGCGGAGGCGGTCTACTCTACGTCCAAGGGAATCCAGATCAGTCCTTAGAGTCTGCACTGTATCCTGACCTGCAGAAGTAAAGGCACTCGAGACACGAGGTCCCGGTGGAGGAAACTGGATCTCCCGATTAGGTTGTTGGTACATTAGGCGAGTATGCCTCAACAAGTTCCAATCAAACAAAGATGGTGGATC